>NW_010729186.1:847402-865954 GCF_000365185.1 Nelumbo nucifera
CAAAATGATGGAAAAGCATACTAAGTAATTACAATAACGTCATTGGCGGTCCCCCTTACAAAATATAAGCAAAGCCCACCCATGACACACATGTTGACACCATGAAGGCACGCGGTTGGCACTCGGATGGCTCACTGTAGGTGCTTGATGGCGCAACAAAGGAGTCACCTGTGACATTCTGTCATTTAATACAAAGATGTCCGTGTAATTTACCCAAAAAAAGAAAATGGTAATGGTGTAAGTACACGTGGTCCCTACCCATTACTGAAATCCTACCAATCTTAAACGCATTCGGACCTTTACTGCTGAACGATTGAGATCGGGTCCAGAGTCGAGACTGCCGCTCTTCAGGCGACTCTCTGTGCTAACACGTCCAAAGTTCTTCTCAACCCATCCATTATTGAGTCCGGATTTGCTCATAGGATATTAGGATTGTCCTCTCACACAAGTCACACCCACCTGGAGTCATTTCCCCTGTTTGTTTGTATGTTTTCATTCATGGGGTGATTGTTTGTCCCCATACACGCCTGCTGCTAATGCTGTGAGCTGGGTGTGACTTGTAGGTAGGAAATCCGAACTCCTCTTATGTATCCGCGACAAAATAACGCTAGTACATCATTATTTTGTGCATTTGCATCGATGACAATTGACAAGTGACACAAGAAATTGAAACAATTCATTTGCCTAGCATTGTTTTGCCTCGCAAGAGACAAAATCGTATTATAAAATGTATAAACACGGGCAGAGAATAAGACTTGAGACTTAAAGACCAGACCAAAATCGTGTTCTAAAATGTTTTATTTGAGTTCACTTTTGCTATGACAGTTGTAGCGCAGGGTTACAACACAAAATGAAGGCCTTTGATTTCTATCTGTGGCCCATTAAGATTTCAGTTCATTTTTTGATGAGAATTATATTAAGATTTCAGTTCATTTAACCTAGATGGGGTCACATCAATAAATCAAAGGTTTTGATTTATTGTTTCAGCGCAGCGCTACGACAGTGTTGTAGCAAATGTGAGTCGGTAATCCCTGCCCAAAAGGAGGTAGCGTAACTGTAATGACTTAGGTAACCCGTGTAAAGTGTAAACTCAACTGTCGCGTAGTTCGCCTTGGAGTTTTGGAGGAGTCCATTCCATTCGAGTTTCGAATACCTGCTTTACCAACGTTGCCAGCAACGTGGTGGGGCCGATCCGCGCCCACATCAGTACAAGTACAAAGAAAAGAAGAGATGTAAAGTTGGAATATGCTTTGCTCTGCTCTTCAGAATCCTCTCTCTCACATCATCACAATTCATCGTCCTCATCGTCACAAACACTTCTGCTTTTCCATTCTCTCCTATACTAAATTCGGAGAGGAAGACGAGAGGTGCAGGAATCATGGAGTTTCTTCAGGAACTCTTCCTGACCGGTTTTCTTTCGCTTATCTTCGCCTTTCTCTTAGCTAAGCTCGTTTCAATGGCTTCGGCTGGGGATGCCGACGAGAGTGAGTCTGTCTTAAGACCAGGGAAGGAGTTTGATGGTGGCGTAGTTACGGAGGAGCGAACTTTTGAAGGACGACTGAACAATCCAGGGTTGCAAACCGAAGATAAAGTTGAATTTATTGGAGAAACTGTAAAGATTGATCAACATGAAAGAGAATTGGTCCGGGAAAAGATGGAAATGGTGCATGGAAGCAAAGAATTCGAGATGGGAAGTTCCAGGGAGGTTGAGGTTTATGAAGATAATCATCTTAGAGTAGAGGAGGAAACTTTAAAACAAGAAGTTGAAGTCCGCGGATTACCACAAGACAAGCTTATCGAGGAAAGGTCTGATAAGGAGGAGATGACAAACCATGCTTTTTATTCGGGACAACTTAAGGAGGAAATGGCTCCAACTGAGGATGACCAGTTGGAAGCCAACTTGGTTGAAGAAAGCCATGGGAAGTTAGAGAATCATAAAAATAACATAGAATTGGCGAAGGACGACGACATTCTTTTCAAGGACCAACAGCTTGGGCTTGCTGGGCATGAATTGTATCAGGAAAATGCTGCTGAAGTAGCAGAGAGAAGTAGGCAAAATGATGACAAGGAGGTTTTGTTTAGTGATGAAGATGATTGGGAAGGGATCGAAAGAACAGAGGTGGAAAAGCTTTTTAGTGCCGCAGCGGCATTTGTTGGCTCTCCGTGTAACAACGATCGCTTGTCGAACGTTGATAGTGATGTGCAGATGCTGTTGTATGGGCTTCACAAGGTTGCTACCGAAGGGCCTTGCCATGAGCCGCAGCCCATGGCACTAAAGGTCTCTGCCCGCGCAAAGTGGTACTGAACGTCTCCTCTGCATTTTTCTTTCTGTTTTGAATACTTATTGTGTTGATCTATATACACTTGTTAAATTAACTAAACCCCTTAAAAGATTTGGTGCAATTGAAAGGAACTTGAACCCCTTTAAATTTTTAGGGGCAATTAAATTATTACTCTGCTGTTGAATTGGTTTAAAAAAATCATGTCCTGAACTGAAATGGCTAAAAAAATCATAGTAATTTGGTACAATGCCAACCAAAACCTAAAGATGTAGATGTCCTATCTCATATGGAGAAGTACTTGTAATTTACCCTGAAGCTTCAATCCACTAGAGCCTTCTCGTAGACTTTTTGAAGAAAAACAAAGTAAAAAAGAAAGATAGTGAACAAATAAGGCAGGAAGCAGTCGTAGAGGGAATCAATAAAAGTAAACCAGAGAATGGGCATGAGAGGAAATCTTGATCTTCAATGTAAATCAGAAAAGTAAATATCCTTCACCACATTTCCAAATTCGAACATGTTCGTCCCTTCTTCCTTCAATTAGTTCATTATGCATCTTTTACGTGAAATTGGGAATTTGGGATAAGAAGATTTTTCAGTGATATGTCAATTACTGTGCTCATATTCTTTCCGTTCACCAATCTCCGGTCAATGGCAATGGCTAGTTTAATTGATTTGGCCATCCAAAACCCAGAGAGACTTTCTAGAGGGGGGGAGAGTCATGGTCCTCAACTTAGCCAGTAATGGTTGTATTTGGGGATAGAATTTTGTCATCAAGTATGCTTTCTGTGAGGGCTGTAAAACTCAGTAGAAGGGCAATGCATTGAACACCCGAGGAACAACCTTCAATCAAAACTCAAGGTGTAGTTTGATCGCTAGCTATAATAACAGGGTTGAAAGCTCCTATATATGAGTGATGGAGGGAACTGGTTGCGTTGTGCAAGGAATGCTTGGCAACAGCTGGGGAACATGAGTCCAGAGGAGGCAATGGACCAGTATATCACTCTTCTTTCAGATACAGTTCCTGGGTGGAAGGGAGAAAGTCCTGGAGTAAGTGTTTTGCTTCTTATATATAATGCCCTTTTTTGAGTTATTTCTTCCTGGGAGAACATGGCAGCTCATGCTTTGAGAATCTTATTGCAGGGACACAATAAACAGGAATACCTGGAAGGGAGAACTCCTGGTTTGGGAGCATTTCCACTTAAATTGGGTTCTGAAGGTGAAAGGTAGTTTGTAAAATTTTAATTCTCAAGCAACTTGATGAATTTACAGTGGCTAAACACTGATATAGAAATTACTCTTATATATCCTCGTTGTTATTTCTTCATTTTCTCTTGCAGGAAACCAGAGGAACCCCAGTCTTGTAGCAAAGGGGATGAGACTGCAGACAGAAACTTTGTGGACAGGGTATGTTTGTCAATTCATTTTGTGTTATTGTTATCTTCCTTCTGTAAGACGTTTTTTTTGGGCGTAAAGTGATATCATTTCACTTGTCAATGCAAGAAAGAGGGTACAGGTCTTCAGTCTATTCTGTTGTAGTTGCAATATTTCTTATTCCATGATTTTCTGGGAATAAGACAAGCTGAGAGAACGGGGCTCTTTCAGAGAAATATGGCCATTCTTTGTGTAAAGATCTGTTTTATGTTCCATCTGGGAAAGGGGGCATTCTGGAATGGGTATCTTGTGTGAAAATCTGAGAATTTGTTGTTTAAGGCGGAAGACCCATTTGTACTTGAATCTAAAATTATTTTTGCTATTATATTTGTAATTGTATTGGTCATCTATTAAACTCCTTGCTCACAGGTTTACTTTTCTACTTATATGGCTTTTCCCTAATAATTTAAAGCAAAACAAAACCAACATAAATGCATGTACTTGGTACTTTCTGTTCAGTTTCCCTGCATATTGACTTATCTTTGCTTCTTTCTCTTGAATATTGATTTAGTTTAATTAAGATGCATATCTCTTCTTCTTATTGCTAATAGGATAAATTTAAAAGATAAAAAGATAGAAACCAGCAGACATTTCCTTCACATCTTTGAACCACAATAAATATGTTTTGAGATCTGAAAAGGTTAGCTCATTATTATACACCTGTGTCAAATGCAGATACAAATGGCAATCATCTTCTACAATTCTATCCTTAATACAAAAGTGAGGGCAGATATATTAGGGTTGTAACATAATCATGTGAAGAATAATCATCCAATATAGAACCCTGCGGCCATTAATTTCCCCTGTGCTTATTACATCTGTCTAATATTTTAATAATTGCCCAGACCCCACGTTGGTGGGAGCCTCATGCACTTGGCTGCCCATCGATCTGATTTCTGTTTTTGAGTTGCACCTCTGTGAAACCCTGATGATAATCCATGGAAGTTGATGATGTGATTATCATTAGATCATGAAGCTAAGAATACGTGGTTGATTAAGCTTTACCATTTTCATGAATGATCTTGGAGGACCTCTTTGTAGTCTTGGTCCAGGGGGGGCTTCATTCTCCTCCGGGTTGCCTTATTGTCTTGTTGTACTCCACTACCTCTCGTTGTATAAAGAGTAGACATTACATTCAGTTTCTCATTTACCTTTAAAAAAAAATTGTAAAAGGTAGGTTATCATTTCTCACAGCTTAAGTATTCCTTAGATATGATCAGTATTCAGTAGGACTCGGTTAATATGGTTGACATTCTGTTGAACTTAGGCTCAGTTTGGAAGGAGTACAAATGCAAATATGTAGAATGCAAAACCTTATATTTTGCATTATTTTGTATGTATTTGCATGTACATATTTTCATTTGTACTCTTTCCAAACTCAGCCTTAATTTCAAAATTAGAAACTCCGCATGAGAACCTTCTACTTGTGTTACCATGTGTAATGAGGTTTTCACAAAATAAGGTCCTTTACTGACTCTCAACTAGACATTGTGCATCCAGCACATTAGGTGAGTGATTTTGTTCATCCCTTTGTTTTATTTTGTAGAAATTTTTAATATATCACATCTTAAATTAATTGTGACCGAGCATATGATATGATAAACATGTTGCTGACTGCTGCTTCAGGACCTCAGTGTTTCCCATGCGGATTCACTTGTTTTCTGGAAGCAGGATGTGAGATTTATTTTTTATTTTTTTGCCCTGATCAAGCGTCCAAATTTATTATGTTGTTCTGATATTTGGAGAATATTGGTCTCAAATTATTCAATCCTACTCCCTCTTCTAACATAATGTTATCATGCTATCATCAGAATAACAACCCAATCTAATCTCATCAGATGACTGAACATATGAGCGTCAGCTATCACTTTGTCATCATCATCAGGTTGGATAGCTTTCTCTTTCAGATATAGATATATCTTCAGAACTTTGATTCTCTAAGAGGTTTCTGGCTTTGTCCCAGTTGCTTTAACTTCTTGGCATTCCCTCTTTGAGACACTCGGTATGGTTTTCTATTCAGTCATGATCAGTTAAAAATAGACAGGGCATAGTTCATCTTCTTATATAAGACAACTGTACTTTGTCTTGTCTAGTAGGCTATTCTAGAATGTCCATAAAGGAACATACGCAGAATTTTGAAATATTGTCCAGACACCAGAGATTTCTATCATTTACTAAAAGTTTGAGTTAATTTGGTATAGAAATGGTGATTACTGAGTTGATGCTGAAAATGAAAGGTTCTTTCTGTTGTATATTAACTTGGCAATATTCTCATGGTAGCTGAAGAAAGACTACATGTTTTTATTACAACTAAGACATGATATGCTTCGCCTTTCTCTGGTGCTTTTCAAGCAACTGTGCTGCATCTTGTGTTTGGTCAGTTGAATCTCTGCCAAGAAATTATAAGATAAATAATACTGATAAAAATATCAAGATAAACAATCCATCAACGATGATATTCATGAAAAGTCAAGTTTCTAAATAGTGGAACAAACTTGATTACATAGGTTTTATTTTCTATGTAAAGCTAGAAGATGCTGAAAAACTAATTTCTAAATAGTGGAATGAACTTGATTATGCATGTATTTTATGTCATTTAGATGCATTTTACATTTGTTAGTTTACTGTTACTAAACCAAAAAAAAATGTTAGCTACTGGTTTATACTTTTTATGTTTTCTTTGTTTAGATAAACACTACTGAGAATTTTCGTTAGGCTTTCCAATCTTGAATTTGGTGAAGGAAATACATAAAACTTTCTGATTTTTTTATCTCAACATTTTCTCATGCTTTGGTTTGGGTTACTCACCATACATGCAACACCCATTAAGACCAGCATATAACATCTTCAGTGGTATCAGGCATATATATTTTTGGCAAAACTTGCACATGCTCCCTTAAAACATGGTTTTAAGGGTAGCAAAAGGATGCAATGTACTCAGACATATAGATGAAATAGTGTTTTTTCTATGTAAACAGTCATAATTACTGGCTTCTAAGCTTTCCAAGTTCAGGGATTTTCAGTTGAATTGAACAAAAGTATCTTTTGAAATCTGATTGTAGAGTGAGTTTATGTTTTAATTTTTTCAGACTTCAAGTTGAGAACAAGGAAATGAAGTTTCTATATAGCTCAAACAATCAATTTGTTGATTTAAATGTAGACTATATACTAATTAAGAGTATAGCTGTAAACATTTTGATTTAAATGGTTCTATTTATTTAGCCATTTTGCACTATTTTAGTGGAGGAATATTGATTAAAAGTATTTATTTTTTATTTAACATTTCAAAAGTGCTTTTATCAATTGTCTGCTCTCATTTTATATGGTTTTGTACGTTTTATGACTTTCTATGACTTTGTGCTGTAAAGTTGAACAGAAAAAAGAATTTTAGCTTTTTGATCTACATATTTCTCTTGGATATTTGTTTGATAATTTTAAAAGATTCAACTCATCCAAATAACATTTTCTGTTGTATGGATTACTGTGAAATTTTCAGGAGAATGACAAACAATAACAGATGGTCTAATACTGCTTCCTCTCAACAATGCTAGGAGACTTCTCCTGGGTTCTCCTGACTGAGGAGCTTGCTTTGAAGATTGGAGGCTTTTATGCTGGTTATACTTTTATTCTTCCTGATTATCCCAAATGTTCTTCATTTCAATAAGAACTGATATCTATGTGTATTTGTTGTATGTGTATATATGTCTTGTATGTTCTATTATCTTACCTCAAGGGTCAAGACTCATTTTGGTGCCTATGATGCTGAATAAAAATTAATGATATCTCATCACATGCCTTTTCTTATTGTCATCTAGGGTGGTCAATTCGTTGGTCTGGTAAATGACCACTCTTAGACTCAAACTCGCCTTTGCACATTTGTTCGCCTGAGATCTTACCATTATACCAAGCAATGGCCCTTATATGTATTGTGTATATGAATTTGCTTGTTTGCTTGGATGAACAACAAACATCATGGGACGAATACTTTAGAAATAAGAGGTTTTAAAATGATGAATAGACTATAACAATCAAGGTAAATAATAACAGGAGTGCAATCTCAGGGTACATTTATCTAGGCCTTCCAAAAAAAAAAAAAAAAAACAAAGAATTAAAGACCTAGGGATAACTACCTTGGTTTCATAACAATGGGAGAGATCGAGGAGGATGTTATCTATAGAATTAGAATAAGATGGGAAAAATGGAGGGGTGCATATAGTTTTATGTGATAGGTGAATACCACGTAGATTAAAAGGAAAATTCTATGAAAAAAAATTCTAAGTCTAGAGTATTGGACAGTCAAAAAAACACGTCCACAAAATGAGTGTAGCAAAAAAGGCATACGCTAAGAGGGATGAATGGAAAAAATATTAGAAATGATAGGGTTAGAAGTGAAGTTATTTAAAGGAACCTATCAGTAGCTCCTATAAGTGATTATATATATATACCTTGAGAATTGAGGCTAAAAACAACAAATTAACATCTTGTCATGCATAAGACATGCTAAATTTTACAAAAAGTTTTTCAAATATATTAAATATGTGAATCGCGATTAACATCTTGTCATGCATAAGACATGACATATAATTTTTTTAAAAACCCAATTTTACCCTCCACCTCCTCTCCCCTCTTTCATTTTACCCTCCACCTCCCCTCCCCCTCTTTCTCTCTCTTTTACCCATCGACCTCCCCTCTTTCTCTCTCTAGCTCCTTTTTCCCTCTTTCTCTCCTTTAACCTAGACAGGGAGATCCGTCGCTTGGTCCAACTAAAACACATAGGAAAAAGAGAACAAGGGAGATTCGTTGCTGCTCTAGTGTGTTTGCACATTGTTTCCCCCTTTAAAGATCAGTCTCTCTCGATTTATTCATCATTTCCCAGTGGATGTTGCTTTCTTCAAACAAACAGATTGAGACTAAGTCAATTGAACCACCTGTTGCAGCAAGACAAACAGATCGAGTCAATTGAACCACATGCTGGAGCAAGGTCTTCCGTCAAGCAAGCCCTACCGGAATTTCTTCACTGCCATTGTAATCTCCCCTCACTGAATTGCTCTCTCTCTCTCTCCCTCTCCCTATTCTTCCCCTTCTTCTTTCTCTTCTTCTCCTCCTTCCTTGATCTGCCCTCCTCTACTCCACCCGCCACTACAACTCACAATAACATCAGTTTTTCCTCCATCAGGTCGCTCTTCTCTCTCTCTATCCTTCCCCTTCTTCTTTCTCTTCTTCTCCTTCTTCTTCTTCCTTGGTCTACCCTCCTCTATTCCACCACCCACCGTTGCAACCCACACCCACTATTTCTCCCCGAGAAAATATCCCTTTGCACTTGCCACCACCTCCTGCACCATCTTGTACCTTCCATTGCCATTTTTTTCCACCACAATGTTGGCTTTATGTCCTTTGCCAAGCCCTCTAGAAGCTTTCGGTCCTTGCTAGTAACCTACAACAGAAGCCCTTCGTCCAAAGACCGTATCTCATCGACCTCGGAAGGCAAAATTTCCACCAACATTGCAAAGGAAGTTCTTCTTGGACCTTGTATTCCATTGCCGATCAAGGAGAACATTGAGCCCATCCAAGCAAGTGATATGGTTTGTCAATAAACTACTGAGCTAGGTATGAGCGTTAACATGTGATCAAATTTTGTCAAGAGCAACTGAAGGAGATCAGGAGATGTTCCCATCCATTAATTACTCATGGAGATTACTGGGAAATCGAAAAGTGAAGGTTCCCATTAGAAAGGTGTTAACACGCAATGATGACTCGATCTCGATGTGTCATCCAACCCTACCATATGAATTTGGATGGCTTTGATTTTCCTTCTAGATTTGGTAGGGCCGATGACAAATTTCGGAAGCCAAAGGTGTATTTTTCCCATTGATACCTTATGATATTTATATACAAACGATGGAGTTCCTTGCTCCCCAAAACTTTCTAGAAACAAATTCCTAATCCAAAAAGAAAAACAAAACAAAAAAACTTCCTAACTATACAGGTAACATACAGATCCAAGACTCTCCTATAACATACAGATTTGGGACTCTCGCGAGTCTTATCTCCGTCCAATACTCTCCCTCAAGGTGGTGCATGAGGATTGCGAATGCTCAACTTGGGAAGGAAAGAATCAAATTATTTTTGTCCGAGAGCCTTGGTGAAAATGTCGGCAAATTGTTCACCGGTACGTACATAGGCAGGTGCAATAGTGTCAGCTTGGAGCTCATTGCGAATGAAATGACAATCAACTTCAATATGTTTGGTTCACTCATGGAAAACAGGGTTCGCAGCAATGTGCAGAGCAGCTTGATTGTCACAAAACAAGCATATAGGCTGAGGATGAGATATACCCAAAGACGATAGCAGACCTTTTAGCCACTTCAACTCACAACTGGTAGTAGCCATTGACCGGTCAGCAAAGGAATGGGAGATAGTATGTTGTTTCTTAGTCTTCCAGGAGATGGAGGAATGTCCTAACATGACAAAATACCCAGTAAGAGAGCGACGAGTTAGAGGACAACTCGCCCAGTCGGAATCACAATAGACATACAATTGCAGATCACTATTAGAGCGCAAAAATATTCCTTGACTAGGACATCCTTTCAGATAACGAACCACATGTAATGCCACATCCCAATGATCAACACGAGGACACTGCATAAATTGAGCCAGGACATGGATGCAATAACTGAGCTCCGGCTGTGTAATGGTTAAATAAATCAACCGGCCCACAAGACGTCAATATCGTTCAGGGTCATCCAGGAGTGCTCCGTCAGCAAGGGCAAGTTTATGATTCTGAGTAATAGGAAAGGGAGAAGGTTTGGACCCCAATAAGCCAATTTCTGTAATAATATCAAGTGCATATTTTCTTTGGCAAAGAAATATCCCCGATGATCTGCAAGTCACTTCGATGCCCAAAAAATATTTAAGAACACCCAAGTCCTTCATGTGAAAACACCGATTCATATACTGTTTAAATGTGTGTATGAACTCCAGGTTATTCCCACCAACGATTGAGTCATCAACATAAACCAGGATGTGCAAGACAAGCTCATTCTTGCGATATGTAAATAAGGAATAATCGGAATAGGACTATTCAAACCCAAAAGTTTTCAAGGCAGCACCTAACTTAGAGAACCAGTTCCGGGGGGCTTGCCGTAGACCATACAAAGATTTCCGGAGTTTGCATACCTTTCCAGTCCTGGAGGCCGAAAAACCTGGAGGAGGTTTCATATAGACTTCCTCATGGAGATCACCATGCAGAAAAGCATTGTGGACATCCATCTGATGCAATTCCCAATGTTGGGCCGCAACAACTGCTAAGAAGGTTTGAACTGTGACCATTTTAGCCATTGGGGCAAAGGTCTCGTTGTAATCAAGACCTTCAACTTGAGTGTTGCCCAGGACTACCAACCGTGCTTTAAATCTTTCAATGGATCCATCAGAGTTGTACTTGATTTTGTAGACCCATTTACACCCGATTGCCTTTTTTCTAGGTGGGAGGTCTTCCAAGGTCTATGTCCCATTGTCTTCCAAAGCCTGTATCTCTTGGCGCATAGTCTCGTGCCACCGAGCATCAGTCATTGCCTTAGAGAAACGAGTAGATTCTCAGCCTGCAGTAACAGCTGCCAAGAAATGTCTATGTTTCACAGAAAAATTATCATACGTCACATAATGAGTTATGGGATAAGGAGTACCTGAGGACTGAGATGATGTGGGAGAAACAACGGAGGGGTCTAAATGATGAGCAGAGTGTGTGACAAAGTCCTGTAAATAGCTGGGGGGGGGTGCTTTTCTCGATGTTCGTGACCTAATAACTCCATGGTGGTCTAAGGAGCAACTGGAGTTTCATTATTTCTGCAATCTGTATGGCTCCTTGTCTCATCAAGAGGACCTGCCTCCTCATCATTACCTGTGTTCTAATGTCCTTCTTCATTGATCGTGTCACTCCCCCTAACTTTTATATATGAAGTGACTTAGATACCATGTTAGGAGGAGTGGCCCAAGGCAACCCAACATTTTCTTTGGCTACGGGAGGACTGGTTATTGAGGGTTGATGTTCCGGAGTGGCAGAGGGAAACTCGGCCTCACTAAACACCACGTCTCATGAGACGAAGTAATCACCAGACTCAAGATCTTATAATTTGCATCCCTTTTTCCCAAAAGGATACCCAACAAAGACGCATTTCCTACTCCTAGCGGCAAATTTGCCACGGTCCCGAGTATGCGAAAAACATAAGCAACCAAAAACTTTGAGATGTTTATAAGGACTTTGTCCAAACAGCATCTCGTAAGGTGTTTTACCACCAAGAAGGGTCGAAGGTGTCCGCTTAATCAAGTATCCTGCGGTCAAAACACACTCACCCCAGAAATTGATCAAAAGATGTGCTTGAAACCTGAGTGCTCTGGTCACATTCAAGATATGACGATGCTTTCTCTCCACACGACCATTTTGTTGTGATGTTCCAACACAGGAAGTCTGAAATAAAATCCCTTGCTTGTTAAAATATGATTTCAAGGATTTAAACTCTGTTTCATTATCACTTCTCACCACCATAACCATCTTATTAAATTGTCGTTCAATCATTGCACAAAAATTTTTGAGTGTTCGACCAATTTCACTTTTCTCAGCCAGCAAATAAATCCAAACCGCTCGAGAATAATCATCAACAATTGTCAAAAAATATACAGCACCGCAAGATGCAGGTACTCTATAAGCACCCCATAAGTCACGATGAATCAATGCAAAACAATCGGTCGTTTTATTGCCGCTTTGAATAAAAACATCTCTATTTTGCTTTGCCTTTAAACAAACATCACAGGTTTTGTTCTTATTATTACTAATATTAAGAAGCAGACTAACCGTTTGATAAGAAGGGTGTCCCAATCTCCGATGCCACAAATCGCATGATCCAATTCCATCTGTCTTGTAAGCACGAACCGGCCACACCCTTGAAGACATAGACCCCATCAAGCTGTTCACCCACACCGATCAGAGTCCTCGAGAGGTGGTCCTGTATCACACACAACTTATTAGTAAACGTCACAATACAATCTGTGTCACGAAATAACCAACCTACTGACAATAAATTCCAATTGAGCTTTGGGACATATAATACATGCATCAATTTAAAATTATTTCCAAGTTCAATAGTGCCTTCTTTCACGGCCTCGGTGTGCGCACCGTTGGGTAAGCTAACAAGACAAGGTGCAACATCATAGGTGTCGGCGAGCACATTTAAATTCCCTATCATGTGATGTGATGCCCCAGAGTCAATAATCCATTCAATGGAGTAATTCTTAGCAAAGAGTTTTTCATTAGTCCTCGTTTTGTAAGCATTAAGCATGCTTACAAGAGTCTGCCATTGCTCGTCATTAAGTCCGTTCAGTCCGGTCCTGTCTTCATCAGTCACAACTGCATTAGCAGCCACCTCATGCCCCGCTGATGACTGAGCAGTATGAGCCTTTGTCGTACCTCGGTCACATCCGCCAGAGGGTCCAACAAACTTACTCGAGCTCTCATCGTTCCTATCGTTGTTGGTAGCCATGGTGACCGATCATCAATACCCGCTGTGAATAAAGGTGTTGGTTCTGCTGCTATTTATGCGCATCAAATCTGTTAGATTGGGAGGTACCATCTCCTCGCAGGCGACTCCATCACCCTCTTCGCTCCCACCGAAAAACGTCTCTTTTCACTCGATTTGTCATCAGAGGCCATCAATTACGTCAAGACACTTCAATATCATATAGCTCCCTATCGTATGACAATCTTTGATCTTTGCAATTTGTCTACTGGTGTTTCTCTTGAAACGCTTCTCCCTGACTACATTCTTTCCATTGCCAACAGTCGTGTAACACCGCAGCGAATTTTTTCCTCTGACGTTACTGTTGATGGAGTTCGGATCTCGTCTCCGAACATTTATCTTGGGCCTAATATTGCCGCGCATGGATTGGACGGGATTCTTGCTATCAGTTTCTCTGCAGGAATAAGCTCTCCCGACGATCTTGGGTTCATTTATCCTACAACTTCTCCCATCGGGTGTCCTCCTCCGGTTAAACCCGAACTGGCGCCAGAGTTTGCTTCACCTCTGAAGGATATAGAATCTCCTTAGAGCATATGGTCTGTTTCTCCTGAAATTTCTCCCAACCTGGCTCTGATACCATGACAAATTTTGGAAGCCAAAGTTGTGTCTTTCCCATTGATACCTTATGATATTTATATACAAACGATGGAGTTCCTTGCTTCCCAAAACTTTCTAAAAACAAATTCCTAATCCAAAAAGAAAAACAAAACAAAAAAACTTCCTAACTATACAGGTACATACAGATCCGGGACTCTCCTGTAACATAAAGTTCTAGGACTCTCGCGAGTCTTATCTCCGTCCAATAGCTGACCAACAACAGCAACACCCCTTTCCACCATTTGATTCCCACTAAAATCAAAGACAACCTAGTAAGCTCCCAAAGGTTAGTCTCTGATAGAGCTCTACTCATCTTCTTTGTGGAATCGTCGTTAGGAGACACCAAAGTTGATGAGGCTGTCAGCATGATCGTTGGGTTTTTAGAATAGGAAGAAACATGTTAGATTCCATTAATGACTCCTTTGATTGTAGAATTGATAACTTTACATTTTGATGCCTTAAGGGCATCAATTCAAGGGTATTTTCAGCCTTAGAATAGTCAAGATGTGCCATTTTCCCAATAAATGCAATGTTGTGGCATCTGAGGACGTCTGTGCAAATTCTGAGAAAAACTGGGAAGTTTTTATGGCTAAAATGCAGATTTTGGGAAACTCATGTGAAATTCAGCTGAGAGAGGGGGTGTTTTTGTGAAAAACTAAAAGTAGGAGGATGCCTCCTAGCTGCTAAACCCAATTTGGCGCCCCTCCTACTGTATTAGCATGCTCCTCATGCCTTAGAAAACCCTAGGGCACCTTTTAACCCATTCTTTTCACTCTTAACAAACCCTAGCCGCTCCTAACTGCTAAATCATCACCTTTCATTCCTTCTAATCTCCACCATCTAGTCTAGGTCACTCTCTTTTTAGCATTCTAACCCTAGGAGTCACCTAACTTCTAATCTTCACCATTCAGCCTTTAGCCATTAAATCTCAACCTTACATAATATTGGGTGCCTTCTCCTTTTTCTTCTCAGCCTTAGGATCACCTTAGAACCATCCTAACCCTCCATTAGAAACCCTAGGGTGCCCATATCTTTGCTAAAACCCAACTGTCACCCCCTCTTTCTCTCTAATCCCAGTTGTATCCACCATTCTCTATAAAAAGGACCCAATGACTCTTGAGAAATGATTGGATTTTGCCCCTATGTAAGGCGGAAGGCTGATCTTGAGAAGTTCAAGGGTAGAGGAAGAGGAGGACACCCAGGCAAGAGGAGGGGTTTCTACTTGTAGTTCGCCAACACCACTACCGCCACCTCTGGAATCGAATCCCAACCACTTTTACTTTATTTTAGTTTTAATTTCTGTTCTTTCAAAGGAAATATCTGGAGACTGGTACCTCTGATCAGATTACAGATTTTTATTTCGTTTCCTTTATTTATTTATGTTTCTGCACTTTTAACTTTCAATACCGTTCGAATTCTATATTTTTCTCAATTTAATTTAATTAATTTTTATATTTTTGCATTTCCCTCTTGTGTTCTCTTGTCTAGATTTGAGTGTATATTAATCTTTTCCTTGTTTCCTTGTGGATTCGACCTGTTCTCACCCATTAATTACGTATATAGTTGTTTGAGAATCGAAGAAATTTATAAATATTAAAACTGGTGATCCGAAGTGGCTAACGACATGCTTCCGAACACACCAAGAATCCATGAAGTCAAGATCAGCATTAAAGGTTTGTCTTCATCCTTATGTTGTTTTTGGTGACTGCCAATAGCAGAACCAAATGAGGTACTCAGATCAAGGAATCCAGTTTCTGGACCTGGGTGGCAAAGATGGACTAAGGAAGATGAAGAAGAATCAGATGAGTACTTTAAGACACCGATGGTAAGGAAGATAAACCTCTATGAGAAAAAAGTTTCATTTGAAAATTTAAAGAAGAGTGATGGGCAAAATAGTCTTTTTAATCATTTTGTTAACGGCCACTAACAGTAAGGAAGATTTAGCCAATTGTCATAAATAGTAGGGGTACTTTAAGATAATATTGAAACAGCAGGGGTATAATTAGTCAATTTCCTAAACCTTAGTGGTAGTTTAAGAAATTTATCCTTTGTTTTTTGCAATTTTTGGCCCCCATCCCCATCTTGTGTAGCATTTTCTCAATTTATGATAAAAAGATCATTTTGTATTGTGACCACAATACTACATCACTTTTTATAACTAATTTAATAAAATATGGAGTCATATGGACAAACCAATAATTGTTTTAAATTTAAAAACACTTTTTGTTTAATTTTTCTAGTTTGATTCCTATTTGTTTTAGTGTTAGCTTTGGGAGGGCTGAGCTAAAGATTTAGCTAAGCTAGTTCATTTTCTTTGATGCACTTGGGATAAGCTAATAAGGCCTTTTTTGGGGGGGTGGTGTGTCTAGAAGTGTGTCATTAACCACTATGGAAAACCAGATTAATAATTTATAAATTTTTCTAATCCTCACGTAACCTTAAACAACATAGTACATGGTGAGGATGGGGTCGAACCCACAGGGGAGCAAGAATGAAAATTATTATTTTTTGTTCTAGACAAATAAGAAATAAAATTTATTAATGCTGAATTTAAATGTTCGGAATTAGACAAGACAATAATTAATGTTCAGAAATTTAGGACCACTGAAATCAACAAAAGAAACAAATAAAAGTGATCCAAAACTCGGATCTTGTGGTAGTAGCTATCCAGGAAGATGAAATGCAAGCTTTCTCCCTCCGTTCATCCCTTGAACCCCTCGAGACACCTTAGCATTAAACCAGATGAATTCAAATCTGCAAAACACATAAACGAACAGAAATTAAATCTAAAATATTGCTGAAATAAAAATAACATAAAAGAAAATAAAGAAAATGAAAAGGATGGCTGATCAAATCTAGTGGCGGTAGTTACAGAGTGGCTGATTTGCTTGTAGAAACCCCTCCTGACAAGATTTGGGCATCCTTCCCTTCTACAACCCTTGAACTTCTCAAGAAACCTTAGCCTTGTGAACTGAGTGAATTGACCAACCCATTCTCGAGGGCCCTTGGGGTCCTTTTTATAGAGAATGGTGGACAAAACTGGGGTTAGAGAGAAAGAGAGGGGCGGCAGCTGGGCTTTTGCAGAGATATGGGCGCCCTAGGGTTGAGAATGGAGGGTTAGGACTGTTCTAAGGTGATCCTATGTACGACTGAGATTTGGGCGCCCAAAATGGAGATATGTGATTGGTTGGTGTGATGTGACGCCCTAAGGTGATTGGTTAAGGTTAAAGGAGTGAGGTGTAAGGCTAAGATGTTGTATAGAGAGAGATCTAAAGGTATGAGGGGGGAGATATCTAAAGGTATGAGGGGCTGCTAAGGCTTGGATGGTTGAGATTAGAGGTTAGGAGAGAATGGAGGGTGGAGATTTGATATCCTAGGGTGGCTAGGGTTTGTTAGAGGTGAAAACAATGAGTGGGGAGGCACCCTGGGGTTTGCTAAAGAAAGGGGAGTATGCTAATACAATAGAAGGGGTGTCTATTTAGGTTTCGTAGATAGGAGGCGTCCTCCTATGCTCAGTTTTTCACAGAAAGACCCCCTTTCTCAGATGGAATTCATACCAACTTCCCAAAAAACTGCATTTTAACCTTGAAACTTCCCCAATTTTCTCCAGGATTTGCATAGGGGTTCTCAGAGGTCACAATTTTAAATTTAATTAGGAAAATGACACATTTTGACTATTTTAAGGCTTAAAATACTCCTAAAATAATGCCCTTAAGGCATCAAAATACAGAGTTATCACACCCCCAACTTAACCATTGCTAGTCCCTTAGCAATGTAGCCTTAAAATTACAACAAGTAAAGAGATCATTCCCATTGCAAAGTCATCCCTAACAAAATTAGCTAAGTATGTTGATTCCAAAATTCTCAAACTTTGCATAGATCAATATTAGGCTTAAGGGGTAAAACTGTCTTGCTTTGAATATTACAGAAACTTAGCTTAAAAATCTTGTATACTCTTCCATTTGCAGTTTGTCAAGAAAATTTGAGATAGATTTCAAAATCAGACAGGTATTCTTCTTACCATTTCTGACAATGGATTTCTACCCTTGAACTTTGAGACGCACACTTATTTTTATTGCTACATTACACCATTTGACGTGAATCTCAACACTTGCCTTAGGTGAAAAAACCCGATTACTAAGTGTTAGGTGATTGCCTTTGGCATTCCCTTTTTCGTTTGACGCGAATTGCGACACTTGATTGAGGTGAAGAGACTCGGTTACTAAGTCTAGGGTGTCCATTGACATTTTATTCTATTTTTTTCTTGCAAACACTGTTCAGGATAGTTCATTGTCTCTAATGACTTGAAGAATTTTTTGTCTAATTTCTCAATCTTTCTCTTCTTATCCTGCCAGGGGCAAACTTGGAAGTATTTTCTAATTTCTGAACGATTTCGACAATATTCAAATAAGTGTTAGACAGTTTTGTATGCCCTTAGTTTCAATCCGATTTGATGTACTTTTGATATTTAGTGTAAATAAATAAAGTGCATGCTTGATTCATGTTGTTTGGTATAATTCTGTGTAAGACCCTAAAACTGGACACTTAATGAGACACGTGTTAGTTTTAAATGTTCACAGCCATTAGATAAGTCTAGGGAGATTTATCCTACCAAGGCTGATACTGGTGTGCCGCCAAGTGTTGGGATGGCCTGTCTCGACCACCAGGGTAAG
>NW_010729186.1:866384-898622 GCF_000365185.1 Nelumbo nucifera
GAGAGGTTAAGTGTAAGACCATTTAGGATAGTACCTGATGGGCTAATCTTGCACCTGCCCACAGTCCCTGGGTTTTTATAAGATGGCTTGGCCCAGGGACCACTTAATGTAAGTGTTGGGCCCATAGGGTCCATATGATGGGCTCAAGGGGTTCACTGGGCTTCTCAGTGAATTCGGCTAGGCTTTGTAATAAAGGCTGGGCCGAACCCATGTGGCTGGTGTGTAAATCAATGCTTGGGTCCCACGCCATACAAAGAGAGCCAACTAGGCACCAGGTTAAGAAGTTAAGTGAGCATATAAACTTAATGGGCCAAAAGCCCATTTCGAGCTGGGCTGATATGATCACCCATCTATGGGGCGAATCTGGGATTAAAGTTAGCAAAAGGATTGTGCCTTTAACCTTATCCACTCTAGGAGACCAAATTCAAATCATATTTGAATCTGGTAACCTTCTGATAAGTTCAGGAGTAAGCTAACTTAATCTGCAGATAGGATTAAGATCATCCCCTATCCAAATATTGATTTGGATTGGGATAACTCCTAATTAGGAGGTTTCTTAATCTAGAAGAAAAGAGGATAAACCCTAAGAGAGAGAGAATAATCAGATTTCAAACCTAGGGTTTGTGCAGGAAATCATCATGTGAATTGAGATTGGATCTCATACACACTCTAGAAAGAAGAGAAGAAAATTCAGCAATCTTCACTTCAGGAGTTCTCCTCCAGTCGCCGCCATTCTTTCTTTCAAGTTCGATCTTTGAAGTAGAAAGAAATCAAGAAATTGGTTCTTGACATCAGTTTTACTGAAAAGACTGAAAAAGATTTGGTGCTCAGAGTTTCTAGAGGATTCTTGCGAAGGATCCAATGTGTAGGACGCACTCTGCTGGTTCCGTTCCACATATAGCTGTGTCATCTTCAGCAGGAGCGRATCTTGGTKTCCTCTTTGGGCGTGAACACCAACTTTGGGAGATACTGCTTCTCTGGATCAGGTATAATTCCTCCCTTCCCTTTTGGTTCAGATCTGATTCCATTATGGTTCAAGTAGGATCCTTGAATATTGTATTCTAAATTTAGAGAATACGATTCCCAATTGGAAGAAGGTAAGAAAATTTTTGAAATTCGCCCACCCATTCAGCAATCTTTATGGCGTCCATTAGATGGATCCTACCATTCTTTCAATAAGACCACTTTTGACTCTTATCACTTGCTACAAATTTCTACAAAATTCAATATTTTTTTATCAGTTTCCTCAACTTTTTTTGTTTGGGAATCTCTTTTAATGGAAAAACTTAAAAAATTCTCAATAAAATTTTTAGTTCTGCATTTCGAAAGGCTTAGCTCTTATTATTATTATTATTATTATTATTATTATTATTTTCGATTTTTCTCTCTCTTTCCTCACCCCCCAACTTAAGTGCCATTGTCCCTAATGGCATAACTAGAATGTTGCAAAGGGACTTGGGTCAAAGGGAACAATCAATAGGGTTTTCCCAGGGGGTTCAAGGTGTGCTAATTGGTCTCAAATCAAGAAAAGAAACAAAAACTCTAATCCTAAAAAAAACAACTGAAAACTACGTTGGGTTGCCTCCCAACTAGCGCTAAGTTTAATGTCTTCAGCCAGGCGCCATTATCTATAGATCACTTAAGCCTATCTTCTCAATCTTTCCACTCAGAGACTCCTTTCACATATAGTTTAAGTCTTTGACCATCGACTTTGAATATGCTTCCTTTCTTTGGATCAATAATTTTAACTACACCATACGAAAACACTTTTTCCACAATAAACGACCCGTCCCACCTAGACTTTAATTTGCCAGGGAACAAACACAGCCTAGAATTAAAAAGCCAGACCTTTTGATTCGGTTCAAAAGTTTTTCTTGAAATATTTTTATCATGGAAGGCTTTTGTTTTGGCTTTATAAATGCACGAGCTTTCGTAGGCCTCATTGCACATTTCCTCTAGTTCACTTAATTGCAAGGCTCGGTGGGATCTAGCTTGGCCTAAATCTAGATTGAACTTTCTAATGGCCCAATAAGCCCGATGTTCTAATTCGACGAGAATGTAACATGCTTTACCAAAAACCAGCCTATAAGGAGACATTCCAATGGGAGTTTTGTAGGCAGTCCGATAAGCCCAAAGTGCATCGTCCAGTCTGTCAGACCAATCTTTTCAATCGGGCCTAATGGACCTTTGCAGAATACTTTTAATTTCCCTATTGGACACTTCCACTTGATCATTTTTTTGGGAATGGTAGGGGGTTGCTATCTTATGGGTGATTCCGTATTTGCGGAGCAAAGGACGGAATTGCGCATTAGTAAAGTGCGATCCCCCATCACTGATGATTGCCCGTGGACACCCAAACTTAGAGAAAATATTCTTTTGAACAAATTTCATGATGACTTTGTGATCATTGGTTCGAGTTGCCACCGCCTCAATCCATTTTGATACATAATCAACGACCACCAAAATGTATTCGTAACCAGATGATGGCGGGAATGGTCCCATGAAATCAATACCCCAAACATCAAAGGTTTCTATAGCTAGAATAGGGTTAAGTGGCATCATGTCTCTACGGGACATATTCCCGATACCTTGACATTTTAGACAAGTTTTACTAAAAACATGGGCATCCTTAAATAAATTTGGCCAATAAAAACCACTTTGCATTACTTTGGCCGTCGTTTTCTTCCCCGAAAAGTACCCTCCATAATAAGCAAGAGTGTGACAAAAATTAATGATACTTTGGTATTTAGACTCGGGGACACATTTTCGGATTTCTTGATCTGAACAGATATGGAATAGCTTAGGGTCTTCCTATAAATAATATTTGAGCTACGAGAAGAATTTGCCCTTCTCTTTCTTGGACCACCCCTCAAGAATTTTACCTATCGCTAAATAGTTGACAATATGAGCAAACCACGGGGATGTACTATGGGAAACCGCCAAGAGGCGGTCATCTGGAAAGGAATAGTCATGCACAGGCTCTCTCTTTTCAATTTGAATTCTGGACAGATGATCAGCTACTACATTTTCAGAGCCCTTTTTATCCTGAATCTCAATGTCAAATTCTTGCAAAAGAATGATCCATCTGATGAGCCTAGGTTTGCGCTTTTTCTTAGACAACAAATGTCTTAAGGCCGAGTGATTAGAATATACAACAACTTTGGTGCCCAATAGGTATGGACAAAACTTTTCCAGAGCAAATACTATAGCTAACAATTCTTTCTCGGTAGTGGTGGAATTCAACTGAGCCTTAGATAGGGTGCGGCTAGCATAATATACTACCATAGAACATTTATTCACCCTTTGTCCCAAAACTGCTCCGATGGCGTAGTCAGAGGCATCACACATTATATCAAAGGGCAATGACCAGTCGGGAGGTTGAAGAATTAGGGCTTTGGTTAGTGCCTCTTTTAGATAATCAAAAGCCTTAAAACAAGCCTCGCCGAAATTAAATGGGACATCCTTCGCCAAAAGATTGCACACAGGCCTAGAAATCTTGGAAAAGTCCTTAATGAACCTACGATACAAACCAGTGTGTCCGAGAAATGAGCGGATTTTCTTGACAGGGGTGGGAGGTGGAAGTTTAGAGATTAGGTCAACTTTTTCCTTATGATCCCTCGTTTGGAAACTATGTGGCCTAAGACAATACCCTCTTGGACCATGGAGTGACTATTCTCCCAATTGAGTACCAAGTTTGTCTCGATGCATCGTTAAAGAACTTTTGGTAAGTGTTTGAGACAAGTTTCAAAAAAATCCCCGAAGACAGATAAATCATCTATAAATATTTCCAGAAAGTCACCTACCATTTCCAAGAAAATTTCCATCATACACTTCTAGAAGGTTGTTGGTGCATTACATAATCCAAACGACATTTTTTAGAAGGAAAAGGTGCCATATGGACAGGTGAAAGTAGTTTTCTCTTGGTCTTCAGAGTAAATGGCTACTTGGTTATACCTAGAATACCCAGCTAAGAAGCAGAAATATTTTTGCCCTGCAAGTTTTTTCAAAATCTGGTCAATAAAGGGTAGAGGCAAGTGGTCTTTTTTCGTGACTGCATTGAGTTTCTTGAAGTTGATGCATACTTGCCATCTCGTTGTAAGCCGGGTGGGGATCACTTCACCATGATCACTAGTGACCACGGTGAGTCCACCCTTGTTAGGCACCACTTGCGTAGGACTTACCCAACTGCTATCGGAAATTGGGTAGATAATATCCGCATCCAACCACTTGACTACTTCTTGCTTGACCACTTCTTTCATATTTGGGTTCAACCGCCTTTGCATTTCCCTATTCGGTTTGGTACCCTCCTTCGTATAAATATGGTGCATACAAATGGACGGACTAATCCCTTTCAGGTCAACCACCGACCAACCAATGACACCCCTATACTCTTTTAAGACATCAATCAGTTTCTTTTCTTGTATAGGGGTTAAATCGGCTGCTATAATTACTGATAGTGTTTGGTCGGGTCCTAGAAACACATACTTAAGGGTGTCTGGTAAGGGTTTTAATTCTAGTTGCGGAGGAGATTCAAGAGAAGGTACAGGTGGTTCACTCTTTAGCTCTGGGAGAGGCTCAACACTAGGCCAAGACCGTAATGGGTGTGGAGACTTTATTAAAACATTAGCTTCCTTCGTCAGGCCATCCGCTGTAACCGGACCAGTTTCTCTGGGTTTCTATTTACATTTATTGTACAACAATTCTGGTTTTGGTAGGTAGAAGGACTTCCAAACTCATACCAGTCTTCAAACTTTTCTCCACTTTGACGAGACAAAATTTCTCCAGCATTTTCTAAGTGTTGGACATTAGAAGTCATAAGGTGTTGGGGAAGACATAGGGGTTCGGTTCTAGGGTTGACAACCGGCTGACTAAGCATTGAACCATTCTCCCACTGCAAGTTAACTTCCATGAGCTGAATTACTTGGCTCTCTAATCTTAAGATTGACTGTTGCTGAGCTAAGATTAGTTGTTGGAGCTGTAGAAACATATCATTAGGCAAATCGGTTTGATTGGGCTGAGGACATGGTTGAGTCGGTTGAGTCCCAGGGTAATCGTTATACTCATAATGAGTCTAGGCTTCGGACCATTGAGAATGCACATCTAGCAGGGTGGTTTCTTGGGCTTGGGCCCAATAAGCGAAGTTGGGCTAATTTTTCCACCTAGGGTATGGACGAAAGAATGGGTTAGCATTGGGTTGAAAAAATCCATTAGCTACATGTACTTGCTCTAAAATGACTGGTTCACATGGGCCCACCACAGGGCATTGGCTAACATGATGGGTTGGGCTTGTATTGATGGAACATGTTGGGTTGGATGACAAGCTTGGGTATGGATTAATTGTTAACAAAATGCAAGGACTTGATTAAGTCTTTGGGTCATCCCATTAATCTTATCTAGTTGTTGAGACACATGGTTCCAATTTATTCGTGGCTTAGGTTGGAAGTAGTTTCTCATTCCACAAATTCTGGCCATTGAATTCATTTTATTTTTTTTATTTTTAATTCTCTTTTTTGAAATTTGAAATTTAAATTCAAATTTATATTTTGAAATTTAAATTCAAATTTGAATTTTTAAATTTAAAAAAAAATGCAAGCAATTCAAACACACAACCTACGGGCTGACTTAAGGTTTCCTAAATTAGTGGTTCAACTATTGTGAATTCTCTTAGGTTCACTTGGAATTACACCACTTCCTTTGCTTAACTAGGTAAGAGGTGGGGATGTGGGAGGCTCCCCTTGTGAGCTCTCGCAAGGACTTAATTAAGTAACTACAAAACCCACTTAGGCTTAGCCGGCTAACTTCTTTCCTTAGACACCAACCTCCGGTTATGGAAAGTAATCACAAGCTTCCCTAAAATTCAACACACTTTTGAACCAAATGTGTGGGGGTCCCTAAAGGATCTTGTTATCCAAATTTTAAATTAAGGTTTAGGGTGAATCGCATGTGAAAGGATTGTGGTTTTTGAGCCAAGGAAGGGTGATGAAATCCCCACCTTATCTTATTTAAATTGGATTGCCCTTAAATGGATTAACGAAAAAAACACAATAAGCAAAATAAATGCAACTAGTTACAATGCATGAACAATTATCTCTAATATGCAATTCAACAATAAAATAAAATAATAAAACAAATTAATTCAGCAAAAGGAGCAATTAAAAATGAAAAACCCAAACACATTAACAACTAACAAAATAATTTTAGTAATTAAATAATCCTATATGAAGCATGCTCTAGAACATATCAAACCCTAAATGTTGGAATGCAAATGCAAAAAATTTAATTAATTTTTTTAATTTATTTATTTTCTTAGTTTTTTTATGAAATTCAAAATTTAAATTTTAAATTTTAACTCAAATTCAATTTCAAATTCAGATTTGAATTAAAATTAAAATTTAAACTCCAATTTGAAAATTTGAATAATCTTCTAATCAACAATTAATTAATCAATTAAATAACTAATTAATTAAAGGGGCAATTAAATAAAGCAACAAATAATTACAGTAAACCAAAAATAAAAGGATTAATTATGCTAAAAAAAGAATTAACAACTACAAAAATAAATACTAACAAGGGAAATCGCTACTCTAAGGATTAAACAGAAAATAACAAAAAAGAGTATGCGACAATAAATATAAAATAAAATAAATTGAGTTTCTAATCTAAAAAAAAAAAAAAAAAATAGAACCTAACAATCCTAAACAAAAGTCTATTTCGCTCAAGATATTAAAACAAAGAAAAATAGATCTAAGAACAAAACAAAAAATAATCCTAAAAAAAATAAATCGGATCTATCAAGAAATAAATAATAATAACTAACTAAGAATTTGAAAACACTATTTTACCAAAAAGATTTTGAAAATAAAACAAAAAATAACAAGAATAAATTTGGACAACTACACCTGAATTGCAATCCTAATTTCTCTTCTATTCTCTTTACTTCAACAGTTCGACAATGCTCCGGTACCCCACATTTTGCTATTACGTCCTGCAAAATCAAAGAGAAATAAGAATTAAAATGAGATTATAGATCAAGTAATCAAATGAAAATAAAAAAAATAATGAAATAGATCTGGACAAAACAAATAAAAAATTTTCTCCATTGCTTCCCCAACAACGATGCCAAAAACTTGGTGTGTCCGGAAACATATCGTTAACCACTTCAGAATACCAATTTAATAATTTATAAATTTTTCCAATCCTCATGTAACCTTAAACAACGTAGTACGTGGTGAGGAAGGGGTCGAACCCACAAGGAAACAAGAATAAAAATTATTATTTTTTGTTCTGGACAAATAAAAGGAAAGTGTATCTAGGATTAGCATTAAATAAAAAAATAATATTTATTAATGCTGAAATTAAAGGTTTGGAATTAGACCAAACAATAATTAATGTTTAGAAATTAAGGAACATTGAAATCAACAAAAGAAACAAATAAAAGTGATCCAAAATTCGGATCTAGTGGTGGTAACTGTCCGGGAAGATGAAATACAAGCTTTCTCCCTCCGTTCATCCCTTGAACCCCTCAAGACACCTTAGCCTTGAATTAGACAAATTCAGGTATGCAAAACACACAAATGAACAAAAAAATAATATTTATTAATGCTGAAATTAAAGGTTTGGAATTAGACCAAACAATAATTAATGTTTAGAAATTAAGGAACATTGAAATCAACAAAAGAAACAAATAAAAGTGATCCAAAATTCGGATCTAGTGGTGGTAACTGTCCGGGAAGATGAAATACAAGCTTTCTCCCTCCGTTCATCCCTTGAACCCCTCAAGACACCTTAGCCTTGAATTAGACAAATTCAGGTATGCAAAACACACAAATGAACAAAAATTAAAACTAAAAGATTGTTGGAATAAAAATAACATAAAAGAAAATAAATAAAATGAAAATGATGGTTGATCAAATCCAGTGGCGATAGTTGCAAATTGGCTAGACTGTTTGCAAGAACCCCTCCTAACAAGATCTAGGCATCATTTCCTTCTACAACCCTTGAACTCCTCAAGAAACTTTAGCCTTATGAATTGGGTGAACTGACCAACTCCTTCTCCAGGGCCCTTGGGGCCCTTATTATAGAGAAGGGTGGACAAAACTAGGATTAGAGAGAAAAAAAGGGGCAATAGTTGGGCTTTTGTAGATATGGGTGCCCTAAGGTTGAGAATGGAGAGTTAGGATTGTTCTAAGGTGATCCTAAGGTTGAGAAGAGAAGGAGAGGGCGCCTAATATTATGTAGGGCTAAGATTTGGGCACCTAGAATGGAGAAATGTGATTGGTTAGTGTGATGTGGCGCCCTAAGGTGATTGGTTGAGGTTTAAGGAGTGAGGTGTAAGGCTAGGATGTTGTATAAGGAGAGATCTAAGGGTAATGAGGGGCTACTAAGGTTTGGATGGTTGAGATTAAAGGTTAGGAGAGAGTGAAGGGTGGAGATTTGATAGCCTAGGGCAGGTAGGGTTTGTTAGAGGTGAAAAGAATGAGTGGGGAGGCTCTTTAGGGTTTGCTAAGGAGAGGGGAGTATGCTAATACAGTAGAAGGGGCGCCTATCTAGGTTTTGCAGATAGAAGGCGCCCTCCTGTTCCCAGTTTTTCATAGAAACATCCCATCTCTCAGTTGGAATTCACACCAGCTTCCCAAAAAACTATATTTCAGCCCTGAAACTTCCCCAGTTTTCTCTAGGATTTGCACATGGATCCTCAGAGTTCACAATATTGAATTTAAATAGGAAAATGACACATTTTGACTATTCTAAAACCTAAAATACCCCTGAAATAATGCACTTATGGCATCAAAATAAAGAGTTATCAAGGCAGGTATAAGCTTTTAGATAAGCACTTTTTGAATAAAGGCTTATTAAGCTATTGAGCATTTGGTTTGACATTCTTAAATGGGATTTTTACTTATAAATAAAAGGTTTCTCCAAAATGCAAGTTAGAAGTTGTTTTCAGCTTTTTTTTTTTGTGAAAAGCACAAAAAAGTGTTTTTCACCAAATGTTTTGTGGCTTTTTGATAATGTTTTTGACTTCTATATGCAAAAAATAAAAAAGAAAAAAAAAAGGAATACTCGATCTCAAAAGGAGAAACTTAGTCTAACCCCTTCAATTTCTTCTCCAAGTATTTTCATTTTCCCATTGTGACCAACCTTCCATTGAATAGACTAACATTCCCATGAGTCCAACCTTCCTCCTGCTTCCCTTGAATGATAGCTATATGGATCTACAGTCTTACCTAACTGTAGCCATTCCCGATACTTGATCCAGCCATCCATTTCACAATGTTTAATTATAACCAAGGTTTAAAGTATTGACATGTATTGGCCCGTATTGACCAATACGTATCGATCCAGGACCCCTCTAATACGCCCCTATAGTGGGTGTATCAGAGGTCTAACCGGTTTAGGGGGTGGAGGAGACCTAAACTTGCCCCCCTAAACCAGTTTCGAAAAAAAATAAACAAAATGGTATCGATTTGCCTGATATGCCCCTACCGATATATCGGGCATATCGATATTTTGAACCTTGATTATAACAATATCAAGTATCTTTAATTCTTTCCTTAGGAAAAGTGGGTTTCTCAACTATGCAATAATCTCCATGTGCAGTTCAGAATTGGGTAGCCTTGTTTTAGTTACCTGTTTATTGGTATTCTTTGTTTAGTCACGAGATTGAAGAGGATAGGTAGGAGGAAATATGGTTTCAACTAGAAAAGAGAATTCCTAATGTTTTGAAAATATAAGGGCAAAATTGATATTTTGAAAGTATTTGGAATGAGTTATCAACGATTTTAAATAGTACACTAACACTCATCCTCTTTATGTTATGTGGGGCCGGTCAACAAGGCATATACAACTACACAAGTTGTATTTGAAAGTTCAAGATATATATATATATATATATATATATATATATTAGTTTTAAGTTTTTAACAAAAAAGTTTGGAGGGGCCAAAGACCACTCATGAATATACTTGGTTCCGCCCTTGAATGGGACTTAAAATGGCAATTTTCAAGAATTTAGGTACTACAATGCACGTTTTAAGGTGCTAATATGTTAATATGCAATTTATCCTTTTTCTTTGTCTTTTAAGGAAATAATAAACGCTTATTAGGCATTGCAAGGAAGTGCCGCAAACATTACTATCAACATCTACAAGAAAATGATCCCCATACCAAGTACGAGACCAATATTCTATTTTTTATTTATGTATTCATAAAATTTGTTTGACATCTATTTTTTTAGGTTGTAAATTTACGTTATTATTTTATTTGACTTTTATGTATAGATTTGTTGTTTAATTTAAGAGATTAAATCAGATTTTATTTTTAAGGCCCCATTTGTTTGCCGGTATTTAGCAGGGGATAAATTATTCAACCAATAAATTGACCACGATCCCCATGTTAATTTGCCATCATATTGGGTCCCACAGTAACTGAAGATACTGGAGAGTGTCAACTACCTCCTCCTACAAGGTGGCTAAGCAACTTATCCATGCACCGGTAATGCTTTCTCTCTCCTGCCCCTCTTTTCCCAGCTAATTAACTTGTATCACACATAACATTGGAACCTCGTGTTGATAAAAAAAAAAAAACATTGGAATCTCACTTAATTCAGGCAAGTTTTACCTATGAAACACTTGCTCAAGTAAACATACTTATCTAGGTAAATATGAATAAAACGGAACCTAAATAACAACCCACTTTATGAATTTTACATCAATTGAAATGAATTTTTATTTTTACTTTTTTAGTGGAGATAACCACCCCTAACTTTTATGAAAGTGGAGGTAACTACAATTTAAGTTGATAGATATATATTGAAGGAAAAAAAGCTTTTATTTGAGAGTGGAAATAATCAATTTTAAAATAATTCTCTTGAGAAAATAACATTTAATTTAAGTAGATAAATATGTATGGGAGGAAGGGAAATTTTATTTAAGAGTCCAAATAACCAAATTTGAAATGATCTTCTTGAGAAAATAATAGTCAATTGTCTTAAGAAGTAACTCTCTAGTTTTAGGATGTGTTGCATATATTAGATATTTATAGTTAATAGCACTTAATAGTTCCATATAATTACTCTCTTATATCTATACTTAGGGGTGTCAATAGCATTCAAAAATTTGATTTTGAATTCGAGATTTGACATAATCGAATCGAATTTGGATAATTCGAATATCTAATTGGTCAAATTCGGATATCCTATTCATACCAAACAGTTAATCGGATTTGAATTCGGATATGATCTGTTCGATTCGACAAATATCTGAATTCGACCGATTATTTAATTTATATATATTATATAAAATTTTTAAATATTTTTATATAATTTATATATAATAATTAAATTATAAATAATTTACATATTTATATACTTTATATAAATAAAATATTTATTTTATATATTTATTAATTACCTAAAATAATTAATTAGTCAAATTCAAATCGAATACTCGAATATTTAATTGGATTCAAATTCAAATATTAATTTTCAATATTCGTTGGATAGCGAATCAAATTCGGATATCAAATTTTTTAATTGGATTCAAATTCGAATATTGCTTGAGTCGATTCGAATTCGATCCATTTACACTCCTATCTATACTACTTTAACAAGTATGAAAAGTCTCATTAATATTTCTGGAGTTTTTTGAAGACAATATTTGTCCTTCCATATTTAAATTTATTGATAAAAAATGAGGGCAAAAAGGGAAATCAATTATTAACATTAAATAAGTTGAAAAGAGACAATTATAAGATATTCAATGCATTCAATTTGCTCTCATTAAATCCAACACTTAAGGTATTAATTTGCATTCACCTTTATTGAATCATATATTAAATGCATCTTTATTTTTTCTCATCTTTAAATTTTATTAATTAAATCCATGCATAATAAATTAATAATTTCAATAACATAAAACATACTTTTAAAGTCTACCTAAAAAACTAGTGTATTCATATAGACAATGATAAGAAATTAAACCATTTTGGGTCAAATGGGCCAATCCATGTTGTCATAGTTAAATAATAAAAATCAAAAATAGGTAAAATGCAAAAAATATAGGAATTCAAAAAATTGGGAACATTTTTAACATCATATGTTCGGCATATTAAATAATAATAATTATGATAAATAAGAAATGTTTTTATTAATGATAGAAATGAAATATAAAATTTAAAACCAATTAGAAATAAAACTATTTTCCTATTCTCTTTCATTAAATTCATATGCATGTATATTTTCTCATTAAATCTACAAAATTAATTTTAATATTATAAAAATAAATATTTTGAAAAATAATTTGAAAACAAAACTATTTCCTTCCCTCCCAATGGTGGGCAAGCAATTCAACCATTATGGGTCAAATGGGTTAATAAATAATGTCATATTTAATAACAAAAAATAAAAAGAATTGGACATATCTCTAATATTGCATATTCATTATATATACTAAATAAAAATACATATGAAATGTAAAGTAATTTTGTTAATGATGAAAATGGAATGCCAAAGTTAAAATCAACCTATAAATGAAATGATCTCATAGTCAAATAATACAAATTTTAAAAATAGAAAATATAAATAATAACAAAAAATAGAAAAAGATTGGGCATATATCTAATGTTACATATTCATAAAAATAAATATTGGATACATCTATAATATTATACATTCATTATCAATGATTGAAATGTAATATAAAATTTAGTGGCAACCTAGAAATCAAATTATTTTCCTTTTTGGGTTAGTGGTTTAGGTCAAATGGATTAACGAATAATATGATAGTTAAATAATAAATCTTTAAAAAATAAAAAGTACAAGTAATCAAAATAATATATAAAAAAATATATATTAATTACGTTAAACAAAAATTAAATATAATAAGTAAAAATTATTTATATAATGTAGATGATATATAATTTAAAACAAATCCAAAAGTAAAGCTATTTTCTTATCTAGGTGGTGGATTGATAATCTAACTTTTCAAAGAAGCTCATGATATCATAATTGAATAATAAATATTTAGAAAAGATAAAACACAAATAATAAAAAATACAAAATTCGATCGCATTTGGTAACATGTATATATATTCATCATAATAAATAAAACTAATTGTTAAAATAAAATTTATTTTTATTTATGGCAAAAATTAATAGAATACAAAATACAACAACAAAATGACTAATATGAAAAGAATTTCTCACGTGAAATTTAATTAACTACTGGTCCATCAAAATATACAATAATTAATTGATTACTCTCCCATCAACATGACGATTGCATTGGATCTTCGGCCTTGTTTGTGATCGTCACCATATCAACCCCATCGTCTTCAGTTCTGAAACTCTTGGTTTGGTTGTCTAAGCATCGCCTATTCTAGGGTTTTGAGATCTAAACATCTCCGATGGGGGTTGTGATCGAGACCGTCGTGTGGGAACCAAAACCTCTCTTGCATATCTTCCTCTTCTGCTCCTCTTTCTTCTGTGTCTTCCTTCTCCCCTGTATGTCAACGATCTCTAACAGAACTTCCACTTACCTCGATCTTGATTCCTTTTCCACCTCGATCCCAGCTTCATTTCTTCGTTTCCAGAGAAGTTTCCTGCTCGTATATTCCCTTGCTTCAGGTCAGTTATTTGCATTGTTCTTCACTTCCTTCTATTAACATTATTTGGCCCCTGTTCTGGTAGCCTTCAATCTTTCATGTTTACTACAATTCCTACAATGGAGAGGGATTGGATTGACATTATGAATAAATTCTTTGTTATCTTTTTTTTTTCCAGTAATGGAAGGTCTGGAGTCCATATATGGGGAGTTTGAGTATGCATACTATGGTCTGAGCAAGGAGCACATGGTGGTATCTCTATGCGCTGGATCCGTTGCTTCTCTCCTCATCGGCACTTCATTGGGCATACTTTCTGATATAATGTAAGTGATCATATTTTTCTTCTTTTCCTGAGATTTTAATTGCAAGTGCTATGTCCGGTTCCTGTAATTTTTGGAATGACATTAGGCGTTTTTTTAATAAACTTGGAGCGACATGAATTTGGGATTGTAGTTTCAAACTTTAAGATTTTATCTTTTTTACAAGTTACTTAGCTATTACTGAACTTCTACATGATGAGATGTCACTGTATTTTCCTTCAAATAGATTATGATAAAATGATAGAACTCTTATCTCAAATAGATGGCACAACTTCTGAGGTTGGTCTCATTTGGCTTACCATGCACATGAATTCTTTTGGTCTGAGCAAACTTTCCTTCAAATGGATAATGATCAAATGATGGAAGTATTGTCTGAGGTAGCTGAAGCAACTATGTTAAATTGGTTTACTATGCACAAGTGTTCTCTTCCTCTGCTACCAAATTTTATATAAGTTGACCCATGTTTCAGTAATCCTTGATTGTTTTTTTCTAATCAATGTGCATGAGTTATATTGAAAGAAAGCGGACCATTAATTATCAAAAAAAAAAAGAAAGAAAGCGGACCATTTATGAGAACATATGGGCATTGAGGATGTTCTTTTGTACATATTGTAAGATCATTTTTCCAACCTGATGGTTAGGTCGTGAAGGAGAAATTTCTTATTCAAGTCCTTTTGATTGTTCATTTTTCATGCCAATTTATTGTGCTCATTTTCTTAAGAAAATCTAATGGTAGATTTTTATATAACTTGTATGCAGAGGTCAAAGGAAAGTCTGTGTGCTATTTTGCTTCCTTCACCTCGTGGTTGGCTTCTGGAAGAGTGTTAGCAGGCATCCAAGTGTTTGGATGGCAAGCATATGTCTGTCTCTTGCTTCTTCCATATTTTCATTTGGTTTTGAGACATGGATGGTAGTCGAACATGATAAGGTTTGCCTCAAAAGCTTTATTCTTCAGTTTTGCATCATTACTAGGGATTCTAGGGATATAATGATTTTGGCAGGCCATTCACCATCTCAAGATAGAAAGCAACTTAAGTCTTTGATGATGCTACCGGTGCATTTGCATGGTTGGCATCCTCTCTCTCTCTCTCTCTCTTTCACACACACACACACATGTTCTCATACTAGAAGGTTGCCACATATTATTTATCAAAGAAAAAAGTTCGCACTTCACTCAGATATCTAGATGTTATCTCTCAGTTCTCTTTCTTTAATGCATGCTGTCTTTCTTTGCAGCTAGGCTACAGGAAGGATTTATTGAATGACACCTTTTGGCTAATGGCCTTCTATGAATCTGCCTCTCTTATTGGAAGTCAAGCGCTTGCAAATTGGCTTATCGGTGGTAATTTGAAGAGAAGTGTTACTTTTCCTTCTACTGCTATTGTGTTCTTGTCAACAATGAGTATTATCTATATAATTAGGCAGTGGAAAGAAAGCCCACCATTAACAGCCATAGAGGGCTATAAGGCATCCATCTCTGCATGCTTTCGTGGTGGTAAGGATTGTATATCCTCTGAAAGCTTTGTCATTCTTTTTTTGTTAAAGCAAATTAAAAGTTGCAAATAGTTGAATTTGGGGATTTTCTTTGTCTCATATTGTTTGTCATTTATAGGGACTTTTCTCTGTATGGTGCCAATGGAAAGGCAGTATTGGGAAAAAAACTAAATATATGAGACCACAAAGCATTAATAACTATCTCCATAAGGAATATTTTTTTTCCCTTTCCAAACAAGATGGTACCCAACTTCAGCTTCAACCATCGAGGAGCCTAGAGCCTCCTTGGAAGCTTATTCACTAAAAGACAATGCAATAAGATTTTGAGTCTAGCCTCTTAAGCTGTTATCAAGCAACAGGTATAAGCAAATACTAAATATATTTTCTTTGACAATTATATGAAAACACTAAATAGTAATCATGATATAAATTTCTTAAAAGAGTATGAACTTCCTATATTTTTTGTGTGACATAACGTTTTGTAATTTATTCAATTGGAGGAACTTGGTATACTGTTTTTGTTCTATCATCAACTTGGCATATTGCTAATCTATATAGCACTTACATATCCTAACAAGATTCCGACTTCCTTCCCTTTATTGGAACAGTTGGCAATAGCACCTTACTCTGAGTTAGGAATCCTGTTGCGTTTTCACCATGGAAGGAAAGACCTAGCAATAAATATTACATTAGTTTTTCCAAGTCTTCATCTTTCTTTTCCTTTTCATGACTCCATTGTCTTTCTTTTCTATTCCAATTCTCTCTCAACTCTTCCCTTCCATGACCACTCAATTTTGTGATTCCTCTGTTTCAATGCAATTGGAGTTCCCTTCCTTGGCTCTCTGTTCCTTGTTTTCTCTGGACTTTCCTTTCTCATGCTATTGAGTTTTCTTAGTATCCCAAGACACCCTTTTATACTTGTACCATAGGCTTTATTGCAGCTAGAAGCTCCTTGTCCTTTCTTTCCACTGAGCTTCTTATAAGATGTGAATGTTATTTTGGCCTCCAAGAGAGTTTAGTGAGAGGGGGGTTTAGCTATAAAATATAGCAATGCTCTGATGTGGAACAATGATGCAAACATGGACAAAGGGAAAGAAGAAACCCTGGAGAGAGAAAGTACTAGATCTAGGAGAAGCTTGGTAATGGGGACCACAGACCACTTGACTACATAAAGGGTCCCCTGGGCACAGTAATGTCAAAATCTTGAAACTTTAGAAAAATGGAACTTCTCAAATTAGAACATGAGGGATATTTTGTAATTTCTGTTTCTTTTTTTAGTGGGCTTTGATCAGTTTATTTTATTATTGTAAACTTCTCACAAAACTAATTTTAGTATTATTCTTTGGTATATTGGGTTTCCCCCTTGGCCATAGTTGAAAACAGTCCTCTTGAAGTATAGAACTGCTTGAGATTAGATGCAAAACCAGAAAAATGAACAAGAGAAGATTAAGAAGTTGAGAGAGAGAGAGAGAGAGAGTTGGCGGCAATGAGAGAGTTAGAGAAGAGAGGTTCGAACTTAACCTCACTCTAACACTCTAAATCATTTTATTAAGTTAATCTTTGGAATATTACAGAGAGGCCCTTGGATGGGCAAGAAATTACAAAGACAGAGTATATAGGAGTATGGGCTCAGAATAAGGCCCATTACAGAGAAAAACATAAACAAAACATAACATAGAATGACAGCCTATGGGCCATTCGGCCCATCTCTACACTCCCCCTCAAGCTGAGCATAGATGTTAATCATGCCCAGCTTGCCAGTGTCATGTTGAAGCCTTGCTCTGGAAATACCCTTGGTGAGGAAATCTGCCAATTGTCCTTCAGAAGCAATGAATGGAAGACACACTTCACCGGAGATGGGCCGAATGGCCCATAGGCTGTCATTCTATGTTATGTTTTGTTTATGTTTTTCTCTGTAATGGGCCCTATTCTGGGCCCATACTCCTATATACTCTGTCTTTGTAATTTCTTGCCCATCCAAGGGCCTCTCTGTAATATTCCAAAGATTAGCTTAATAAAATGATTTAGAGTGTTAGGGGGAGGTTAATTTCGAACCTCTCTTCTCTAACTCTCTCATTGCCGCCAACTCTCTCTCTCTCAWCTTCTTAATCTTCTCTTGTTCATTTTTCTGGTTTTGCATCTAATCTCAAGCAGTTCTATACTTTAAGAGGACTGTTTTCAACTTGGTATCAGAGCAAGTTAGAGCTGGGCGTGACCCTCATGTGGTTCTAGTCAAGCCAACTGTATGAGAATGTTCTAGGGTTGGAAGTTTAAAGTCATTCGCCTATTTCTTGGAGGTCATTGGAGGGTGCCCAAGTCTCTACACACTTGGAGAATAGTTCGGTGACCAGGAAGAATCAAAGAGCAAGGTGTTCGGCCTGATTTGAAATCAGAGAGAGAGGTGTTCGGCCTGGTTTGAAGTTCAAATCAGAGATTCACTTACTGTAAGTTATCTCAGTTATTGTTGGGTTATTTTCGTTGCTTGGGAGGGCTATTAAAGTATTCGAAACCCTCCATTCTGCCCTACTGTTCGGCAGTTGCTGGACTGATTCAACTCAGAGATTTTTGGGTTATTTTGGAGTGCAGTTCGGCTGTTGTTGGACTGTCAAATTGCTGAAACTGATTTGGACTCAGTGATACTAGTCTAAAATTCTGTCCAGCCTTTGTTTTTGGACCTATACGAAACATTATTGAAGTGGTTCCTACTAGTTAACAGTAGGGTGTTAACTACTGCACACAGAGTGTTTGTCAAAAGGCCTCTTAAGGACTGTGGGCTGTTATTTCTTCTCTTTGGGACAACGGTTGTTGGGGACCTGAAATACTTTGTGTTTGGAGGACTGTTGGTTGCCCCTTTAAGGCTGAAATAGTATTTCTTACTCTAGAAAGTGCTGCCACCGAGCTGGACTGTCACGGTTATCAAGACTGAACTGTTTTTGTGAGCTGGTTGTTGTTGTCGATTCAGCTCAAACTAAGTTCAGCAAGATTCCCTGTACCTTGGAAAACTTATTAAAAGTTGAAAACAATCCTCTTGAAGTATAGGACTGCTTGAGATTAGATGCAAAACCCGAAAAATGAACAAGAGAAGATTAAGAAGTTGAGAGAGAGAGAGRGAGCTGGCGGCAATGAGAGTTAGAGAGTGAGAGGTTTGAACTAAACCTCCCTCTAACACTCTAAACATTTTATTAAGTTAATCTTTGAAATATTACAGAGAGGCTCTTGAGTGGGTAAGAAATTACAAGCACAGAACATTACAGAGTATGGGCCCAGAATAAGGCCCATTACAGAGGGAAACATAAACATAACATGAAATAACAGTTTATGGGCCATTCGGTCCATCTCCTCTACAAAACCCTAATTGGAGCCTTTGCATGATGGATTCCTCGGATCTTGAAAGCAAGAGTGCTGCTGAATATGGACAGACTTTGGGAACCCCAGCCGATTCTATGTTGGCTGTAACTATAGTTAAACTTGATGGGACCAACTACTTGGCATGGTCACAATCAGTGAAAATTCATATTTGTAGCAGAGGAAAATGGGGGTTTATGTTTGGGAGCAAGAAAGCTCCCCCAGAGGATGATCCATCTTATGAGAGATGGATGCAAGAGAACTACACAGTGATTGGGTGGCTTGTGAATTCAATGTAGCCACAGATTAGTCAACACTATCTTTGGATGAACTCGGCTAAGGAATCTGGGATAGTGTTGCAGAAACCTATTCCTAGAAATTGAATGTTGCTAGAGCTTATAAACTGATGAGTGATGTGAAGAATCTAAGGCAGGGGGAGAAATCACTTGCAACATACTTCTCAACCCTGAAATCTCTATGGCAAGAGATTAATCTGATAGAGGCTGTGACATGGGATACCCCCAATGATGCTGAAACATATAGGAAATTAGTTGAAAGGAATAGGGTCTTTGAGTTCCTAACAGGGCTGAATCCTGAATATGACATCACAAAGCAGAACATTTTGTCCAAGGAAAGTGTTTCATTGTCACAAGCATATGCTTTGGTCAGCAGTGAAGAGAGTAGAAGGCGAGTACAGGTTCAAGGAGTCAGCATCAATGATCATTTTGCAAATATGGGGGTTAAACCTAAAAGGGTTATAGGAGCTCCCAGTGGCACAAGAAAGAAGGAGGTGGTCTGTGAATATTGCAAGAAGCTGAAACACACCAAGGACAAGTGCTGGAAATTGCATCCCAGTCTTGTCCCTATCCGATTCCAGAAGAAAAATGATAGTAGAAAGATAGAGTATATAGGAGTATGGGCCCAGAATAAGGCCCATTACAGAGAAAAACATAAACAAAACATAACATAGAATGACAGCCTATGGGCCATTCGGCCCATCTCCTCTACAGCCATCAATGAGTGCATTATTGATTGAAGGAAAAGAAATGCAATCCCATGATATGGAAAGATATCAAGAAGCAAAAAAAGAAAAAGAAATACGCCAACAGAAAGGTCTCCAGATTCCCTCCTTGTCAAGTCTATCAGCTACTAATTTGGTAGATTTTGCAATCCTTCAGAATTCTGGGTAATGGGTTCATTCTTTTGAGAAGGATTTCACTCTCTAATGTCAATAATGTAGCGACTTAGCTTGTAGAGGGACTGGTTCAACGTCCACCAATCATAATCTAGAAGTACAGTCTAAGGTCCTGAATGGGGGTTTTCAGTATTGTTAGCAGATGGAACTAAAAGTACTTTCGTGGAATGTTAGGGGTCTGAGGTCAGGTAGGAGAAGGTTGGTGATTTGCAATTTGCTAAGAAGGTGGGAGTCGGATGTAGTGTTCTTTCAGGAAACAAAATTGGAGGCAGTAGATGCAGGTGTAATCATAAGTGTTTGGGGTCAAGGCCAAGTGAGGTGGGTGACTGAATCAGCTAGAGGGACAACAGGGGGTCTCTGAATCCTTTGGAATTCTTCAAAATGCAAACTGGTTTCTTCTCTTGTTGGGGAGTTTTCAGTCTCAGTGGTTCTGGAGTTTGAGGGGGGCTTCCAGGGGCAGCTCACAAATGTCTATGGTCCAACTGTAAATTCAGAGAGAGAGAGAGAGAGAGATTGTGGGAGGATCTGGCTGAGGCCAGAGGTGGGACCTCTTTACCTTGGGTGATTGGAGGGGATTTCAATGTGGTGAGATTTCTGGAGGATAATAAGGGAGGAACCTGTAGATCTAGGGAAATGAGGAGATTGGCAGATTTTGTTAATCAGTTTGAAATTCTTGATCTTCCGCTTGTAGGGGCCCAATCAGGAGAACCCAGTTCTGGTAAAGTTGGACAGATTCTTGGTCTCTCTTGGATGGGAGGATTCTTTTCAAATCTAAAACAGGTTGCTCTCCCTAGGCCGGTCTTTGATCACTCTCCTATACAGCTGGTCTGTGGAAATCAGAGGACAAGGAAAGTTCCTTTTAAGCTTGAAAATGCTTGGTTTGAAGGGGCTGGTCCATCTGCTTTCTTCCAAGTGGTCAGAAGCTCAGCTTGAAGGAACAAGCTCTTTCATTTTTGCAAAAAAACTTAATCTTATTAAAGATTGTCTGAAACTCTAGAAACATGAATCCAAAGGTGGCGTGGAGCTTGAAAAGAGGTTGTGTCTAGAAGTTATCAAGTGGATTTTGGCTGAAGAGAGGGGTCTTTTGTCAGAAGTGGAAAAAATAAAGAGGGCAGAAGCTAAGCTGAAACTAGACAAGCTAGTCTATAAAGATGAGTTGAAATGGAGACAAAGAGCTAAAGTTAAATGGCTTAAAGCAGGGGACAAAAATTCTAGTTTTTTTTCCATAAGATGGCAAATGCAAGGCAAAGGTTCAATCAGTTGGAGAGGTTGGAATTAGATGGTGAGGTGGGAGAAACTTGGACAGATATGACATATGAAAAACATTGACACGAGGTATTTTTCAGATTTGTTTAAAGAAAACTGGAATAGAAGACCCCTCCTGATCAATCTGACTTTCAAAAGGCTTTCAGAGGAGCAACAGAGGGAGCTAGGAGCTCCTTTCTCAGAGGAGGAAGTGTGGCAAGTGATTAAAAATTTAGAAGTAGATAAATCTTCAGGGCTGGATGGTTTAACTAACTTATTCTACAAGAAATGTTCGGAGGTGGTGAAGGGTGATCTGCTGAAAGACTTATCTGAAAGATCTTGGCTAAGGTCTTTTGGCCAATTAGTTTATTAAAGAGTTGCTATAAGATCTTGGCTAAGGTCTTATCTGAAAGACTTAAGAAAGTCTTAGATTCAGTGATATCAAAAAATCAGTTTGCTTTTGTGCCTGGTGGGCAAATGCTAGACAGTGTGCTGGTGGCTAATGAATTGATAGCTTCAAGGAAGGAGGGCAGGCTGGGTTTGTTATGCAAGCTAGACTTGGAGAAAGCCTACGACCATGTGAATTGGAAATGTTTGGACTTTGTTCTGGAGAGCATGAATTTTGGTCAGAGATGAAGAAACTGGATAAAGGTATGCATTACCTCTCCAAAATTTTCAGTCTTAGTGAATGGTTAATCAGCAGGATTCTTCGAAAGTACTAGAGGCCTTAGACAAGGGGATCTCCTTTCCCCTCTTCTTTTTATCTGTGTGGAGATCTTAACTACTTTTGTGAATAGAGTAGGTAAGTTGGGCCTGTTGAAAGGTTTTGAATTAAGCCTGGGGGAGAAAGTCCAAAAGTCCAGCTGCTCCAATTTTCTGATGACACTCTTTGCTTCATTGATGCAGAAGTAGATCAACTTAAAATTCTGTTAGGGGTTATGAGCTGGTTTGAAGTGGTTACAGGGCTGAGAGTAAATTGGTCTAAGAGTAGATTAATTCCAGTGGGCAGGATTGAGAATCTTGAATCTCTTGCTGAGGTCCTAGCCTGTCAAATTGGATTTCTGCCTACCATAGTACCATATACCTTGGTTTGCCTCCAGGAACTAAGTGTACTTCATCTTTGATTTGGGATCCGGTGGTGAAAAGGCTGGAAAGAAAATTAGCCTCTTGGAAAGCGAAATATTTAACTTTGGGAGGTAGTATCTCTCTCCTCAATAGATCCATTTCAAATCTGCCCTCTTATTCTCTCTCTCTCTTCGCTATTCCAACAAAAGTGGCCCAGAGGGTGGAAAAACTCCAGAGAGTTTTTTTATGGAAAGGTTGGGATGAGGAAAAAAGAATTCACTTGGTCAGTTGGGATGAAATTTGTTCTCCCAAAGGAAAAGGGGGGTCTGGGGATTAGAAAGCTAAAAATATTTAATAAAGCCCTCCTTGGAAAATGGATCTGGAGGTTTGGGACAGAGAAGGATAGCTGGTGGAGGAAACTACTTGCAGCTAAATATGGCACTGATAGAGGTGACTGGATAACTAGCTCTAGTGTTAATTCCCTAGGTGCTCCCTTTGCAAGAAGATCATGGATTTGTATCATTTGCTGAATAGGGGTCTGGTTCTGAAGGTGGGAAATGATCAGCGTTTAAAATTTTGGAAAGACAATTGGTATTCAGAAAGGTCTTTGGCAGAGTTTTTTTATTTTTTTTTATTTTGATAAATAAGATGAGCTCTTATTAGACTTTAAGATAGACTTTACAGGCATCCCTTAGAGAGGCACGAGATGCTACCTCTCTATAAAAAGCAAAGAGCAAAGAAAATTACAATGGAGCCCAAAACAATACATTCATCCCTTGCAAAGAAAATTACAATGGAGCCCAAAACAATACATCCCTATTCACCCCTTGCTTAGCCAAAGCATCAGCCATTCCATTTGCAGATCTCCTCACCTACTGTATCCTGAGATTCATATTCCTAGTAAGCTACTTAAACCTTTTCATTTCATTTCTGTAGCACCAGGTTATAGAGTCCGGGTCCTTTAGCCAGCCCACCACCACTTTTGAATCCCCTTCTATCACCAAATTTGCTAACTGTAACTCATTGGCAATCTGCACCCCTTGTAATGCTGCCAGCAACTCTGTTTTGAGAGAGTCACCCAAGCCCACGGGGCTGGAAAACAATGCTATAAGTTTACCTTCTGAATCTCTCAATACCCCTCCTATACCCGAGGGGCTGCCCCCCGTTGTGTATCCCTTCAAAAGAAATGAAAAAAAAAACTTCATCCTGTTCTTTTCTCTAATAGGAAAGGGAGTAAGCCTACCATATTCTCGAAATAGACAAAATAAAGAAGGAAAAGAAAAATAAAAAAAGGATCCAAAAATGATCCAGATTATCCATGGCTGCAGAGGTCCCCCACTTTTATTTGGAAATTGTTTTGAATATTCTATATATAGTTAAGCAATCACTACTGAGTATTCTTGTTTATGCCCATCCGTAATCTATTATGCTACTACATAAAATGGGAAATTGGATGCTTGTCTTACAATTTGCAAATTGCATGTTGTGACAAATTCTCAATGATTTTCCTTAAATTCTCATGCTTAATCAACCTAGAAATTGTTCTATACTTTCTGAGGCATGAAGATACATTTGTTTCTGAATAAGGATATCTGAGGTCTGGTCTGTTAACATATTGATGGGACACATACTGGGTGGAAGGGGAACCTACTTAGTAGATCTTTGGCCATATAGTTTGTTATCTTACACAATTGCAGAATCTCAATTTGGACATATTGTTGTTATTTCTGGTAATGTAGTTATCTATGCTTGACAGATAAGAGGGTATGGTTTTTGGCCTGGGCACAAGCATGCCTTCAATTCTCCGTTGCAGTCTTCTGGATTCTCTGGGCACCGACTATAGTGGTGCGCTTTTTACTTGCCAACTAGAATTTGATAGAATATGTTCTGAACTCCGGTGACTGATATTTTTCTTAATTCTTTGCATTTTGAAGATGCATCAAGTAGAAGCATGCAACTAGGTTGGTAGAGGCTTGCCTTATTTGTCCTTGCAGCTTCGTATTAGAAGTTAAGTGTTATGCAATATTTTGCTTTATGTTTCACCTATATACAAAGCTACTGGGATGGATCCATACTTACCTCATATATAAACAGGAGATTGTTTTAAGAACATGTCCAAAATCTGCTAGATAATTCCCTCAGCTACTTGTGGAGTAAAGTTTTGCAATTCTAACCATCCATATGAAAAATGAATTTCTGATTGGCTATATTCTGTTATGATTTTTTTTAGATCATTAATTTGATTTTTAATGAATTGGGGATCTTGGGTTTAAACTTATCAAATGAGGAGAAATTGATATTGCAAATTGATTAGGTATGATCCATAATACTATTCAAAATACCTTTTGGGACGTGATGATCGTAAATCCTGTTCCATTTTCTATTTAGATTTAGGAAAACCAGAATGTTAGTTTGTCAATCCATATATGTTCAAACCCTCTACTGGTCTAGCATCCCTGCTTTGGCTTCAATTTCACTTGGATAATCCTCTAGGGAGAAATTTCAGACGCTATGTGTCAATTTTATATCATGCATAATCAGATGAAAATAAAATCCAGAAAAGCCTAATGATGATATTTATAACTGCTCACATGTTCACAACCTCTTCCTGTTTAGCTTCCCTTGAGTTGCCAATTTTCATTTGAATAGTCCTCTAAAAGATAGATTTCAATGTCACTGGTATCGTTGAACCACATTCAGGTGTATTCTTTGAGATCTTAGATTGAGATTTTTTCGTTGCAAAAAAAAAGCACCTTTGCCTTTTATGTTATTCTTCTATCGTATGTGGTTTGAATGAAAAGAAAAACCGGAAGAAAATTTCTTGGACTCTGCCTAATCTTTTCTTGGCTTGTCAGCTTTGCAATGTTTTGTAATTATATGCTACTCACAATGTTTTATCCTGGTTCCAGGCAGATGGCCGAGAAGTAAATCTAGGGATGATATATCCATGTCTTCTGGGTGCAAGAATGCTTGGGAGCACAACAGTTCCTTGGTTCTTTAGTGGACCATCACCTGTTCGAACAGAGGATTGCCTGCTTTTTGCATTCCTTACCTCAGGTTTTGTCTTGTCTATAGTTGCTTATGATTATCAGGTATTTCTGCCATAAATCATAGATATAAAAACATGATCTAGTGCTGGAGCTAGGTGTATGGAAGTCTAAGCATTGGAATTATGATTTGCAGGATATTGGGTTTTTGGTAACTCTCTTTTGCTTGTTCCATGCCTGTGTTGGCCTGATTTTACCTTCACTTGCAAGATTGAGGACCATGTAAGTTATATTAGAATTTCTCTTTAATACCCTTTTGGATATCACCAGTAGTGTTTCTTATAGGGAGGGAATCTGATATCAGGCCTCCTAATATTGTTTTTACAGGTATATACCAAATGAGCTGCGTGGGGGGATGATAAGCCTGTCTGCTGCTCCTGCAAGTGCAGTGGTTCTGCTTGTTCTGATCCAAGTGTGTGGCTTTTTACCCTAGAGGAATACTCAAGGATAGGAGGCATGGAGGAAGGAAAAGTACCCAAACAATTCTATATAAATTGAATCTTTGCATGCATTTTAATCCACCAAGTGATGGATCTATTTAGTGTCTTTGACATTTCTGAGGCAAAAAGGTTCAATTTTATTGGTGGTTCCACCTTGCTGATCTACAGGGCCATAAAGGCCTATTGGATTGCCATAACAATCCATTTAATAGCACAAAAAAGATGATAATCATCTAGAATGATGTCTATAAACTAGGCAGTTGGGATCCACTGATCAAAGAGAAGCTTTCTTTTGGCCCTGGAGATCTCCTGTGAAATTTTTAACTTAACAAGTGCATTTCATTTTCCTTTATGAGATGTGTAAAGAATGACTTCTTCCTGCTCCTGTCCCCATGCTCCTCCCAGTATTGCTTATTTTACGTCTTTCAGCCATAGCACTTATGAGATGAGACTAAACGAAGTACTTGGCCTGGTTGACTCATTTGTTTTATTGCAGAAAGGATATTACCAGAACATTGGGAATGCGGTTGTCATGGCATTTGCTGCTTTTGGGTTGTTCACTGCAGCTGGTTGCATGCATCTGCTGAAGAGGTGGGGAAAGCAACCTCACCATGATGTACATAAATTGTAAGTTTGTATTGTTCTCCAGACTAAGCCTTTGATGCCAGAAGTGGCCTGAAATTCTGGGTTCATGCTTTCTTATTATTTGTTGTTTACCAGAGGCTGAGGAGAACGAGTGGGGTAAAAGCTGGAAAATTATTTTTGCCCAAAAAGGTCAAGAAGAAAAAATGGTGTACATACCAGTATATTTCTAATCAAATTTAGAAGCGCAGGTAACTACAAGCATCTACTTCATGTGATGATTTCTTATGCATGGTTTGCTAACTTCATCCCCAATAGTGGGAGGCTAGAGAAGAGCATTGTGAAGTGTGTACTTTTGTGCCAGCAGGACAACCAATTTATGCCAATTGAGGAGCTTCCAGAACAGCTTTCATGCTGAGTGTACATATCGTACTTTTTGACTCCCAAGAGGCCATTATGAGTTATGACGTTCTTCATTGATCAGAAAACTTGCACTGGACTTATCAGCCTCTATGTGACCATTTCTTTTGTATTTACCTACTCTATTAATTTTTGTTCTGCACCCCAAGCTCTTGGGAGTAGAGCAGCCCACTTAGTGATTGTTAGAGCTAATTACTGTAGAAACTGTTTATATGCATGAAAAACAGAGGCCTAGATAATTTGTCAGTGCATCTGAGTCCTCTGGCTTGGTGTTGAGTGAATGAAAATTTGCTTAAAATGCTAATAGCAATTAATTATCAAAGAAGCATTGTAGTCTGTGAACGTTTCACACTTGGGCTAAAAAATGTCACATCTGAAGGCCACCGTAAACTTTTACTGAAAATCTTGCATGAACTGGGTGCAAAATCTACAGCCTGCAACATTTAGAGAAGTATAGGTATTAGAAAGAACATTGGATAGGTAATATTAAGATTTGTATATGGATACCCTTTTGATATGCATGGCGTGGATATGGTAGAATGATTAGTATACATGGATACATTAAAAGAACCGTCTTATAAATGCATCAATAACACTAAATCTGAGGGGACTAATATACATGGATACGTTAAAAGAACTAAGTCTTATAAATGCATCAATAACACTATCTGAGGCTCAAATAACTAAGGTATAAATACGTACTACGTAGGAAAACATATTTTTAATAGTTCTATGTGAAATGTGAATTACCAATGTCTTTACATGGTAGCCACAAAGTTCTATGTGAAATGTGAAATTGTGATTTACCAAGGTTTAACAGCATCAAACATATTTTTGATTCTAACATATTTTTGATTCTGCAACCTTCATTTCTACAATATCAACCCTTATCATCAGTGTATTTATGGTTAGAATTCCATTCATAATTTATTTTTTTTCTATTCTATTAAATGCTTATCATTACCATCAAGTGTCGATAACAAAAAAAAAAAAAAAAAGAATGAAAAAGGATATGGTAACAAATTCTTAGAAGACCAAAAACAGAAATCTAAGTTGGGGAAAACAAGGAGTATGTCACGTTCTTTGAAGTTCTATTGTCAATGCACCGCTTTGCATGAAAAGTTTGAACCTCAAATTGTAGCATATTGTAATACTATGGATGGTTCATGTTCGGTGGATGCCCAAATAACTGGGGCAGTACCTAAGACAACAAATATAGAAAGACATAGTACAGATTGAGTGCACTCAACAGGCATCTCATATCCATAATCATGTCTTGTGTGAACAATGAGCATTTTCATCCCTATTCCCTCGGAAGAAGAAAATAAGGAAAATGGTTAAATGCATCCAACATAATTTCTGCACATCTTAGCAGCATATTCATTTCATGTAAGATTCTAATGAGTCAATCTGTAATGTCATCCTGTTACGTAGTATGCACCCTTCGGCTCTTTCGTGGGCTATATTTGACAAGTTTGGCTTCAGTCAGGGCAAAGTCGGTTCGAGCACCCTTTACTGCCTTGCATTGAGAATATTTTCATACTTGTATGCTTTATTTTATGAGAAAATATTCATAATTCAAGAGTGAAAATGGCTGTTAAAACGGTGTGGGTACAGCTTTGCCCTGATAGAAGCCGATCTCATATTCGACCAGGTTGAACGCATCAAAGTGGGCCATATTCAACCACTCAACCACTCTCCAACAACTTCAGAGATTAGGGATTCCTGCAAGTCATTCAATTGGCAAACCACGACTTTTGCTGTTCTGCTTTACAATCCTTAATTTGTGTTTTTGATTTGATTGCCAATAGTCACCAACAGTAAAAAAATGCCATGAAGGTAAAGGTTTCACCAGGTATAAGGCAGAAGGCAGAGAAAGGAATAAGGGGAGATAGATTAAAGGCCATCACACAATGTTGGTCCCAAGCTCCCAGCTATCTGGGATGTTAGGATGGGTAGACTGGAATCACTGGATACAATCCTAACCCTTGACATTTTGTGCAGCTTTCAAAAATCATGTCTCACTCTTGCAGTCTGAGATTTTACCATTACACTGATGATTCTTCGTTTGATTTTTTTTAAGTGTAAAAATAAAGTATAGATGGAGAGATCATGATTTTTGAACGGCCGTGACCCGGACAGTCAGACCGTTTGGCCTAGGAATCATCTAAGCAGTTGGTTCCATTTTACCCCAAACCCAGTCCTTAGCCAAAAACTATGTCCTCACTCTTGCAGTCTGAGATTTTACCATTACACTGATGATTCTTCGTTTGATTTTTTTTTAAGTGTAAAAATAAAATATAGATGGAGAGATCATGGTTTTTGAATGGCCGTTGATTCAGACGGTCGGACCGTTCGGCCTGGGAACAGTCTAAGCAGCTAGTTCTATTTTACCCAAAACCCAGTCCCTGGCAAAAAATCGTTGAACCAGTTAACGATCCGTTGACCCAGGCGGTCAAACCATCAGGGGTGGAGCCTTTATATAATTGAGTCATCGCGGGTTTTGCGGATCGGTTCCGATATCATCGTCACGATAGGATCCGTTTCCGTGTAAGTTGGAAGATAATGCTGCCAACCAATAAGGTTCAACAATTCTGCCCTAATCGGGCGGGGAGATAATGCTAGCTGTTATGCGGCGTGATCCCGTGAGGCCCGGGATTCGTTGGAGGGGTTTTCGGGATCACCACGTAGTGGCATTTCAGTATCCCCGAGCTGATGTCTTTATGTCCCGAACTGGGTTGAGTGCCGAAGTGCCTTGGCATCGAGGTGTTCTTGTTGCGATCTAGTACCGAGGCGATCTCGTCTCGAGGTGGCCTTGTCCTGAGGTCACTTTAGCCCGGGGTGGTTGGGTACCTGAGCTCAATCTGCTGCGGACTGGTTATGATAAGCTGAGTTGTCATATCTTGGTCAGGTCGTGTTCACGTGTCCCCTCTTTACTAGGGCCAAATCACCTTTCATCAATTGTCCTCCACTCCCCGAGCCAGGGGTCCCAACCCGGTGCGGGGAGTTCATGACGAGACAAGTGGATTTGGCCCGAGGTCTGGGCGGTTTGTCGGACGAATCGCTGGTCAGACCTGTTCGGCTATCCGGCTCAACTAGGAATAACCCAGGTCGCATCTGATTTACGCATGGACGTCACGCGACCTGGGTCACGCAGCCGGTTTTCCTAGGTGCCGTTGGATTGCTTCAATCTCGATCGTTGATTTTCGGACATACCGGCAATAAATAGGGGGCCCGAGACTCATTTGCTTCGCCACAAATTCACACATCTTCGTTCTGAGGTCACGTTCAAGCTTCTTAGCTCGGTTTCTCCAGTCTGGTGTCTTCTTTCAGTTCGGTCTTCTTCTTGGTGAGTCTTCCCTATCTTTCCTTTCTGATTCAGTTCTTTTCCATGTCTAGTTTTAGCTTTGATAGTCTCTTAGATGAGCGTAGTGATTCCGTAGGGGCCGAGATGGGTACCTTGGCTCAGGTCGTAGATCGCCCCACCGAAGAAGTTACTATGGGTCAAGGAGCGGTCCGCGGTCCTCTCAAGGTGGAATCACCTCGGGAGGCGCGAGAGGCCTCAAGTGGTCTGGCATCCACCTCGCATCGAGGTCGGCAGCCAGACAACTTCGGTCCATCGACGATGACAACGGACAGGCTCCAGACCTTAGTAGCTCGGTATAGGCTTCCGAGCGACCTTGTATATAGCCTTCCCTTAGGTAATTTTCCCTGGGAGCATGGTCACGGCGAGATCGTGATCTTCGAGGAACAACTCGTAGCTAGCCTTCGTCTGCCACTTCACCCCCTGATCGTAGAGGTCATAAAACTCTTCAATATCACCATAGATCAGTTACATCCGAACCCCATTCGTAACGTAGTAGGAGCCATCTCGCTCTTCCATGACTATAACCTACCCCTTGACCTCGACATCTTCTCTTGTATCCTTTCAATAAGAAAGAATGCCTCCTGCGTCCTACCCGAACACAGGCGGACTTACTACTTGTCCCCTAGTCCGGGCTACAAGCTCTTGCACGAACTCTCGAATAAAGTCCCGACCTGGAAATGAGGCTATTTTTTGGTCCGTAACACTGAGGGGTGGCCTTTCCTGACCCACTAGAGGGCGACCATCCAAGATCCCGGTGTCAGATTGGACTTGAAGACAAGGGAAGCGCTCCAGTCTTGGGCGGAGCTCGGTCTCAAGTTCGTGGACTACGTGACCGAGGACAAGCTCATGTAGGCCGGTCTGAGTCCTGGTAGGTCGTTACTTGTGTTGCCTTTGTTTCATTTTGATACTGTTTTTGACGCTTTTCTCTTGTTACAACAACTATGAAACTTCCTGCGAACGAGCTCCTTGGAAGGATGAAGGGGAAGAAGAAGCGAGTTGTCAAAAGACCTCACGTTGAGTCTCTACAGGCTGTTGTCCCTGAGCCCAAACAGCCCTCCACTGCGCAACCTCTAGTGATCGATCTGGTCGAGGAGGAACCAGGAAGGGTCTCCCCGCCCCGTGCGCCCGAGGAGGCATCTTCGGAGCTCGCCCCTGCGGCTGCCACTTCTTCGAGCAGCGAGGAGGCAATTCGGAGCATCCTAACTCTGAAGTACAGCCTTCTCAAGAGTAAGAGCGCGGTATACGCCGAGGAGGTCGCCAATTGGGCTGAGCTGTCGGTCGCGCAGCTCGGAGCTCGAGCGGCTACTCACTGTATGGTGGTAAGTTGTCTTTACTTCTTTAATTTTGTACTTGGAGAGCTTTTCTTGTACTAACTGCTATTCTTCTCTTGGCAGGTGAACTCCGTTGTGCACGCTCTGACATACCAGTCCGAACTGCACCCGAAGTGAGCTATTGCAGCTAAGTCCTCGTCTCACGAAGCTCACGCCGAGCTGAATCTGGCCCGCAACGAAATCAACCAGTTGAAAAACGATGCACAAGCTCAGAAGGAGCTGATATCACTATTGATGTTCGAGAAGGAGGAGCTCGCGAGGGAGAAAGCGGCGTTGAAGCGGGAGGTGGAGAACCTCGAGGCCCATGTCAAGGAGCGAACTGAGATACTCCTCCAAGCAGTGGAGGAGGCCAAGGCCAAGGCCGTCGAGGAATACAAGACCTCGAAGGAGTTCCACAGAGAGCTGATCGAGGTGGGGATGGAAGGCTACTGCAAGGGCTTTAAGCTTAGCAGGTGGCTGACCCGAGGTGAATTTTCGTAGCTTGATCTAAGCGCCATCACCACCTCAAGGGTCACAGATGAGATGGTTGTCGAAGCTGCCGAAGATCCAGACTCTGAGGCGGAAAGTGACAGCGAGCTGCTCATTGACATCGAAGAGACCAGTGTTAACGAGAGGGTGAACCTTCCTGTCGAAGCCTCGGGCAAGGGCGAAGAGTGCCTAGAAGAATAGACCTCCGTATTGTATACCACATGTTAGACAGTCTTGTATGCCCTTAGCTTCAATCCGATTTGATGTACATTTGTTATTTAATGGAAATAAATAAAGTGCATGTTTGATTCATGTTG
>NW_010729186.1:905443-979248 GCF_000365185.1 Nelumbo nucifera
TTTGGTTCAGATCTGGTTTGATTATGGTTCAAGTAGGATCCTTGAATATTGTATTCTAAATCTAGGGAATATGATTCCCAGTTGGGAGAAGGTAGAAAATTTTTGAAATTCGCCCCACCCATTCCGCAACCTTTATGGCGTCCATTAGATGGATCCTACCATTCTTTCACCCCATGCCTGCGAGCTCAGTCTACAGTAGAAATCTCTTTTTTCTTTTTTGTAACGAAGTCCTCATATTAATGAAATACACTTGTCTTTTTGTCAAAAGTTCCAAGTGCAAATAACTCCCTAACTGGCAGACTAACCAAATTGGTATAGGTTACCCCGAACTGTCGAGCTACCGAGATGGACTACCAGTAAGGGTAACTTCGCATGATGTACGCCGAGGTGCGTGGACATTGTAGAGCATATACCCGACCTGTTTGCGCACGGGCTACTTGGTAATGTTAGTTGTCCCTTTGCTGGGGTTCAACTTTTCATTATAGGCCGAAGTGGGCTAGACATCGTAGCGCTTATACCCGAGCTATCTATACCTTAGGCATGAGGAGATGAGTTGCCTATGTCGAAGAGGCGATTAGGTCTTGTCTGCTCATGCCGAGGAGGCAACTGGGACTTGTATGCCCATGCCGAAGAGACGACTGAGACTTATGTGGTGCCGAGGTCTTTTGTCAGCTCGGTACCTTAGCCCTTAGGCTTTGGGAGCGACTCACAGTCTGTTCTCCTTACCCTTGTTTTTGCCCATGCCGAAGAGGCGACTGGGTTTTATGTGCCCATGCCAAGGAGGCGATTGGGACTTATCGTAGTGCCAAGGTCTTTTATCAGCTCGGCACTTTAGTCCTTGGACTTTTGGGAGTGACTCTCAGTCCTCTCTCTAGTTTAGTGATCATAGGTAGTATCGTCTTAGATTGCCGATGCTCCATGCTCAAGGTACTTGTTTTCCTTCCAAGGTCTCGAGCTCATACGTACCTTCCCCGAGTACCCGTCTTACTCAGTACGGACCTTCCCAGTTCGGTTTGAACTTACCGACACTGGGCTCAGGTACCATAACTTTCCTAAGAACCAGGTCACCAACACGGAAGTGCCATTTCTTGACCCAGGCATTATAGTACTGAGCCACCCTTTGCTGGTAGGCTGCAGTCCGAATGTATGTTAGGTCCCGTACTTCTTCCACCAGGTCGAGGTTGGTACGAAGCTCGTCATCATTTGTTTCCTCGTTGTAGGCTTCCAAGCTGCTGGGATCACCGCTTCCGTGCCGTAGGTGAGGTTGAAGGGGGTCTCACCTGTGGCGGTCTTAACGGTAATTCGGTAGGCCCATAACACACTGGGCAGCTCGTCTACCCACAGTCCTTTAGCCTGGGCTAAGCGAGCCTTCAGTCCATGGAGTATGGCTCTATTTGTGACCTTTGCTTGCTCATTTGCCTAAGGGTGTGCCACCGAGGTGAAGTTCTGTTGTATCCCCATCTCGACGCACCAATTCTGGAACTTGATGTCCTCGAACTGCTTTCCATTGTCGGAGATAAGTACCTGAGGTAGCCTGAAGCAACATACTATATTCCTCCAAAAGAAATTTTGTATGTTGTGGGCTGTGATCGTTGTTAGGGGTTCTGCCTCCACCCACTTCGTGAAGTAATCCACTGCTACCACCAAGAATCTCCTTTGTCCTGTCGCTGGCGGGAAAGGGCCAAGAATGTCGATTCTCTACTGTTCGAAGGGCCACGGGCTGGTGAGATATTTGAGTTCGACAGCAGGTCGGTGGTGGATGTTGCATGCCTTTGACACTTAACGCACTACTTGACGAGCTCGGGTGCGTCTGCCTTCATTGTGGGCCAATAGTACCCCTGTCACAACGCTTTCTGGGCGAAAGCCCTGCCCCTAGGTGTCCACCACACAAGCCTTCATGAGTGTCGCGGAGAACGAGCTCGGCCTTTGAGGGTCGTAAGCAGCGCAAGTAGGGGAGCGTGAAAGACCTCCAGTACAACTGTCCATCTATAATGACGTACTTCGCTGACTGGCGCTCTGCCCTTTGGGCCGCATTGCGATCTACAGGGAGGGTCCTATTAAGCAGGTAGCTCGCGAGTGGGTCAATCTAGCTCGACTTTGCTTGTACTACAGGAGCGACCTCTCCTGCCCCCCGAGATTGCTAGGCCGAGGAAGGTCCTCTATGTACACGATCCTCATTGTGTTACTGCTTGTGCTGGCTAACCGAGACAAGGTGTCGGCCTCAGTGTTCTCGGATCTTGAGATCTGCCTGATGAAATAAGATTGGAAGCTACCTAGGACCTCCCTAACCTTGGTTAAATAAGCAGCCATGGTGGGGTCGCGTGCTTCATACTCGCTGCTGACCTGGTTGACCAAGAGTTGGGAGTCACTGCAGATGATGAGATGTTTGGCTTTCACCTCCTTTGCTAAGGTGAGCTTGGCTACTAACGCTTCATACTCTGCTTCATTGTTAGACGCTGCGAACCCAAATCGGAGCGTGTATTCCAGTTTCACCCCGCTTGGTCTGTACAGAATTATGCCAACTCCACTTCCTTGCTGGTTGGACCAGCTGTCAACATGGAGGATCTAGGGCTCCTCATCCCAGGTCGGACTTGCTCAGACCGGAATTGGTGCCGCGCTGGTTGATGCTTCCTCTGCATGCCCGAGCTCGGTCAGTTTAGGGACTACGGTGGCGAAGGTACATTCTGCAACGAAATCAGCTAACGCTTGGGCCTTAATCGCTGTCCAAGGTTCATACCGAATATCGTACTCGCTGAGTTCAATGGCCTATTTCGTCAGTCTGCCAGATACCTCGGGCTTGAGTAGGATTTTCCTTAGAGGTTTGTTGGTGAGGACGACGATGGTGTGGGCTTGGAAGTAAGGACGAAGCTTCCGAGCTGCTGTGACCAGTGCGTATGTCAGTTTCTCGATCTCCGAGTACCTTGTTTCGGGGTCCTACAAAACCTTTTTGACATAGTAGATAGGTCGTTGGACCCGATCTACTTCCTTTATCAGTACCGAGCTTACTACCTCATCACTTGCGGAGAGGTACAACTTTAAAAATCTCCCTCCTCGGGTCGGGTTAGAACTAGGATGCTAACTAGGTATTTTTTCAGCTTGTCGAAGGCGAGCTAACATTCTGTGGTCCATTCGAAGTCCTTGCTTTTCTTTATGGCCTTAAAGAAAGGCAGACAGTGATCTGCCGATTTAGACATGAAGCGACTCAGAGCGTCTATACAACCGTTCAGCCTTTGAACTTCCTTTAATTTGCGAGGTGGCCTCATATCTAGGATGGCCTTTATTTTCTCGGGGTTAGCTTCGATGCCACGTTGGTTGACTATGTAGCCCAGGAATTTACCCGATGTGACATCGAAGACGCACTTGTTAGGATTTAATTTCATGTTATACTTACAGAAAATTTCAAAGACACTTTGCAAATCATTCAGTAAAAATTTTGAAAACTGGGTCTTTATGACCATATCATCTACATAACATTCAACCTTGTTGCCGATCAATGGCTCAAAAATTCTATTTACAAGTCTTTGGAAGGTCGCCCTAGCATTTTTTAGTCTGAAGGGCATAACCTTGTAGCAGTACAGTCCAAGCTCGGTTATGAAGGTTGTTTTTTCCTCGTCGGCAGGGTCCATCCTGATTTGGTTGTATCCCAAGTATGCATCCAGAAAGCTTAGCAACTCATGCCCTGAGGTCGCGTCCACTAGACGGTCGATCTTGGGTAGCAGGAAACAATCCTTTGGGCAAGCTCGATTCAGGTCAGTATAATCGATGCACATGCGCCATTTACCATTGGCCTTTTTACCAGAACTGGGTTAGCTACCCAGTTCGGGTAATGGACCTCCCTAATGAAATCGGCTGCAAGGAGCTTCTTGACCTCCTCGTTGACTATCCTCCAGTGCTTCGGGGCGAGGTTGCATTTTTTCTGTCTAACAGACCTGACTAAGGGATCAATATTTAACTTGTGAGTTAGGATTCTGGAATCTATGCCAGGCATTTCTGCTACGGACCAGGCAAACACATCTAAATTTTTAATTAAAAAACTTACCAGCTAAGAGCGAAGCGGTTCCTCGATCGAAGCACCGATCTGGAGAGCCTTTGTTGGATCATTTGCTGAGACCAGGATATGGATCATCTTTTCCATTGGTGTAGCTCGCTCTTCAGCGTACTCCGTAGGTCGCTCGAGCTCGATATTAGCCTCTAGCTTGGATTTCCCCTTGAGGGCGGCAATGTAGCACTTGCGAGACTCGAGCTGATCGCCTCGCACAACCCCTACTCCATAGTCCTTCAGGAACTTCATGGCCAAGTAGTAGGTGGACACTACCGCGCGTAGTGCGTGAGTAATGAGCCAACCTACTATGGTGTTGTATGGGGAGGGAGTCACGACCACCAGGAATGTGTGCTCGAATCTTGCAATGTTGGGCCACGTGTTGACCTCTACGGGTACTGAGACTCAACCTAGAGGCCTGACCTTTTTGTCGCTGAAACCTACCAAGGGAGTATTTGTCGGCTTAAGATCACTTTCTTGGAGATGGAGCTTGTTGAAGGCGTCCTTGAATAGAATGTCGGCCGAACTGCCCAAATCCACTAGGACGCACTTCACTTCGAAGTCATTCAGTCTCATCGTTATCACCAGGGCATCATCATGGGGGTACTGGATCCCACGTGCATCATCTTCTGTGAAGTAAATGGGATCTTTGAGCCTAGGCTGCTTCGGTGGATTCTGCTCTTCATGCTCTAGTTCACGAACTGAAGCTTTACTCGCCGTTGAGGTGCAGCCTGTGATGATGGATCCGCCAGTAATCATGTTGATTACTCCGCGGATCGGCCTTTCTTCTGGTAACTGCCTCTGCGGCTGCTCATTCTGCCTACTACTGGACTAGGGAGCATTTCTTCTTTGCTCCTCCTGCCGATCTACTTGGTTTTTATTTTCTTTTTGTATAAAATTTTTCAGATATCCGTGACGGATGAGTTCTTCGATCTCGTCGCGGAGGTTTCTACAATTTTCGGTACTATGACCGTGATCTTTGTGAAAGTGACAATACACATTCCTGTTTCTGGTGGCGGGGTCCCCCCTCAACCGAGGTGGCCACTTGACATAGGAGTCCTTGATTGCCATAAGGATTTCTCCTCGCTTCGCGTTGAGAGGTGTGTAGCTTGTCCGTTCAACTGGCGGAGTTCGGGAACGCCGACCCGACCTGTGAGATTGTGAAGGAGATCGGCTCCCGGGCTTGTTTCCTCCCCTAGTTGGGGACTTGCTCTTTCTTCGCTTGCTGCCACTGTTACATGTGCTATCACCTTCTCTTTTCCTTTATTCTGCTGGATTCTCAGTCTTTTGGTTTATCTCTTCCTCGGTCCCGATGAACTGATCGGTGAGCTTGAGGAATTCCATGATGTCCTTCAGCTTATTGGCCACCACATGCCACTTAAATTCTCTGTGTGTTATACCTTTCTTCGCCGCCGTGAGCCTCACTGTTGGATCTAGATCGGGGATCTGCAAACAGGTGTCATTGAAGCGTTTGATGTAGCTTCTAATCGACTTATCTTCTCTCTGAACTATGTTTAGGAGGCTTTCTTGGGACCTCAGACACTTCTTGCTGGTGATGAAGTGCGAGGTGAACAATTTTACGAACTGTGCCCAACTTCTGATCATCCTTGGCACGAGGTTCCTGTACTACGTGCGAGCTACTCCTTTAAATGTTGTGGAGAAGGCTACACACATGCAGGACTTGTCAGCCCCAACTAGGTGCATCTGGGACTGGAAGGAGTCTACATGATCATTTGGATCGAAGGATCCGTCGTACTTGTCTAGAGGAGGCATTTTAAAATCTTTTGGCATAGAGGACGCCAAGAGCTCGGAGGATAGAGGAGATGACTCGGACAGGAGAGGAGCAGTCTTTGTGGCCGTTGAGCTCGCCTCCTCTTTACCTTTCACTTGCTCTGGTTGGCTGGGAACGGCAAGCTGGCTATAAGCTGTAGTTTAGTGTGCCTTGTGATGTTTTTGTTGCTGCTTCCTGATCGGCTCCGCCTTAGTGTTGCTGACTTCCGTATGATCTGGTACCATTTTGGCGCAGAGTGGCTCTGGGTGCTGAGCCTGGCTACCATGAACGGATGAGCCTTGCTTTGAGTGGTGACTTGTTTGTCCCTCCTGCTGCGGGACGAGATCTGACTCCCAAGAGGAAGTGGGACTTGGGAGGTCTCGCCTCGGCGGGGAGAGCGATTCTGCTAACGACGGCGGGGTTGATTCTGCTGCGCCGCCGGGTGTCGAGGTGGAACTAGCTGCGAATTCTAATGTAGCGGAGGGAACTGCTGCTGGTACTGTTGCTGGTAAAAGTGATGGAGGACTTGTTGTTGATAATGCTGGAACTACTAGACATGTTGCATTTAGACCTGAATGGCCCGAATGCAGTGTACCGGGTTGTCAAGTTGGGATTGCCCGACTCCAGGAGGAACCACAGATGGTTTAGCGAACGTCGCGCCGACTACAGGAGGGAGTGGTGCGTTCACTTGTGCAGTCGCTTGAGGCATGATCAGTGTTGGGATCCCAGCCGCAGTAAGCGGTATGGTGAACTGACCGATGCAGACGGACGGGAACTGAGGCTGCCCCGGAGACGTTCACTTCATTGTTTTGTCCGGCGTTGCTAGAGGAAGCCATGGATTCGATTCTATTATTGATGGTGGAGAAAGGCCTTTTGTAGCGTTTCCCACAGATGACGTCAAATGATGTTGTGTGATCTAGCTGCTCCCTGCTGGAGGTGATCTGGCTTCCAGACGGACAATGGATTAAGTTGGTCTGCAAAAGTAGGATCAGACCGGGGTTGCTAGCCTGGCGAGGTCGCTCCGATGCTTAAGTTAGTATACTTGTTGCGAGCTAAAATAGCTTAAGAATGCAGAGAGCTAGAGAGCATAGAAATCACGCGTACCTTGAACCACCAGGGGTGGAGCCTTTATATAATTGGGTCCTCACGGGTTTTGCGGATCGGTTCCAAGATCATCGTCACGATAGGATCCGTTTCCGCGTAAGTTGGAAGATAATGCTGCCAACCGATAGGGTTCATCAATTCCGCCCTAATCGGGCAGGGAGATAATGCTAGCTGTTACACGGCGTGATCCCGTGAGGCTCGGGATCCGTTGGAGGGGTTTTCGGGATCACCACATAGTGGCTTGTCAATGGGTTGAGTGCTGATGTCTTTAAGTCTCAAACTGGGTTGAGTGCCGAAGAGCCTTGGCATCGAGATGTTCTTGCTGCGATCTGGTACCGAAGCGATCTCGTCTTGAGGTGGCCTTGTCCCGAGGTCACTTTAGCCCGGGGTGGTTGGGTACCCAAACTCGATCTACTGCGGACTGGTTATGATAAGCTGAGTTGTCATCTCTTGGTTAGGTCGTGTCCACGTGTCCCCTCTTTAATAGGTCGGGCCAAATCACCCTTCATCAATCTCCAAAATTATCTCTAATTTAGTAGAGAACTTCTCTCCTAAATTATCTTTAATTCCTAATTATCTTCTCCCCTACTTTTTATCTATATCTATCTAAAGAAAGTTTGGATTAAAAAATCTAAGATTTATTTAAATATTCTAATAAAATTATATAATAACTTTAAAATATTTATTAAAAACATACAAAATAATTTTATATTTTTACAAAATATATCACGAAATTATGTACTAACAATTTAAATTATGTTTTTCCAGATTATCAATTTAAATGTTTTTCAAATATTTAATAATATGTAATAGCTTTAAGTAAATAAAATTCAAATAAATTTTATAGATTATTTAAATATTTATCATAACTGGATTTTAAATAGCTAAAATAACAGAATTATGTAATAAATTTAAAAAATTTCTTCAAAGTAGAAAAATAATTATAACATAATATTGAAATTAATAATAATTTAATATATTAGAAAACTAATATGAAATTATGTAATTTTAGTATAAATTATGATTTTATGGATAATTAAATTCAATAAATAATTAAAATTTTAAAATCTGAATATTTTACATATTATTTAAGCATTTAAATAACTAAATAATTTAAATAACAAAATATTTAACATAACTAGATTTTAAATGGTTAAAATGAAGAAATTATGTAATAAATTTAAAAAAAAATCTAAAAAGTAGAAAAGTAATTTATAACAAAATATTGAAAATAATAATAATTTAATATTTTTACATAATATTGTAAATAACTAATTTCACTTATATCAAGTAATATTCGAGAAAATAACTTTCAAAACATTAATATTTATTTATAATAATTTTAAACTCTTAATCTGTATTTATTATATAATTATATATACTAAAATTAATACTTATTATATTTCATTAATTATTTATTATTTTTTGTGATAAATGTATTTTCAATGATTATGTATAAATTTATTTTGTTTTGTTATTTCACAGAAAACTTTCAATAATTATTGGAGATTAAACTTCTATTATTGAATTTTTTAAATTTAATTTATTGTACTTATTGTATTTTTCTTATAACTTATTGATTAATTAATATTTATTAGAGATTAAACTATTAATATTTGTTGACTAAGTTCATATATTTTTAATAGTTATTGTACTTTTGTAATTATTGTAATTTCTCATTATCAATATATTTTCAATAATTGTGTGTTTTCGCTATAAATTTTTAATATTTATTGGAGATTAAACTATTGTTATTTATCGGAGATAAGACTATTAATTTAGCTAAAATTATGAGTGTTCATAAGTTGGTTCAGACCGGTCGTATACTATTTGGCCAACCAAATTGACCTGGTCAGGTTGGGGAGTTGGTCAGCTAAAGCTGATTGACCATTTGTGAAAATCGACCCACTCAACTTGTATCGGTTTGGGTCGGTTTTCACAAAAGGTCAATTGGTTCAAAAGATTTAAACTTAAAAATTTAATTTAATTTTAAAAATTATAATGCAATTGTAGCTACATGGTGGTCACTAAGACCATCAAAATAGAGGAGGTGTCAAACTAATACTATGTGAATGCCTATAATGAGTCCATAAGTCATTGCTCATCTGTGATGAGTTTATAATTCATCACACATTTGTGATGAACTCATAGCTGAAACAGGTTGTAATGAACTTTGGACCTGTGTGGACTTACGATAAGTTTAAATCCATTGCAGAACTGCGATGAGCTACGGACTTGTGATGAGTTTGAAGTCATCACAGAATCGCGATAAGCGTAGACTCCCATAGATCAGAAACAAATAATAAAAACATGAGCGTCATTAAATAACGCGCATGACGGGACACCCCATGAGCCTAATGAGGGTGCACAAGTTAAATAGTGACGTCACCCATGCCACGTCTTTTTAAAAGGGCCACAAAATGAAGTAGCACAGAAGACACGTGGTGAAACCCTAGCAGTGTTACCTAACAACTGGCACCAAATCCAAGATTCCCTTTCCTAATAGGAACCAAACACTTTTGGCTCCTTCCTTTCGGGACTTCAAGATCCCTCTTTATAAATATGGGTCCAATTCATAAAGAGATAATCATTCTATCACCTCATTTGCCCTAGCCTTTAGCCTACCTCCTACACTCAGCTTTCCTTTCTCCTTTAAGGAGACTCCCGTACGTAGCCTTAACCACCTTACTCACAACAATTATTAAAAAATAAATTTAAAAATTAGATTTATGAAATGAAACATTTTAGACTAAGAAATATGGGAAATTTATCACTTTTTCATATTAAAAATTACTTTTAAAATATGAAATATATATAATATCCATGGTTAGGTCATTCAATTTTGGTCGGTTTACAAATGGCCAAAGTGAAACTGATCCAACTTGGTCGAATTGGAAATTTTTTTAACCAAAACCGACATAAAATACTAGAAAACCAACCAACTCGGGTCAAGTTGATCGGGTTGGCCGATTTTATAAGTTTGATGAATAAACCTAACTAAAATTAATTATTGTTATTTTTGTATTATAAGAAAATATTAAAAGTAGTATATAAAATATGAATAATCATTAATTATTTAAAAAGTTGAAAGTATAAAACAATTGTATACTCTTATGTGTTTCTATTAGGGTCATTTACTAGAACACACCTTATAGTTTTACATATTTACTTAAACCTACCTTATAGTTTTCATTATACTAAAATATCTCATATATTTTACAATTTGTTTAGTTAATAAACCTTTCATTAAGGAGTGTTTGTTTTTCCATTAGGTCCATGATTTTTTATTCCAAAAAATACTCTTAACACTTTTTTATACAAAAAACAAAATTGGCCAAATATAGCCAATAGAGTGGTTGCTCGTGTCTTATTAAGGGCAAAATGGTATTTTATTTCTATTTTCTTTTGATTAAATTTATTTCAATGAACATTAGGGTCAACATTATCATTTTCCACTATCATCTAATGGAAGATTGATTAAATCCGTTGCAAATTATAAGTGATGTTTTAGTGAAATGCTAACTATGGGGTAGATTTTTAGTAAATCCATGAAATTATAAGGGTATTTTAGTAAATAACCTTTTCTCTTATTTATTTTTTGCTTAATAAATCCCGTGCATCGCATGGGTCTCCACTAGTAAATTATTACTACTACTACTACTACTAAATTTTGTGCTCTATTTCTGACTTAAATAAAAATAATTTTTATTTTAACAATTATTTTTATTTAATATGATGATTATATAACATTAGAAATGCTCCGAAATGTCTAACAAAACTTTGTACTTTTTTATTTTTTGTTTCAATATTTCTTAAATATTTATTATTCAATCATGACATGATGAATTTCTTTGAAAAGTTGGACCATTGACCCATCTTTTAGATAAGAAAATAGCTTTGCTTTTGTACCAGTTTTAAATTATATATTTCATCTACTTTACATAAATAATTTTTAATTATCAAACTTAATTTTTGCTTAACATAATTAATATATATTTTATATATTCTTTTGATTACCCAAAAAAAATGTTTGATTTCTAGGTTGACATTAAATTTTGTATTACATTTCCATTATTGATAAAATTATATCTTATATATAATATTTATTTTTGTTCAATATAATAAATGTATAATATTATAGATGTACCCAATATTTTATTTATTATAAATATATAACATTATATCTTATGTACAAAATTTATTCTTGTGATTCTTTGTATTTTCTGTTTTTAAATTTTTTATTATTTGACTATGACATCATTTCATTTCTAGGTTGATTTTAATTTTGGCATTCCATTTTCATCATTTATAAAAATACTTGTTACATTTAATACTTATTATTGTCCGGTATAATGAATATGCAATATTAGTGGTGTGCCCAAATTTCTTATTTTTTTGTATTATATAATTTATTTATTTTATTTTTTATTATTTAATTATGACATTATTTATTAATGCATTTGACCCCAAATGGTTGAATTGCTTATCCACCACCAATAGGGAAGAAAATGATTTTTGTTTTCAAATTATTTTTCAAAATATTTATTTTTATATTATTAAAATTAATGTTGTGGATTTAATTAGTAGAATTTAATAATGAGAAAATATATCTTAAATATAGGATTTAATAAGAAAATATACCTTAGATATGCGATTTAATGAGAGATAATAGGAAAATAGTTTTACTTTCAATTGGTTTTAAATTTTACATTCCATTTCCATCATTAATAAAAAACATTTCTTATTTATCATCAATGTTTTCAACATGTTGACCTGACCGATTGAACCATCACTCGGCCTTGATCATGGGTTTGGTTTTGTTAAAACTTCCCTTTTCAATTAAAAGTCGTCTAAACCAAGCAATTCAACGACTGTCCTATTTGACCCGGTAACCAGGTTGCAGGTTGTGCACTTAATTATGTGCAAACTTTTGAAAGCCATAACTTTGCACTCTGATGTTTGATTAGGTGCCTTGCCTTGCTATTTTCGTGAAAAATCCCTTTTTTGGCCCCAAATTGTAATTTTAATATTTTTGTAATAAAAAAAATAAAATCTGAATTAAAAAATATAAATAAATGTTAAATAATACATATATAATATGTAATATATGTAAAATATAACTATAATATATGTAAAACATAATTATTCTATTTATTGATAAAATATGTATTTTTACACACACACATATAGTGTTGACATAGAGCAGTTTAACTTGTTTGACCTTGATAATCAAACCGATGACCTGTGACCTGAAGGTAAAAGCGGGTCGACCTCCAGGTCATACTTATCATTTTTATAAGTATGATAAACATTGTTTATCATACTTATTATATGATGTTAAAAATGTTCTCATTTTTTTTTATTTTTATATTTTTGAATTTTATTATTTAATTGTAACAAAATGAATTGGCCCATTTGACCCAAATGGTTTTATTTCTTACCACCACCTAGATGAAAACACTATTTTTTTTCTAGGTAGATATTAAAAATCTAAGTTTTTTTATGTTATTGAAATTATTAATTTTATTTAATTATAGAATTTAATGATGAGAAAAAACAAAAAAGCCTTAAATATATGATTCAATGAAGATGAATGCAAATTTATACCTTAAGTGCTAGATTCAATGAGAAAATTGAATACATTGAAAATCTTAAAATTACCTCTTTTCAACTCATTTAATATCAATAACCAACTACTCTATTTGCCCTCATTTTTTATCGATAAATTTAAATATAAAGGGAGTAAGTTTTGTCCTCAGAAAATTCCAAAAACATTGTTGAAGCTATTCATACTTTTTAAAGTAGTATAGATATATCAGTCACATGTGAACAGAGTGTGACGGAAAGTTGACGATTAAGGGACATTTTAAATAATTGTCAGAAAAATTAAGAGTAATTTAAGACTATCTAAACCTCTAAACAATAAGAGTGAATCAGTCAATTAGCTAAACCACAAGGGTACTTTAAAATATTTGCCCTTCTCTCTCTCTCCCCTTATAGATTTTCTTTTCAGTAATAATACTGGAATTACGTCTATAGCACCCAATAAGAGGATCATAGCATGGATCTGAGGATTATTATCAAAAAAATAAAAAAAAAAAAAGAAAAGCATGCCAAGTTGGGGACATTGAACAAATTCTTTTTTCTACGAGATTTAAGAAATAATCATTATCAAAATTCAAAAGCACACCAGGAATTGACCCGATAACTGACATGACAACTACCTCTTCAGGCACAAAGGCCAAAAGCAAAAGAAGGCATACGGCATAACGATAGAGAATCAGGGCACCTTAAAAAGAACAATTGCAAAAGACCAATATAGGGTAGAAAAACAGAATAATTGCTCTTATGGTTCAACATTTCTTTGGTTTACATAAACAACCGAAATTTACCATAAAAATGTTGTATTGAACAAGAGCCCTAATTTCCTCTTGGCCAGTTACATGGTAAAAGTTATTGGAATACAAACCAGAATTTCATTCACCCACTAAATATAACTTTTTCTTGCAATCTCGGTAAACATACAATATGCTGCATACAAATATACATGACACACTAATCTACGATTGATGCAAACTTCTGTTAATCTCTGTGATCGAAGGGTAAATCAGACAGAATTTCAAAAATGTACATATATGTCAAGTTGTCTCTCTTATCCAGTTGAACAGCTATATAAGAATAAATAGATGGAAAAAAAGACCCAAGGAAATTCATACAACAAGAGTACAATTTAATAATGCACTTCTCAAGTTCAAAACGAGGTGAGTCTCTCTTATCCATTTTACTCAAAACGTTTTATTTCTAGATGTACAAGTAGAAAAATAAGCTCAAAGCTTTCACATGGACGTGATATTGATAGAATGCAGCTCATTTTCCTCTTTGATCTGGTATTAGCCACTCATTCACTGCAAAAATAGACGATGAAATTGTCTTTCTTCTTTAATCTCACTAAACATTAAGTTGAAATGCTATGGCTCCTCATCTAGTTTTTGTACCTGAGAAGCATCTCGGAGAGATGTCCAAGAATCAATTGGAGCACAACACTTTGACTCGAAGTCATGACATCCTGAAGACGCAAGGCAACACAACTGATTAAACAAACTTCACATATATCACGACCCATCTTTAATGCTCAGGATATGCATACAAAGGTTAATGGCTTGTGCTTAGTGATCAGCTCAGACACACTTCACGTCCCTGATAATCCATATATCCTCAGTAAACAAGTTTCTTGCACCAATGAAGAATGCTGAAAAGTTTTGGCTCAAGAATGTTCTTAACTGTTCGTTTCCTTCGTTTTGCTTCTTCAAGATCAAGAGTTCTATATGCAAGAGCAAGCAAATACATTGCAGGATGGAGTCTCCTACACATAAGAAGGAATCATGACTTGGGAACACATTAATAATCATTAGCATTCCAATTAGTATCGAAGAAAATCCTATATCTTCTACTTATAATTAGATTAATCACTGGATACCAACAAGATGTTTGTAGATTGACCAGAATGATATGCCCAGTTGCCCACTTAGATCAATGTTTAGACAACATTTGCAAGCACCTGAAGACTTTCGTTACGTGAAATGCATAAAAAAAATCATAGCTAAAACCAACATGGATCTCAACCCAAAGCAAAAGACTGAACTGTCTAAACTCTGTAACTCTGGCATCCTGAAGTTGACGTGTCAAAAGTTAAAAGTTAGAACTTGTTTGACTTGTCTTTGTTGTCATTACATGAGGTTATCTATTACCTATACAACATGTCAGGATTCCATAATATGGACCTGAATTGGGAAAGGTATGGCTGATTTATTGATAGCTAATGTTTTAACTATGCCATTTTCTACTTTTTGGGTTACTGGGGTGTTGAATTATAACATTGCGGATAGGTATAAAAAGTTTTGCTTTCTTTCTAAAAGTTATTGTCAAACTTATAATGGATCAAAACTGTTTTTTAACGGAAAAAAAAAAGACTTTTTGGAGATTTTAGTTTAAGGAAACAAATCCATACACAAGTCCAGAGTATTGTTGCGGAAGGGGATTGTAAATTTTGGAATAACTTTTTCATTGTCTTCTTATTTGGTGTTGATGTCAGACCCTTTGGAGGTGAGATGCAACCTTTATAGGTGAAACATTACTCATACTGACTCTAGACCAAAAGTTTATTTTGAATTTTTGACTTGATGAACCAGCCTTAAGCCCTATAACTTTCCACCCTAGATAGAGCCTGATTATTTCCTAAAGTGATTCTTAACATTCTCTATGGAGACTGCATTGTTGCCTGTTGGTGATTGTTACCTGCATCACCTTAACAATGGAAGAAGAGAATGTTGAGCAATCACTGAACCAAGCATACCTAAAATGACAGTAGCCAAGGAGAGGATCTTGAAATGTAGAGTGAGACGACCAGAGGCCATGAATTAAAAGTGAATTATTTTATGCAAACCAAATGGTAGCCTCAGCAGGCAACAAGATGAGGTTAGGCTGACTGACATGGTTGGGTCATTGACATAGAAGACATATGTTATACCATTGAGGAGTGATGATATGAAATGGTGCTAGCTGCTAGTTGAAAACTCTAAAAGGGACGAGGCGAATGCTGAAAAAGGGAATGGGTTGAAATAATAAGAACAGAATTCAATCACTAACAAATGTGTCAGAAAATATGACTCTCTAAAGACTGGAAGTTGTAAGTTCCTACCAGTAAATCCAGAAAAATTAAAGCAATGTTTAAACATGTTCTAACAATAATACTTACTTTTCAGGTAGTTCAGTTGTATCAAAGCCATGCCACAGTCTTTGGGAAGGTACTGTCCTCCCTTTCTTATCTCGTCCAAATGTTTCAACATACCAACCACCAATGTCATGCATGCTGCAGCGAGGTTCAAACAGCCAAAATCTGCAGAAAGAACATTTTCCAGTTTTTTTTTTTTTTTTTGAAACAGGTAAAGTAACTAAGAACATTTGCCAGTTTAAAACATAAGAATTATAGTAACCAAGAATTCTAAAAGACTCATGTTGAGAATGGCTAGACGGGTGTTTTTGGTTTTTTCTCCTTTCTTATACTCTCTCAGTATTTGGGCACCCATATAGGGGAATTCTTGTAATTATTATTTTCTCAGATTATAATGTATTTCTTTTGAGGGTGTGAACAGTGAAAACACACACCTCTCAGACACTTGCTCTCTTCTTCCCCTTCTCTTCTCTTCTCTTCTCTTCTTCCTCTCTCTTGAAACCCTAGTTTCTACAACTTGGTATCAGAGCGGGTAGAAGCATCTGGGAGTTGTTCTCTGCTGATATCCTACCCAAAGGCGAACTGCTGACGTCAGACCGCCGCCGGATGACGTCAGCAGTCCGTACAGGTGCTGACGACAGTCTATGAAACCAGCACAATTTGATTCGCCCTGATTTTAGAAAAATTTTGGTATTACTCTTGTCATCATATGAAGCTTCTATGATTTTTGGTGGATTTTTAAAGGAAAAAATCACAGAAATTCTAGATCTGATGTCAAGCCATGTACAGCAGGTTTAATGATATTTTTCTGCTGTAAAACCTAGACCATTCAGGTCGTTTTTCAATTTGGGATTGACAGGAAGTGGTCCCGTAATTTTTTGAGCACTGTGTGATTTTTGGGAGATTTTTTTCTCCTCTTATTTTTCTGCCAACCTAGATTTTTCGGGCTTCCTTTGGTTCTTAACTGTGTGGTAACCTGGTTTTTGGGTCTAGAACCTCGATTAAAGTGTTGGGGGTCCGTTTTGGTTGGTGAAAAGGTGTCTTAGAATATGGAATCATCTAAGGATTTTCAGATGGTTCCCGGCATGCTCTTGGCTGCAGATATTTCCAATGGTATGATAACTATTGTTAAACTGGATGGAACTAATTTTTTAGAGTGGTCTTAGTCTACTAAACTTACCATTACTGGGAGGGGTAAATTGGGATTCATGGCTGATTAGCTCAATGCAACCTCATTTTGCCCGAAATTACATGTTTCTTCCATCTGCCAAAGATATCTGGGATAGGGTGGTTGGTACTTATTCCCAAGTTAACGATACTGCTAGAGTGTATCAGCTTCGGAGGGAAGTTTGCAATATGCATCAAGGGGAGAGATCTGTTGCTATGTATTTCTCTTCTCTACAGTCTATTTAGGAAGAAATGGATCACTTGAAATCTCTAGTTTGGAAGGACCCTAAAGATGGTGAGCAGTATCGGAAGTACATAGAGGAGAATAGAGTCTTTGATTTTTTGGCAGGTTTAAACCCAAAGTTTGATTTCACCAGGCAACACATTCTTAGTGCAGGTGTTGTCTCTCTTGCTACTGCTTACTCTCTTGCACAAGGGGAAGAAAGTCAAAGAGTCGCCATGATGCAATCCTCTGTAAGTGATCATTCTGCCTTTATGTCATCACGACCCAAGCAAAATACTAGCAAACATCCCATTGTAGAGAAGGCCAAGGATGTTATTTGTGAGTACTGCAAGAAGCCAAGACACTAAAGAAAGGGCAATGCTCACTTGGCTACAGTTGGTAATGATGCTCAGCCCTCAAATGTGCTTAACTCCTCCAATGTGATGGACAAACTCAAGAATATATTGTTGTACCTAGAGAAGCGTGGTACATCCTCCTCATCTGGTTCTGGACTTAGTAATCTATCTTGTTCATATGCCAAGACAAGTACTGCACTTGCTTGTTCCACCTCCTTTAGCCCATGGATTGTAGACTCTGGGGCCAGTGCCCATATAACTGGTATGCCTTCACATTTTACCTCATATGCCTTCACATTTGATTTTGTGTCCAAATTGAATTTTGAATGTGAAGTTTGCCATTTATCCAAACAATGTAGAAACACATATTTTGCAAGCAATAAAAGAAATAATGTTGCTTTCCACTTGATCCATACTGATGTTTGGGGCCCATATGCTATCCTTTGTATTGGGGGGTACAAATATTTCATTCTCTTCATTGATGACTACAGTCGGTATACATGGCTTTATTTGATGAAAAGTAGATATGAAGTTTCTATGATTGTTTAAAATTTCATGAATATGGTCGAAACACAATTTGAGAAAAGAGTTAAGATAATAAGATCTGACAATGCCAAGGAATACTTTGAACATCACTTGCATAGATTTCTTGAAGACAGGGGCACTATTCACCAAAGTTCATGTARTYATACTCCACAACAAAATGGGGTGGCTGAAAGAAAAAATAGGCATGTGGTTAAAGTCGCTCAAGGCTTATTGTTCCAAACTCATGTTCCAATTCATTTTTGGGGTGATGTTGTTGAGACAGCTGTATATCTCATTAACAAACTCCCATCAAGGGTCCTTAACCTTCATTCTCCTCATCAACTACTCTTCCCTGATGAACCTCCTTTTAATCTACCCCTTAAGGTCTTTGGTTGTGTTTGTTTTGTTCATGATATGAGTCCTTCCCGGCGCAAGTTTGATCCTAAATCGGTTAAGTGTATATTCCTTGGTTACTCTCTGGTCCAGAAAGGCTATAGATGCTTTGATGCTCTCTCTGGCAAGAGATATGTCTCTAAGGATGTCACATTTTTGGAATCCTCTTCCTTTTTCCAGTCACCTCGTCCTTTTCTTCAGGGGGAGAATGCAAGTAAAGATCAGACTCCCTTTTACCTTCCTGTTCCTACCTTTATTCCTTCATCTCTTCCTACCTCTATTCCTCCTCCTCCTCCTATGTATCGACCTCGGTCCTGGCAACTGTTTTTCATCAGGTGCAGTAAGAGGGTGGCTCCTGAAGCAGAATGGCCATCACAATCTGATTCCCCGGACTCAGATAATCTTGAACCTCCTGACAATCCTATTATTGATTCTAACCTTGATCTTCCTATTGCCATTCGAAAAGGGAAGAGGACATGTAGAAAGTATCCTATCACTAACTATGTGTCTTATGATGCTCTTTAACCTTCCTATTGTGCCTATATTTCTGCTATCTCTTCTGTTTCCATCCCTCGCAGTGTTACAGAGGCAATGCGGTGCCCCAACTGGAAGGAAGCTATGAACCAAGAAATGGAGGCCCTAATAAAGAACCAGACTTGGGAGGTTGTTCCTTACCCCAAAGATAAGATTCCTATTGGGTGTAAGTGGGTTTATATTGTTAAGCGCAAGGCAAATGGATCAATTGAAAGATACAAAGTTCGGCTTGTAGCCAAAGGATACACTTAGACTTGTGGCATTGATTATCTGGAAACCTTTGCTCCAGTTGCTAAAATAAAATCTATTCGTGTGATCATGTTTCTTGCCGCCCATTACTCGTGGCCTTTATATCAAATGGATGTAAAGAATGCCTTCCTTAATGGGGACTTACAAGAGGAAGTGTATATGGACTTACCACCTGGGGTAAGTTTCCTAACAGTGATGGAAAAGTGTGCCGCTTGAAGAAGTCTTTGTATAGGCTAAAACAATCTCCAAGAGCATGGTTTGACAGGTTCAGGAATGCCATCTTAAAGATTGGTTTTTCTCAATTTCAGGCTGACCACACCTTATTTATTAGAAGAGTTGATGGTAGAGTAACAATGTTGATAGTATATGTTGATGGCATTGTTGTGACAGGTGATGATATCATAGGTATCTCTCAGTTAAAGTCATCATTGCTTCTGAATTTGAGATTAAGGACCTTGGTGATCTCCGTTACTTTCTTGGCATTGAAGTTGCAAGATCCAAGAAGGGGATTTTTCTGTCATAAAGGAAATATGTACTTGATTTGCTTTATGAGGTTGGAAAATTAGGGTGTAAGCCTGTAGAAACTCCAATTAATCCCAACCACAAGTTGAATTCTATTGAAGGAGAAGTTCTTCCAGACAGGGGGGTATATCAGAGATTGGTGGGATGAATTCTATATCTTTGTTTGACTAGACCTGACATTTCCTATGTTGTTAGAGTAGTTAGCCAATATATGCATGAACCCAGGACATCTCATATGCAGGCAGTTAACAGAATTTTAGCCTACCTGAAAGGATGCCTTGGCAAAGGGATGTTGTATTCCAACCACAGCCATCTAAAAATTGAGGCTTACACAGATGCTAATTAGGCAGGGTCCATCGATTATAGAAGATCTACATCCGGTTATTATGCCTTAGTTTGAGGCAATGTGGTTTCTTGGAGAAGTAAGAAACAATCTATGGTTGCTCGTTCTAGTGTTGAGGCAGAGTACAGGGCAATGGCTCATGGAGTGTCTAAACTACTCTAGTTGAAGACCTTATTGACTAAGATGGGCATCCAAGCAGACGTTCCAATGAGACTATATTGTGACAATCAAGCAGCCATAAATATTGCTCACAATCCTGTCCAACATGATCGTACAAAGCATATTGAGGTGGATAGACACTTTATTAGAGAAAGAATTGCTAGTAGGGAGATTTGCCTTCCTTTGGTAAGGTCAGAAGACCAACTAGCTGATTGCCTCACTAAAGGTGTTCACCATCCAAAGTTTGCTAAGAACCTTGCCAAGCTGGGCATGATTGACATATATGCTTAGCTTGAGGGGGAGTGTTGAGAATGGCTAGACAGGGGTGTTTTTGTTTTTTTCTCCTTTTATATACTCTCAGTATTTGGGCACTCATATAGGGGCCTTCTTGTAACTATTATTTTCTCATATTATAATGTATTCTTTTGAGGGTGTGAACAGTGAAAACACACACCTCTCAACACTTGCTCTCTTCTTCCCCTTCTTCTTCTTCTCTTCTCTTCTCTTCTCTTCTTCCTCTCTCTTGAAACCCTAGTTTCTACAACTACTAAAGAAAGCATGTTAAATTCCAATGCATAATATTTATGGCTATCTACAATATCAAGTTGATCTTGAAAGTGTAATAAAAGTGCAAGGAGCAATTTGCGCCCGAGGTGCAAGGCGAGTTGCGTGCCTTTTGAAGCAAGGCGCCAAAATACAAAAAGTGCCAAAAAATAAAAAATGCAAACATAATATTAATAAAAAATATAAACTTAAATTTTAAAATAAATGATTTAAAAAGAATATTATCTAAAACTAAAATACATAAACATAACATGTAAAGTGTATTCAAATGAAAATTTACAAAATAAAGTCAAACATATAAAACATTTTCAAGCATGTAAAACCCACAATCTCTTTTTTCCTCTATTGCATTACTTCAAGTAGCTATTGTGATGTAAAAAATATTGCATTCCTAATTATGAGCTGCCTTTGTACCATTGCCCCTCAAAGCATTGAGGCAAGCCCAAACAAGTCCATTTTAGGGTCTTAAATTCATAATTCTCATACAAAAAATAATGGTTTTATAATTTTAATTGTCCTTTAAGAAGATATTTTATTAGGATGAATGAATGAACAACATTAGCAAATAGGGGGTACTTGAAGCTTCGGTGAGCAAGCGCAAAATTTAAAAAGGCGCACCAGGCGTATGCCTTTCGAAAGTGTTGCACCTAGGACTAGGGGTGGATTCGAGCCGAGCCAAGCCAAATATCTAGCTATTTGAGCTCAACTTGCCATTAAGTATGAGGCTCAAGCTCGAGCTTGATTCAAGCTAGAGACTTGAGCTCGAGTTCGGCTCGAGTCAAAAGCTCATAAGCTCAAGCTCGACTGTGAGCCAAATGTTTTATAAAAATAAAAAAATTAATACATAAAAATTATATTTTTTTATTTGACACTTAAAAAATTAAGAATTATAAAAACTAGTTATTATTGTTATATATAAAAAATAAAAATATTATATATAACATTTTTATTTTTTATTTATATATTATTTTCTATATGTGTAATATTTTTATATTTATTATTTTATATGCATAATATATATTATTTTCTATATGCCTAATAAAGCTCGCTTAAGCTTGTGAGCCTCGCGAGCCGAGCTTTATTAGGCTCGAGCTTCGCTCAAAGCTTTGTTTAATAGATTGAGCCAAGCTCAAATAGCTCATGAAAAGCTCGGCTCTGGCCACCCCTACCTAGGCAAGGCACATACCTTAAAATGCGTCTCGCCCGTACGCCTAGGTGCCAATGTTGTCAAAATGTTACTATTTATGATACAATTCACGATTTGAATCACGAATTCCAAGGGTTTCGATTCAAATCTTATGTCCGAATCCATAAGATTTTTGCTTGAATCCTACGATTTGGTTCATAAATCTTATGATTTATACGATTCAAATAAATTCAATTAAGAATTAGTTCTCTACTTTGTTATGCTTTGGTTTATATTTAGTTTTGTCAAGGGAAATTTTTTTAAATCCCTTACTAGAAAATGATTTATTTACATTATTTAAGACTAGAAATTGAGTTTATTTTCCATCATGTGTAGGTTAAAGCACCATTTTATCTGGATTTGTTTGACTTTCAAGTCAAACATGATTACATCATCTCAGGCTTCTATTGTATAAGTGGTAAATTCTATTATTTTAGATACATATAGATTAAAAATAGGGTAAAGTCACCTTCCAATATATATTTAGCCTTTAGTTATATCTATATTTAATTTTTTGACAAGTTTATAAAAAATAGAAATAATCTTACGATTTATGATACGATTCACGATTCGATTCAATTCAACTTTCTCTACGATTTACGATACGATTACGATTTTCAAAACATTGCTAGGCGTGGCTTTTAAATCACTGGTACAACTGGGCAACTTTACAACATAACTAAGTTTTCTGAAATATCTGCCAACACTATGGTTTTAAAAACCAACCCAGAAACTGAACCTCTTTGGCCACCAGTTCCTGGGTCAAATGGTCTGACCATCTGGTCCGAACCCCGGTTGGATGGTTTTGGGGTCCAAAATCGGACCTGGAGCCATGACCAATTCTTGGATCAACCGGTCCAACCATCCGGTCTGGTCCAGTTTTCAAAACCATGGCCAACACAATTGAGCCCACCTTGGATAAAATGAAAATGATAAACACCAAGGTTAAACAATTAAACTGAGTCGTTTTCATTCAAATGATTTTAACGCATTTCTTAATGTTTTTGGGGAATTGATCCGCCTACCTGCTAGGCGGTAACTGGGCTCTACTGCATCTACATTCGCAAACAGAAACATCATCTCTAACTTGATACCAATGCATATGCTTCACCTGAAACAGAATTTAAACTACAAAAGTATCAGAAAAAAAATCACTTGTTATAAACACATATCCAGACATTCACATGGAAACACATACAATATACATTTGCAGAAAAAGACACTACTGTAGTTTTTTGTTTTCTTTTTGTATGGTACTAAATCAGGTCACACAGAAATGGATTAATTGACAGCTGTTAAATATTTTTTTATGCTATCCAAGTGAGAAACCATTCACTAGTTTCGATCATTGCTAGCCAAGTCCATTGACCCACAAATTTGTGGGGTCTGGGCCAATGTTTTTTGTCCAGGTCATATATATGTGTTTCTTTAGGCCTAGAAAACCTGTGTGCCCACTCCAGACTTATAAAGAGGCCCTCATTCCACGTTCTAGGCCCATGGTTCACCATCCTTGCTTTGCCAGGCAAACAACCTATTTCTGTCACATGGAGAAATTCCATGGCTGATCCAACTTGCTCATTGAGGGTCAGCTATGTATTATTCCCTACACAGTCAACAATAGCCTCTATCCCACCTTGTATTGGAGTTCATAGAAGTTGACAAATTTCAGTATATTTCAATCTAAAAATATGCTTAAAGATGCTTACAAAGAAAGGCTTATTTTGGCAACATGGCAAGGAATTCTAAGTTCAAGATTTCCTAATAATAGGTAGAGAAGGCAAGCTGAACATATGATCCTTTTTGAGCTCCAACCATACTTCCACATCAAAGATTCCCAGGTCATTAAAATGACCTGACTAGCAGAGTCATCCCCTTGGGAATATACAGAGGTTCCAATTTTTTTGGACAAGGCCATTGTGACTCTGCCCCTGGTTTTGACAATTGACCCAATGCTGAACCAAGAAAGGCTCTCTAAAACCCATGCAAGAGAAGCAGATAACAATACAATGCCAAGTAAACAAGCATGATAAAAGGGACAGACATTGAAGGATAACAATTATACAAACCAGCAATGTTCTATGTTTCATAATCATGTGAGTTTTTGTACCGCTGTTATTGTAGACAGAACATGAGTCTTCCTCTGGACTGGTCCCCAATCCGATTATTGTTCCCAATAGAATCCCAGATCTAACTGAACTGCCTGAAAAGGAGTTCATTGAAGGAGTTTTGCTAGCATATATTGGATCTTCATGTGAATTAAGAAAAACATGTATCTGGTCTTGAGAATCTTCATCATGAATATCATTGTAAGACTTTTTAGGAGGAATTCTAGTAGCTACAGCAACCACTTTCCCTGAAATATGCAGTTCTAAGTCTTTGTAAACATCTGAATCACAGCCATTTTGATATCTGAATTGCATTTGTGGGTTCTCTTCCTTATCTGAAGATGGAGCATTCATCGAAAGCTGTGTATGGTTGACAGAATGACAAATCCCATATGACTTAGACATAGAAGAAGCTAACTTTACAGAATGAACATCTGATAATTCAGGAAACTTGTTGGGTATGCATACAATACCCAAAAGATCACGCCCTGAAACCAAATGGAGTACCTCAGGGGTTCCAGATGTAGACCTTTCCTCAGCTTCGAAACATTCTGGAAGAAAGTCCATTGACTCAATTATGGGGCCATAGTAAGCTGCATGAATGGCTGAATAAAATTCCCCCTCAAGTATGTCAAAATACCCCGATCCAGTTACCATCTTCTTCTGTAACAGAATGTCATTTATAGCAAACCTATACCATTTTAGCCATTCAACAACTTCCATATGCTTGGTTGTTGTTATATGAGTATCATACATGAACATAGCAGAACCTCTTTCCGGACGTTTTTGTAAAACCTCTCTCTGAGAGAATAGATACCTATCATAGCAAGCCCTCTTTTCAGAATCTGAAAGAATCTGCAATGGAACATTAACAAAAAAACGTTTATGTCAGAACTTCAATTTTATCCATGGTATACCATGAAATAGTGAATTACCAGTTCATATTCCCATGCCGTATGTGCATATGCATATATTCTCATTAATAAGATGAAAAGTCTTTCTAGGTAAAAGTTTGTCTAACCATCCATATTCTCATACACATGATTTTCTCTGTTATTTTTGGTGTATGTTTTACACAGTTGGAAGACAAAAAGATGTTTTATTCCTCACTAAAAATGCTCCAAGATGGTGCATATTGCATAATTAAGAAAACCAAATAAAAGTTGGGATACTTTTTAAATGATGAAATTTACATAGATAAAAATGTGAGTCAATGATAACTCAAAATACTGCTAATAATCATGTCAAAATCAATCAACTCTTTTTTCTCAAACATGAATTTTCATACTAAGAAGCTATGTGAGAGTGACCTTCATTTTGAGGGGACAGAGCAAGGACCATTTGGTGCATCGTTACACTGGGAACATGTAGGGAGTATAAAAGGAAAGAAACAGAGTCTCGAATGAAGTTTCTCCTCATAAAGATGAGCAAAAACCATTGCCTGAGACATACATCAATCTTGGGTGTATAGAAGAATAGAAAAGCCTTGAAGTTGAAGCATGGGAAAAACTCAAACAACTACATTGTTCCCCCCAGTCCACACCATTTCTTATCAAGATTGTGAAATCTGCTTACTTGATCTATTAACAGAAAAATCAGATTTTTTTTGGGGAGTTCTCATCTATTCAGGCAAAACTTGATGAAATTGCTCTATTTTTTAGAGATTATTCCATTTACATAGGAGTATAGGACACCCACATATGAGTCACTTCCTGACGGTTCTAAAATGCCAACATCCAACTGATCCAAGAAGCACGCTTCACTTTGAAGCAAGGCCGAGAAGCTAATTTCATAAACTCATGCATATGATAATCGATTGCCTCAAATTCAATTAGTCATTGGGTTCTCACCCAAGTCGTTTCATGCTCAATGCACATAGCAAATTCGCCCTTTTTTCACCTCCAAACACTTGTCTCACTTCCCCTCAGTAAAATACTTTCTAACAGAGTAATCCATAGATTCTCTAACTATTCTTATCCAAAAGAATGTTGTATCATTCCATACCCACTGCATAAGATAGGTTAATAACTATCTCAAGATGGAATCAAGATGAAACCTTTTACAATTTTAGAGCCGAAGTCAAGCGTACAATTATTAGAAAATAAAATTGGTGAAAAGAAAACAGGCAATGAAGAAAACAAGCATGCACCTTTATAGAAAATTAGAAACAGTACCTCATAAGCTGCAAGGATTTGGACGAATCGTTGGGAGGCTGTGGGATCGTTGTTGGAGCCAACAAGGTCCGGGTGGGTTTCTTTAGCCAATTTAAAGAAAGAAGCCTTCATTTCAGCTAAGGTACTGGTTTCTGAAACCCCCAACACGTCGTAAGCGTTCTTCCCCGAAAATTCCTTCGGTGTGGATGCTGTACTACTACTACTGAAACATTGTTTGGTACTACCACAAAAGAAGAGACAACATGCGTTGCTACAAAGTTTGTTGGATTTCAGAGAAATGGAAAGAATTGGATGGTAAAAGAATCCGAGCAAACTGGTTTCTGCGACACGCAGTGCCATTCTTGATTAATTACGATAAATCGGTTCTCCCTGCTGCAACGATTTGGGCTCCGGAAGAGAAGCCGTGGATACATTTTTCATCGTTTTGTGACTTCGAGACGAGGATCAACACTCAACAGATTACAGACACAAAACACACAGCACAGCGCACCTCACACCGTCCTCACAGTTAGGCCTGTAATCGGATCGAACTCGGAACGAATGTATATAAATCCGAGTTCGACTCGACAATAAAATTCTTCCATCCGAGTTAGGCTTCAGTCCGGGCAGAGTTGATGCGCGCATCGTTCGCGCAGCATGAATACGCGCCACGCGTCCTTAAAACGTGTGAGGTACTTCCCTCTCACCACCCTCTCGCCCATACCGAATGGAACCCACGCTACACGCTGATTCTCGAACTCGCATATATGGACCGGGCCGCTACGTCTCTCTCTCCTCTGTAGTCCCCATCCTCCCTCTCCCTCTCACTCCCGTCCAGGGTCAGGGTTCTACCTTTCAACTGGCTAGTGACTAGAGCAACCAGCAGCAACCTTCGTCTGGATATTGGCCATGGTTCTTTTTCTTCTTTTTAATCCTTGGTTTGGCCGTTACATCCCTTGAAAACTAAGGTATTCTTTTTTTTTTTAATTGTTCCAGAACCGGTAGAGTGGACAAGGTATGAGCCATTACTGGCGGTGATGGCATTCTTAACCATTACCAGTGACGAAGAACAGTAGGTAAGTTCGGTAATTCCCTTCTCTCTTCTTGTCTTCGACCACACCAATGACCTGGTCTTGTTTTTCCATGTTTGGTGGAGGTGGGTCTTCATGGGTCACTAGGAAATCAAGAGAATGGGAAAGAAACTCCGGAGGAGGTTCGCTGTCATGGAGGGTTGAGTTGCTACTGCTGTTGGGTTGTTGGTCGTAGTTGAGGTAAATAGAAGAGTTAAGAAGGTCAGTTGAATTGCAACTTGTTCCTATTCTAGTTGATGAAAAACAGTGTCCGTGAACCTGTTGATGAAACTAATATGGAATGAAGGTGGTCGCATCTTTCTTCTTAATTTACCGTTTTTTTGTTTCGTGTCTGCAAATATAATCTCCCTCACAGGAAAAGGGGAAACCTTTGTAAAAGCTTTTTGAACAGCGAGACACCACCCTACACGAGTGCAAGGTTTAAAAGGATGAAGGAGGAGCTAAGGCAGTGATAGGGGTGAGGCCTAAGCCTCAAGCAATAAATAAATAAATAAAAGTTTGTGGATAATTTATAAATAAGATAAAGCAAGATGTCCTTCAATTCAGCTATTTCAATTGTAATGAAATGTCCGCTTATTTACATTCTGAAGTTCTTAAGTCCTGAACCCAACTCTCTTTTTGTCCCTTTATTCTTTTGGATGGTCTAATTGATCGAGTTTTAATTTGTATTCAACTTGTTATGTGCTGGTTATTATAATTTATAGGTAAAATTTATATGTCCCACGAACCAAGTATAATTTTCTCTCAATTACTAAAATTTAAGGTGGGGATCTTCCACTTCGAAGATTTGGCATTACCAATTTCAATTTTTAATAAGAGAGTTTTTTTTTAGTTTTTACACTAACAAAGGTAACTCGCGATCCTTTCAACAGCCCCAAATACAACAACCCTGATTTAATTGAATTTAAGATTCTTCTCATCAACATTGCTAGAAAGACATCTTCTGTCTTTCAACTTTTGAATTATACTTTTTTTATATAATTTTTAGCAAGTTATTCGTTTAAAACCAAAACTTCAAAAGAAAAAAGTGTTGTGAAAGTTGATATTCATGGTTATTTTCTAGCTTTCAAGATACAGAAACTCTAAAAAAGTGACGGGTAATGAGAGTCCTAATCTTAAGCCACAATTGCAGATAAAAATGGCTTCAGCTCATTCGTATTTTTCACCAACTACAATATACATTATAGAAATCCACATCGCAATTGGCAAGTAAATAACGCCAAATCTTCAGAATGTACATTCTCAATTTCTCATAAACTTGTTTCTTAAGCTACAAATGAAATAGAATATAACTCTATCATTTAAACATCAAACAAATAAAAGAACCCTGCCATTGAGACTCTATGAAGCAAAAGCAAAACATATTCTCAACGTTGCCGGTTGCTCTGGTCACTAGCTGGTTGAAAGGTAGAACCCTGACCCTGGACGGGAGTGAGAGGGAGAGAGAGGATGAGGACTGCGGAGGAGAGAGAAACGTGGCGACCCGGTCCATGTATGCGAGTTCGAGAACCAACATGCAGCGTGGGTTCAATTCGGTATGGGCGAGAGGGAAATACCTCACACATTTTTATAATGCACACGTTTTAAGGACGCGTGGCACATATTCATGCTGCGCGAACGATGTACGCATCAACTCTGTCTGTACTGAAGCCGAACTCATTCGATCCAAATTCCAATTGGATGAATGGGAGGCCAATTCGAATTCGAATTCGATTGGATGTCTCGGATTTCGGATTTCATCCGTATGAAATTGACTAATTCTATTTAATGTCTTAAAAGTATTCTTAAATTTTCTTACATTTGTCTAAAATCTCTCTTACGATTAATTTTCCGTCATACTCTCTTAACATGTGACATCACGTAACTTATATAGTCCCTTTCTCGACATGTTCTTAGAAAAGCTTTTCGATCCCAATTTTTACAAACCTTTGGGTAGGGAGAGAGGATGATGTTCTTCTACGTCTAAGTTTGAGATTGGAAAAGGCAGCATCATCACCGACGGTAGAGAAGGTGGTGGTGGTATTGATATCGCCATTTCATCTTGTTTGGATAATTAGTTTTTAACAAACCTCAACTGAGGTAAAGTTGGTAGCCATGGAAAAGAAGGTGGAAATTCGCCATTACTTTGTAGGGTTTCGGGGAGATGCATCCGAAGGGATTCCTTCACTATTGCTTGAAAGTAAGGCAGATTGGGCATATCAGAGTCCAATACAAATCAAGTGGATTCCACAACGGAATCAATTAAAGAACTCACAATATCAGAATCCGACACAAATCAGTTCTTTCCGTCACCGTCTTCAATTGGTGAAGTTTTTCTAAGTCCCCTATGTTTGTAAATGGAATTTGCTACTGTATCAACTAATTATCGAGTCATACGACCAACAATACTGAAACATTGGAGTCCCCAGTCGTTCTTCAGGTGTAACTTTTCCTTTTCGGTGAAGGAAGAAAGGTGATGGTGGTGTCAGCTCTGCTATACTTAGGTGATGTTCGATAAATCTGATGTCTGAAGTCTGAAAAGCAAAAATACATCCAAAAAAGCTTTGAAAGCATTCATCGAAGATATTCTTTTCCACTTTTGAAGACATCTGAATATAATGGAGTTATTCAATAATATGAACGTTATAATGTTTGAAAATTGTGTATTTTACAAATTTACTCCTCAAAGTTGTTATTTAGATAAAAAATAAACAAAAATGATTAAAATACATATTAAAAGAGTAATAAAAAAGATTAATATTATAAAAACAATAAAAACTTTAAAAAATAAAAATTAATAAAATCATACTATTAAAAATAATAAAAAATAAGTATAAAATATTGTTATGAAAAATAATGTAAGATATAAAATTTTCCTTTATTATTTAAAAAGCATAAGATATCAAAATTTTCTTAATCAATAAGTAAAAGATATTAAATATACTATTAATGATAATTAAAATGTTACAATTATTTTAATAAAATAATTACACACCATAAAATAAGTACAAAAACATTATTAAATGGTAAATCAATAAATGAATATGATAAAAGAAATTTAAAAATAGCAAATTAAATTAATAAAAAATTCATCTTAATTTCTTTATAGAAAATATTAGAATTATAAAGAAAGAGAAAAAGAGAAAAAATATAAATAGAAATATTAAAATGGAGTTTAACCGTGTGAAGAAGGAAAACAAGGGTTGGGGATCAATTATTTTTTATTAATTTTTGAAAGGGGCACACATAAGTTAAGAGAATTTTTTCTCTCAAAAAATGTTTTCCTTTTGTTTCTAAAGGGGGCACATCTACTATGCTTCGTGAGCAGCGATGGTAAGAACACTGTTGCTACTCCTCCTCTTCCAATCTCTCCAAGTCTCCATTTGTTTTACCTCATTCTCGTTCCCCCTCCTCCACTTTTTCTGTCATTATTATTTTTTTTCTTTTTTTCTTTCTCCATCCCTGTTATAAAGAATATAGATAGTTGGCGATGGTTCATTGTAGTGTAGAAGAAGAAGAAGGCCAGTTGGCGATCCCTATCAGGTTGTTACAAGGACAGTTGATGATCATTGTTATAGAAGTAGAAGAAGAATAGAGTAGAAGGAGATGAGGGAAGAAGAAGAAGAAGAGAAAGAAAAGATGGGTATTTTGGGGAACAAAATATCGTCCACTACCTCTAAGTGTGTTTGGAGGTAACAAACCCGCTGAATGGTTTGGAGTTTTCAAACTCCAAAGGTTGAGTTCTGGTGTCCCAAGGTCGATCCAGCGCTACCAAATACCACCTTAGTTAGTTTTCTTTAACCACCTTTCCAAGACTCTGACTCTTTCTATTTCTTCTAGTTTAAAAAGTTTGAACTTTAGAAATATTTCAAAAATGGTGAATGGAATAGTAACACAAACCATTGAATCCTCCTTCCCTTTCCATTACTACGACGAAAACGTAATAGAATTTGAACTCTACGACACCGGACTGTACGATCAGTTCGAAGATGAGGATGAGGTCAGTGTAGATTTCTTGCTTTGCTCCTATAGTTTTCCTTTTTTGTTGCACAACCTAGGTGAATGATTTGTCACCCAAACTTGAAAGTTTTCATTAGGTAGGTGGGTTATATTTTGAAAATTTGAGGAACTGTAGAGGGCAAATTAGACATTTTTTTCTATTAGTGTTTAATGATGATATCAATTGTCATAAAACTTGGAGGGTATTTTAAGACAATATCTAAACAATAAGGGTAGAGTTAGCCAATTTCCTAAAACTATAGGGGTACTTTAAGAAAATTTCCCAAAACAAAAAAAAAACAGAAAAATTGTATATCATCTAATCATAACGAACCAAATCTAACTCATCCTCAACCTACAAGTCATCGTAAAGCCAATCTACTCTATCGTTGTGAAACCAGCGTCTTGCCACATCGTCTTCTTATCTCCATTCATCCTCGAACTTGCAAAAAGAAAAAAAAAAAAAAAGAGATTTTGTAAAACCAATCTTCTTTATGATCTTTGTAGCCATGAAAATAGCCTTTTGCCGCTCCTATAGTGGTGAAGTCACTCCATCCGTCCTCTGGTTTGATAGACGACGAGTGACAACCGGCAAGAGAAACAACACGGGTTTCATCATCTAAGGGCCAAAACTAAGAATGATAAAATAGACAACTACATGATTCCAAATGGCAAACACCAAAATATCCACTGCAGTAATCAGTAGAAAGATAGCAGGGGTTCGGAGAGGGAGAAGACACAACTACATTGGTCCCTTTCTTCTTTTCAGTGGAATAGGGTTTGGTCTCGACTATCAAGTGCTCCATTGTCGATGGGAATGAGATAAGTGTATTGTATATTTACATATTTACCCTTAAAAGTTATGGTATATTACAAATGTAAGAAGAAGAAAAGTGAAAAGACATTACAAAAATATATAATATGCATATATCAACCGGAGTCAGATCCTTATTGAATCGAATGGAGTTACATTTGAGTTTGACTCAATTAATAGTCAAAGTTCATTTGTTCCATCTGACTTCGATCCGATTATATAAATAATGCATCCAAATTGAAGATTTTCAGGTTGGATGTTAGATCGGGTATTAGAGTTTCGGAGCCCGTTAACATCTCTACTCACAACAGCCCTATCCCAACATGTATTGGGAACGTATAATATGCATATATCAATCGGAGTCAGATCCTCATTGAATCGAATGGAGTTACATCCGAGTTCAATCCGATTAATAGTCAAAGTTCATTTGTTCCATCTGCCTTCGATTTGGTTATATAAAATAATGCATCCAAATTCGAGATTTTCAGGTTTGATGTTAGATCGGGTGTTAGGGAGCCCGTTAACAGCTACTCACAACAGCCCTATCCCAACATGTTTTGGGAATATCTCCTGAATAAAAAAATTGGATATGCTCCTCATACTATCCTCACAGCCACATCTTACTGTGTATTGGGAACATTTCTCATGAATAAATAATATACAAGAACGAGAGATGTTTTCGATGTCAGTTGATACATGTTGTGAGGTCGGTGTAAGGAGCAAGTCGGGGCTTCTATGAATAACAACATGAAGTACAGGAGATGTTCTTGATGTGCAGTTGGGAGGTTAGTGTGAAGAGCATGGGCTCAGATATGCTACCCACTAGTTGTTCCCACATCCCTACCCACGAAACATAGCAGTTGTGCATTAGGAATATCTCTCTTTTCATTCATAGTGATATGTTCCCAATACATAGTGACAATGTTCTATGGGTATAGATGTGGGTAGCAGATTTGGAGTGGAGAACACATGGTCCTCACAGCCACTTGTCATTGTACATTGGGAATATTTCCCCATGAATAAAAACATTCAAGTACGGAGATATTCTCAATGCACAGTTGTAAGTGGGTGTGAGTATGATGTGAGCATGGTCTTGTGAAGATAAGCCCTATCAAGATTAAAATACTAGGTTGGACTTGTGACACATAAACTTAAGGGCGTCCTTTTTTTTGGATTTTGAGAGGGGGAAAGTTGGTTAATGGGATCACAATCCCATTGACTAAGAAACTCATGTTCTTTTTTGAGATTTGTGTGGGGACCATGGAAAATTTATTTTCCTAGGTATCGCTTACCCGAGTAAGTAATACCCATATCCTAGGTGGCTAAATAACTTTCCCACTTGAGGGAAAGTTGTCAATATTTGGATGGAACAAAAATGCCCCTTTTAATAATGAATTTTTATGGATAAAGTGATTATTGTCTTATTTACTTGGGAAATAAAAGAACATGGGTAAATGCACTTACCCCGGGTAACTAATTTACCGAAAAGTGAGTGGGGCCTTAATGTCTGTTCATTTTTTGGATTTTAAGGGGGGGGGAGAAGTTGGTCAATGGGATTTTGGTTCCCATTGACCAAGAAAACCATGTTCTTTTTTGAGATTTATGTGGGGACCAAGGAAAATTTATTTTCCTAGATATCACTTACCAAGATAAATGATACCCATCTCCCTGGGTAAATAACTTTTCTATCTGGTGTAAAGTTTCTAACACTTGGATGGGACAAAAATTCCCCTTTTAATAATGGAATTTTAGGGCTAAAAGTCATTGTTTTATTTACCTAGAAAATAAAAGAACATGGGTAAATGCACTTATCTGAATATATGCATTTACCTGGGTAAGTAACTTATGGAAAAGCAAATTGGGGCCTTAGTGTATCTTTTCTTGATGAAAAACATGTGGTTATTATTATTCAAGGTGCCAAATGGCTAGATGGTAAGGTCTTGTTGGTAGAAGAGACTTCGGACTTGGGATCCAATCCTCCTTGTACTAGGTTTGGGGGTTATGGGTTTGGGCCTTAGGGGTTGAGACCAGATTGGCACCCCACAGAGGTGCCCCACAAGCGCCCCTTAGCACCTCCCATGAGTGTATTGGGAACATCTCCCCATGATAAGTATAGGAGATGTTCCCAATGCATGTTGAGATGTGCATGTGTGGCGTTTGCGGGGCACCCTCTATGGGGCGTCAATGTGATCTCTAGGGTGTTGAGCTACCCTTGGTCTTGGTGTATAATCCTATTAAGGAAAAAACATGTGGTTATTAATTTTTAAAATAGGAGTAAAGAGTCTAATGGTTCATATTTCACAAGTAGGGGTGTAAATAGATTGAATTTGAATCAAATCCAACAATATCCAAATTCAAATTTGATTAGAAAATTTGATATCTAACGGATGATGAAAATCAATTTTGAATTTGAATTTGATTAAATATTGAAATATTTGATTCAATTCAAATTCAAACGATTGATTATTTTAGGTAATTAATATATATAAAATAAATCATTTATTTATATAAAGCATATAAATATATAAAGTATTTATATAATTTAAACATTATATATACATTATATAAAATGTTTAAATACTTCATGCATTATATTAAGAATTAAATAATCAATTGAATTTGGATATTTATCGAATCAAATAAGATCGTTTCCAAATTCGATCGATTATGATATTTGAATTATTTGAATTCAATTCAATCACATCGAATCTCGAATTCAAAATCAAAATTTCGAATATGGTTAACACCGCTACTCACAAGTATACTTTGCCATCAATACATTATTAACGACTTAAGATATCAATTATGACATGTAATCACTAATTCACAATTTGATACACCACAGATTTTGTCCTAAAATAATTAGTTAGAACATAATTTTCCGGGAAGCACAACTTACCAACAAAATAAAGGCTCAATTCATCTTCTTGTTACACAATGATAGACATTAAACGAGATCAAATAAGATAAGATTAATCAAAATCACCTTCATACCTAGTGGCGGAGCCAAGAATTGTTTTTCTGAAGGGGCCAAGTTAAATAAGAAAATGAAATAGGAAGTTGAGAAAGTAGGGTTTAGAGAGAAATGGGGCAGGAAAGTTTGGGTTTAGCACAACATTTTTAAAGAAAAATAAACAATTTTTTCTTTTTTTAATTTTGGGAGTTTGAGGATCATTAGATCATTAGAAATGATCCTTAACATTTTGATGGAGAGGGGGGGGGGACCCCCACCAATATACTTGGCTCCACCCCTATTTATATAGTCATACCCGTATCGTAATTGCAATTTATCGCTAGACCATTATGTTCAGTACTTGGTAGTTGTTGACAAGAGCAACATATGAACTCCTTCCGTGGTAAGAACCATAGCCACTACCATGCCCAAAAGCAATGCTCGAACTGTCACTTGGCCAAGATTTCATGTGCAATTCAGCCAAGACCCATCATAGATAAAAAAACCGTTGACTTGGTCAAGAACCATTCAACCTGTGCGGATCGACCGTTGATCCGTTCAACTCGGTGATTAGTCACGGGTTGCATAATGAATACATGCAAACTTTCGGAGGCAATAACTTTGCACTTTGATGTCCAAGCTGGGGTGATTTTTTTATTTTGGGTAACTTTTCTAGATTTATGCATCCCAAGGCACCTTAGGCCCGCTATTTTCTCTAAAAAAACCATTTTTGGTTTCAAATTGCAATTTTTAATAGTTTTATAAATAAAAAATTAAAAATATATATTAAATATAAAATAATACATATAACATATCTAAAACATATTTATACATTATTTATTGCTAAAATATATATTTATACACATAGACACACACACACACACACACACACACACACACACATATATATATATATATATATATATATATATATATATATATATATATATATACATATATATGCATGTGTGTATGTATGTACTCGGAGGAACAAACGGTTCAGCCTCTAGGTTGGTTTTTTAAACATTTCCCAAAAGCCAATGGAGCCCCTGTCTGCGCCTTCACCTACAATACCCCCACCACTCTTGGTACCATTCCCTTTCTTGAGGCATATCCTGTCCAATCCGGATGAGTTGGAGACAAAAGATACACACCCGGCTGAACTACCTATACTATCACAATTGAACATGTCAATGCTCACTATCGGCCCCATTTGGGACCCAACTGTACTGAACACTAGCATGCTCAACCGTGATAGGGTAGTTCAGCCAAGTTGTATGCTTTTGTCTCCAACTAATCCACTCCTTAACTTAATCTAGATTTCCTATTGGGGCATTGTGTTGATGTACCAATCTTCTAATGCACAGATACAATTATTTGAAGCCTAAGCTCGAAACAATGTACACTTTTAAAGTGGGCCAAGCCGACTTGCACCCCTATTTAAGGGGTTGCCTCCGAAGGCTTATATTAGGATGTTATGAGCTTGAGCTAGGGTTATACGAGTTGTGGAGGTTATGCAATATGGCTCAATGAATGTGTAACTATGGATCCTTAGAATGTAGCTAGGGCAAAAATTGCAACGATGCAGGGCATTTGTATTTTGTCATGTTTAGCTCTTTAAGCTTATCTATCACAATGACTCTCTGTTCATGGATGAAACAATCTATTAAGTATATTAAGAAGCTACAAATGCTACAATTGGTGAATTTTTATCATTTTAATTAAACGATCAATGAACATCTAAGACTACATTGTAATTATTATTAATGATCATGGAAGGAAGATAATTGATGTATACACAAACAATGTGGTTTGCACTTGATTTCAAAAGGTTACATACTGAATTTTGGGCTGACAAGATGTAAGGTTAAGTAATGGCCAATTATCAAAGGTAGAGGTGTTCAGGTTTTTAGTGTATGGAGGAACTAGGTCTGGTGTGCATGAATAGTTAATAAACTCATAAACAACATGGTTATTTATCTCTAATGATCAAGTTATGAAAAAAATTACAATTATCACATTACCTCTACCTCCTAGAAGTTATGTATCTACTCGAATCCAATTACATAAACACCTCATATTAAGCTACAAAGTTTTTGGTATCTTTGATGGGCCAACCTGTTTGGCTAGTTGGACTCTTCTTTTTGTAATGTTTTATCTTCTTAATATATCTTTTTTTGTTCATTTATAGAAAAACTATGTAGGTTTAAAGAGAGGAAATTGAATGAGGTGAAAAGTAGTCATTCAAATTACATTTTAAACCTCACAATTAAATAAGGATTAAATTCAAAAAATGGGTATTTAAGTCAAAAGAAAGTTCTACAATCATATTCATATTTTTAATAGTAATGTAAATATAGAATTAAAAATGTGTTCAATTTTTTCTATATATTTTTTTATTTCTATATGTATAAAAATAATTTGGTTATGTATACTTCTTTTTGTTTAATATGATAAATAAATGATATTATATATGTGTCCAAATGATTTTTTATAAAATTTATGTATTTTTTTCATTTTTTATGTTTTTATATTTTATTAATTTTTATTATTTAATTATGATTTTTTTCGGTCAATTAATGTCATAACTGATAAAAACTTTCATGTTAATTATGACATTAAAGGTTGGCACATTTGACCAAAAAGTTGAACTATTGATTTCTGCCAAACGGGAAAATAATTTCACTTTTGTCTAGTTTTAGATTATGTATTTTATTTTCATTACCAATAAAAATAATTCTTGTTTATTACACTTATTTTTTAATTTAATTAATAAATCTCATAAATATGTCTAACTTTTTCTACATTTTGTAATTTTCTATATTTATTTTATTTAAAAGTTTATTATCTGACTATGACTTCATGGGTTGACCAATTTGACTTCAATAAGAATTGCTTAGTCATCACTTGGACAAAGAATGGTTTCATTTTTTAGTTAATTTTAAAATATATGGGTTTATATTGTTAAAAATTATTGGACATAGACCTAATTAATAGCATTAGGGGTGAGCATTGTTCAGTTAAAACTGAAAAACCAAACAAAAAATTTCAATTTCGGTTTTTTTGGTTTGGTTTTGTAAAATTTCGGTTTCAGTGGTTTTTAGTTTTAAAAATTCAGTTAACCAAAAAAACCGAATTAGCCGAACTTTATTATCTATAATATATATATAATACATATATAATATGTATAAAATATATTATATTGTATTATATTATGTATTAAAATATATAATTTATTATATACATTGTATAATCTATATTTTTTAATATATAATATATATTATATATTAAAATATATATAATGTTGAAATTCGGTTTTAACCGAAAACCGAACCGAAAATTTCGATTTTCGTTATTTCAGTTTTTTAATATTATGGTTTTGGTTCAGTTTTTCATTTAAAATTTCAGTTTATCCGGTTCAGTTTTTAACCGAATAAACCGTTTGCTCACCCCTAAATAGCATTTATTAATGAAAAAAAATAACTTAAAAGTCTTAAATATAGGATTTAATAAGAGAGAATGAGATTTAATACCTTAAATACAAGACTTAATGAGAGGATTAAATGAGGTGAAAAGCATTAATTGAAATTACATTTTCAATTCTCATAATTAAATACACAAATATGGGTGTTTTAGTTAAGAAAAGTTCCACACTCTCAGTCATACTTTTTACAATGTACAAATTATTATTATTATTATTATTATTAAATAAAATTTGTTTTGACTTCTCTTTTTGAACTTTGTCAACTACAATAGTTATTGGTTGAAAAAAAACGTCTCAACCACAGAGACATGTGTCTCTTTCCGAGGAGGTTAGGGAGAGAATAAGAATGCTCCCTACCTTTTAAAGTACCCAACACAATGTTCAATTGTGAGTCTTTATAAATAGAACTTTAAAAGTGGCATATAAGTACAATTGAGAAGATAATGCCATGTTTGGTTCAATTCTCATTTTTGCAATTATAAAATTGTAGAATGGACAAAAATAGGTAAAAAATGGGTAGAGAAAATATAATAGAAAATATAAAAATAATAATAATGACAAAACACAAATCAATCATGTGGGCTCCACATCAATAATAGAAAATATAAAAATAATAATAATGACAAGAAATTAGGAAAGCTTTTGCATTTGGTTGCATAGAGAAAATATAAAGAAAAATTTAAAGTAAGCAATTAGCACCTATTTAAAACTAATTAAAAGGAAATTAGTTTGCTGAATTGTGCAAATGAAGAAAAGATATAGGAATTTCCAAATAGATAATAGTATATTCAATAAAGATAATATATTAAGGTCATAAAATATAGTAAAACATTATATAATTGTGTCTCATATTGTTTATTTTAAATTTTTAAAGAAGCTCTACTCGGATGGTCATAAACTACTAGTATAGATTTTTACTAGCGGATGATCAATAGTCAATATTTATTAGCACAAGTTTTTCACAATAAAAGTAGAAGATAGACATTTGACTACCATCTGTCTATTGGTAAAAATCTATGCTAGCGATTTTTGAGATCTAGGCTACTGACAGTTTATGACGTTATAGCATCTATTTGGCATCGATGTTGTTGCTCCAGAAAACGGTGACACATCAGCGCAATGTTGGAAAAAACGGTGCTCCAGCGAATGCCTGTTTGTTTGAAACTGTTTTTCCATAAAAAATGGTGCTCCAAGCCATGCCTTGAAAATCAAGAAGGCGTGGTTTGGAGCAACGCTGGATTTGGCATTTTCTTAGATTGCAACTTATTGCTTCCAACAAGGACGTGATGTGGCAGTGACATGGACTTCCTATAATGGGTATCAGTGTTGAAAACAGACATGGAGCACTGGTACCAAACAGAAAGTATTGTTGTTGCTCTAAGAAATATCCTACCTGGCAACAACTTTTCCAAACAGAAAAAGACATCGTTTTCTCAAAAAACTGTGCTTCTAACCCACACATCAGCAACACCATTTTCTATTGTATCTACAGCATCGATGCCAAACATATATATAGAGATTCTTTGAAGAATGAAAATGGGCAAAATGGAATATTATTATTTTTAATGCTGCAAGTTACCTCAAATGTTGTGCCATGAACTGATTTTTCATTCTAAAATGAATGAAGCCCATGGGAATTTTCGTAACTAAGGCCACGTTTGGTTCATTGTTGTGGGCCTCATTCTCTTAATTCTTGTTCATTCTAGGCAAGAATGGGCAAGAATGAATAACATTAGAGTGTTTGGTTACATAATTCTTGCTAAGGACCACATTCTTTTTAGAATGAAAAATCAACTTCATAGCACAAAAATTGAGTAGCTTGCAGCATGAAAAATAATCATGCCTCATCTTGCTCATTTCATTCTTTGAGGAAACTCTACCTAGAAAACTGTTGCCATAAGTGTTTACTTTCATTAAAACACTTTTATAAAAGTACTTTTACGTGAAAGCACTTTTATGAACCCACTTTTATGAAAGTACTTTTACATGGAAGCACTTTTTGTGAAAATACTTTACAAAAGTACTTATATAAAAGCACTTTTACGAAAGCATTTTTATAAAAGTACTTTACTAAAGCACTTTTGTGAAAGTACTTTTATAAAAGCACTTTACAAAAGCACTTTTATAAAAGCACTTTTATGAAGTCACTTTTATAAAAGCATTTTTATGAAAGCACTATTATGAAAGTACTTTTACAAAAGCACTTTTGTAAAGGCACTTTTATGAAAGTACTTTTATAAAAGCACTTTTATGGAAGTACTTTTATGAAAGTACTTATATAAAATCACTTTTACGAAAGTACTTTTATGATAGCACTTTTATAAAAGTACTTTTACGAAAGCACGTCTATAAAACTTTTATGAAAGCACTTTTATAAAAGGACTTTTATGAAAGTACTTTTACAAAAGCATTTTTATGGAAACACTTTTATGAAAGCACTTTTACGGAAGTACTTTTACAAAAGCACTTTTAGGAAAGTACTTTTCTAAAATCACTTTTATGGAAGTACTTTTATAAAAGCAATTTTATGAAAGTATTTTATACAAAGCACTTTTATGGAAGTACTTTTATGAAAGCACTTTTATAAAAGCACTTCTATGAAAGTACTTTTATGAAAGCACTTTTAGGAAAGTACTTTTATAAAAACACTTTTACGAAAGTATTTTTATTAAAGCACTCTTGTGAAAGTACTTTTACAAAACATCTATGCCAAGTGGTAAACATTGACTATTGGAGACCTAGGTTGGTGGTTTGTGAATACCGGCACAATTTTTTTTTTTTTTTTGTAAGAATGAAAATGAGCAACATAGGACATTTGTCAGCATGAAAAGAATTCATTTTAGGAAAAAGTGTTCGATTCATAACAATATTTTCTTATTCTGCCATTTTTTACCAATTCTTTTCCATTTTAGAATTTCATCTTGAATAAGAACGAGAAAGAATGAGAATTAAACTAAACATTGCCTAAATGCTCTCATTTAATTCATTCTTGCTTGTTAAAAGAATGAAGCCCAGAACAATGAATGAAACATGGTCAAGTCTCTCGAGAAAAACTCTCTTTCCTAATTATTCTCTTTATCTATTCATTTGCAGGTTTTTGTTCTCATCATCATCATCATCATCCTCCTTCAAATAACTAATCCACTCTCGCCTCTTAGGTGCACTTGTCTATGGTCCATTCTTCTAAGATTATAAGTAACGACGCGCCTTATATGAATAAACTTAAACAACAAATAAAAACCATTTAGGTCAGATTATTCAAGATTGATAATAACCTTATCTCTGAGATTGTACCAGACAGTATTAACCAGTTTCAACGGGGAGCAGGATCTTAGGTGTGTATCCATTAATTAATCTGGGTTGAAACTATGGCAGTCACCAATTAATCAAAATTGATTATTTAAGTTGGTAAGTAAATCATTATAGACAAGGAAGACTTCTAAAACAGCTGGTTTTGGGAGCCATGTGATGAAGTAGTAGTATATGCCAGCTTGATGGACTACTGCTGTTTTCTGATATTAAATGGTTCATTAGACAACTATGCGGGATTGATATCGATGTTTGAGCTAATAACCAAATCCAAATTGGGCTTGGGCCAAAATAGAGGCCCTACAATTGAGATGTTCCTCCTAAGTCCTAATTATTATACATTATATAAAAGCAGAGTGATATAGTACATTTGATAGCAGTGGTTTTTTATAAGCTTTTTGATATTTCACAAATTTTTATGAAATTAATAAAAAACAAAACAAAAAAAATATCTGATGTATTGTTTGAAGAATTATTAGAAGGTAACTACAGAATGAACATTAAAAGAAATATAATTTAGTTTTTAGAGGGTTTTATGTAAAGGGAAAAGGTGTTATTGACGTGCGTGAAGATACTTTGTCCTCGTCGAAAGGATTAACCAATCACGAATAAAGGTGTACTTCCGGTGTATAACCAATTGTGGATTTAAATCTTATGGGCTTCACTTTCCATCAAGTAAAGAAAACTACAGACACGAAATTAAGGACTTGTTTGCATGTATGCCATGTACACTAAGACGGTAAGACCATGTTGGAGAAAAACTGGTATTATACCAATTGATGTTGTGCAATCTGGATGCTCTTTCATGTGCAATGACTTAGACTTCGACTGAATGTCTATCTGGCTGGGTCGAGCTGTAAGGGCCGAGCTGACGTTTGGATGACTGAGCTGATGTATGCTACAAGGAATAGAAAATGAGAGTACCCGGGTGTCTTTTACCCAGGGAGGGCACTCTGATGCTTAAGCTAATAGGTATTTGAGAGTTCTTAAGAGGTTGAGAGAGCTCTATAATGTTTAGTGTGTGTACCTTTTCAAGTGGGATTGGGTGCCTTTTTTAGGTCCTAGGAGTCAGAAACTTCTAGATAATGGGTATGAGCTCTCTGTGGAGTCGTTTCCACTTTATCTGGAGTGTTAATGCGTCAGTTGCGAGATCCTTGCGGCGGTTACAATCTACGTGAGTAAAGTTGAGGCGTGCAACACGGTGGGCTGTTCTAACGGTTGTGATATCAATGCCTTGGGTAGCGAACTATTGGGGACGGTTAGCGAGCTCTCCCTTGCAGGTCGCCGTAGGTCTTCTCAGCTTGGCCGACTCTTAGGATAGGTTGCCATAATCTTACAGGATCTGCTAGCTCAGCCTTTCCGAGGTGTTCAGTCTGAACAAGGTGCTCCAAGCTAACTTACCGAGATGATTTGTTGACTTAGTGTCGAGGTGTCGATTGGAGGCCACATGTCGCTATTTGATTGGGAGGACCAAATTACCCCTCATCACCAACCAAAAGTTGATTTGATCCATTGTCCATGTGCAATAAAATCATAAATCCAAAGGCTGCTGATGTAGCACAATCTAGACACTCTCATGTGTCTGGTGACTCAGACATTGATTCGGATGCTTGCTTTGTCAAGGGCCGAGCTGTGCAAGGCCAAGCTATATATGGCCGAGTTGTTTTGTTCTACAATAGAGATAGAATTAGAGTGCCCGAGTTGTTTTTACTTGGGGTGGGCACTCTGATGCTTAAGTCAAAGAGTTGTATGAGAGTTCTTCAGAGATAAGAATATTTGAGAGCTTAATCACGCATACCTTCACAAGTAAGAATGTGGGCTTTATATAGATGTAAGTGACTTGAGTCCTCTTACAACGAGTCTTAGGCTCTCGTGGAACCGTTTCCACTTACTTGGGAGAGTAATTACGTCAGTTACATAATTTGTGCAAGGGCTATGGTCCGTTTGATTAACTCTAATGCGTGTAATGCAGTAGGCCGACCTAATGGTCAATTCATTAGTACTCCGGAGATCTCGGGCTGGTAACTGATCTATGAGACAAGTTAACAGGCTCGCCTTGTAGGTCGCCATAGGTTCTTCTTACAGCTCAGTTGGTCTCTGAGGTAGGTCGTCATATGCTAGGATATTAGCCCGACTGGCCGAGATAGTTGAGGTTGACTTGGGCGAGGTGTTCTAGGCTAATTTGCCAAGATGATTTGCTTATCAGCACCGAAGTGTCGCTTGAAGGCCACCTGTCGTGATGTAATTCGGAGGACCAAATTAGCCCTCATCAATTTCCCCCCCACTCCCGAGCCCTCAATAGCTCGGTGAAGGGAGTAGTCTTAATAAGATATTTGATCCAATTCGTTTGAAGGTCGCCTAGCTCGCTCACCTGATCCGATCTGAGAAAAGGCGGGGTCACAACAGAATTCAAATTTCAAATTTTGAAAGGGGCACACTCAATGGGCGCGCAAGATTTAAAATTTAAATTTGTTCGTGCGCGGTAGAGCCTTCTCGACCGTGGATTTGCTGGTAGTGCGCCCCAGGTGTTGATCCATCTTCCCAGTGGACTATAAATATGGGATCCCCACTAAGGCCCCACTCGCACTGTTTCTGGATTTTTCTTCAAGAGAGGAGGGTGACTGATCGTCCGACGTGTTGTTGTGTGCTCGCCTGCCATAAACTTTGTTCGTCGTCGGCACCGACTTCCTTATCTTTTTCTCTAGTAAGTGGTTTTCTTTTGTAAGCATGCCTTTCGGTCCATTCAAGAATTTTTTGTGGGTAGGGGGGAGGTCTTCGTCACAAGACGAGGAGGGTTCTCATGCTGAGACTTCGTCGTTAGAACCAGAGGTCGAGGTGGAGGCCCGAGAGGAGTTTCCCTTTGGCCCTACCGAGCTCTCTAGGGAGCAAATAGTCGAGTTGTATACCTTCTACCAAATCCCCAATGAGTTCAACTACATCCAACCCAACCCTAACCATCTTCCTTGGAGTCATAACCAAGATGCGGTCTCTCTTTATGGTGTCTCTTTAATTTCCTTATGCCACCACCTCAACATTCCCTTAGACTTAGATATTTTTGTCGGGCTGTGTATTATGGAGAAGGTCCCCCAAGTGCCCTACTGCTTTCATCTTCCCTTCCGCCAAGGTTGCAAGCTCTTGGAAGGTATTCCCTCGAAAATCAAAGGTTGGAAGAACATGTATTTCTTCATTTCATGTAATTTTGGCTAGAATATGGACACAATGTAGTTTTGGCTGGAAATACAATGTAGAGTACCTCACTTCGTCTTGAATGTCAACGTCTCTGTGATCGATCGCTTGAATGACCCGTTTATAGCTCTTCAGGTGGGAAGGGGCATGTTACTTTCGGAAGATGTGTGGTATTGTTGTGGTTTGGACCTAGCCGACGTTGGAACTCGGATGGATGACTCGTTGTATACTTCAGGTTTGTCCTCTTTTGTAGCTTCTGTCTTTTGGTTATGTGATTTTTGTTCTGATCATACCTTTTTTCTTTTGGTAGGCGAATACCATGGGGCAGGTACTAATGGATCAGGTCACCTCAGGTCGGAGAGAGAAGGCTGAGATGCAGTCTAGTGTTGATGCGTTGCAATCTTAGATACGAGGAGTCCATCTCAGTGTCGAGGAGGACCACCAATAATTTACCGAGCTGAGTGGAAAGATGTAGCACGAGCAGGACGAGGCCTGGGAGACCATTGCCGCTTAGGAATGCCGACTAGAAGAGAGGTAGACTAAGAATATAGAGGATATATGTTGAGCAGAAGTGGTGGCCATCGATCGTTTCCGTGACTCCCTTGAATATGCCCAGGAGAAGGTGGAGAATGTAATCCCTGCGATGAGAAAGGGATTTAAGCTTTGTCGCCGCTACTTGAAGATGTTGCATCCTAATTTCGCCTTCAACACTTTCTTTGTCAACGACATGCCAAATGAGCTTCCTGTGCAGGTTGTAGAGAGCCCTTGACTCCTGACGAGGGTGAAAAAGTAGCTAGCACAGAAGAGGGCGAAGAGGGTGATGATGTCATGTCGATGGTGAGCTACAAAGCGGTAACGAGGAGTAAGTCGGCCTTTTTGTTGGTTTCTTTCCTTTTGTTGTTTCCGGGAGCCTACACTCTTCTGTAAGTTTATGCTTCTTGGGCCTGTGCGCCCGTGTTATTCAGAATTTAGTATTGTTGCTTTCTTTTGAATGTACTTCAGTCCTAGAACATTTAATGGAATTTACTTTGCTATTATTTCTGATGTCATTTTTAAATGAAGTTTTTATCATTTTCTGACTCACTGCCACATTCTTCGGCCGAGCTGCTGATAAATTGACTTGGGTGCCTTAGCGCTAAAGGCATTGAAATCTCTTAGGTTTTTTTAGTCAAGCTGCTGGGAGGTTGGTCTGGGTGTCTTAGTGCTGAAAATGACTCGACATACTTTATACTTAGCAAATTTTTTCCAATCCATAGATATAGCTCAGAACTCTTTTTCTTTTTAGAGATAATATCTTCTTAGGTTGTCTACGTTCTACGCATGGGGTACCTTCTTCCCCTCCAGTGTTTTGAGTTTGTGAGTTTTCACCTATTGCTCTAAAGACTTTGTATGGGTCTTCCCAGTTCGGTCCTAGCTTTCCCACACCGGGCTCATGCACCATAACTTTCATGAGTACTAGGTTGCCAACTTTGAATTGGCGTCTCTTGACTTGGGCGTTATAGTGCCGAGCCACTCACTGTTGGTATGCTGCGGTCTGAATGTAGGTGAGGTCTTGAACTTCTATTAAGTTGAGGTTAGTCCGTAGGTCCTCCTCGTTAGTCTCTTCGTTAAACATCTCAGACCATAAGGTCGGTACTTTAATCTCTGTTGGTATCACGGCTTCAGTTCCATATGTTAAACTGAATGGTGTTTCACCTGTCGCCGTCTTGATGGTCGTTCGCTAGGCCCATAACACACTGGGCAGCTCGTCCACCAACAAACCTTTAGCTTGGGAAAGCCGAGCTTTGAGGCCATTTATGCCCATTTTCACACACCAATTCTGAAATTTGATATCCTCGAGCTGCTTCCTATTGTCTGAGATCAAAACCCTTAGTAGTCCGAATATGCATACAATATTCCTCCAAAAGAAGTTTTGCATGTTCCGAGCTGTAATGGTTACCAGTGGCTCGACCTCTATCCACTTCGTGAAATAGTCGACTACTACTACTAAGAATCTTCTCTGACCGGTTGCTGGTGTGAAGGGGCCCAGTATGTCAATTCCCCATTGTACAAACGGCCATGGACTGGTGAGATATTTTAGGTCGGCTGCCAGTTGGTGCAAGATGTTGGCATGTCGTTGACATTTGTTGCATTTCCACACTAGCTCGATTGCATCCACCTTTACCATGGGCCAATAGTACCCTTGTTGTAAGGCCTTTTAGGTGAGTGCCTTGTTCCCCAAGTGTCCTTCGTAGAGTCCGTGAATCTCGTGTAACACTTGGTCCGCTTTAGTTCGGTGCAGACAACGCAGGTAGGTGAGTGTGAATGACCTTCTATATAGCTGCTCACCTACGATCACATAGTGAGCTTCTTGTCATTCTAATCTCTATGTTGCGTTGCGTTCCTTCGATAATATTCCATGGCATAAGTAATCAACAAGTGGATCTATATAGCTTAGTTCTGTTGTCATCACTAGGGCGACCTCTTTACCGCCCTTTCTATAGTTGAGCATGGTAGGTCTTCTATGTAGACCATTCTTGTTGTCAAGTCGGTTGCACTAACCAACTTGAAGAGTGCGTTGGCCTTGATGTTCTCTAATCTTGGAATCTGTTGGATCTACCAAGAGTGGAAGCCAGGCAGGAGTTCCCTTACTTTGGCCAAGTAAGCCGACATGGCGGGTTCTCGAGCCTCATACTGTCCATTCACTTGGTTGACCACAAGTTATAAGTCATTGTATACAATAAGGTGTGTAGCCCTGACTTCTTTTGCTAGTGATAGCCTAGCTATGAGTGCCTTGTACTTGGTTTCATTGTTCAAAGCTCGGAATAGGAACCAAAGTGTGTATTCCAGCTTTACTTTTCTAGGTCCATAGAGGATTAACTCAGCTCCGCTTTCGCTTTGTTTGGACGAGCCTTCTACGTGGAGGATCTAGGGCTCCTTGTCCTAGGTTGGGTTCTCCCGAACTGGGGTAGGTGCCGCACTGGTTGAAGCCTCTGAAGTGGTTGCTAGTTTGGCAACTTCATGGGTCGACAAGCTAAAGGTGCACTCGGTGGTAAAGTCATCTAGGACCTGTGCCTTGATTACTGGTCACGGTTTGTACCGAGTGTCATACTCACTGAGTTCGATTGCAAACTTCGTAAGTCTCCCCGAGACCTTGGTCTTTTGAAGGATTTGCCTCAGAGGCCAATCGGTCAAAACCATGATAGTGTGAGCTTGGATATAGGGTCTTAGCTTTCGGGCTGCTAACACTAGAGCAAAGGCCAATTTTTCAATGTTCGGGTATCTAGTCTTGGCAACATGCAGCACTTTACTTGCGTGATAAATAGGTTGTTGAACATTTTCTACTTCTCTAATTAGGACCGAGATGACTACCTTGTCACTCATGGGGAGGTAGAGCTTGAGCTCGTCCTCAGTCTCAGGTTTGGTCAATAAAGGTGGCAAACTTAGGTACTTTTTCAGCTCGTTAAAGGCGAACTGACACTCTTCAATCCACTCGAAATCCTAGTTCTTTTTGATTGCTTTGAAAAATGGCAAACACCACTCAACAGACTTAGACATAAATTGGTTCAAGGTGTCTATTCGGCCAGTTAGTTTTTCCACTTCTTTAACCGACCTAGGGGGTCGCATATCTAGTATTGCTTGGATTTTTTTTTGGGTTGTTCTCGATGCCACGTCGACTAACTACGTATCTGAGGAACTTGACTAATGCCACACCGAAGACGCATTTATTCAGGTGGAGTTTCATGTTGTATTTTCTTAAAATGTTGAAAACACATTCTAGGTTGGCAATTAAGGAGTTCAAAAACTAGTTTTAACAACCATATCATCCACATAACATTCTATTTTATTTCCAATCAAGTCTGAAAAAACATGGTTTACAAGTCACTGGAAGGTCGCTCCAGCATTTTTAAGGCCAAAGGACATGACCTTGTAATAGTACAAGCTCATCTTGGTTATGGAAGCGGTTTTTTCTTCATTGGCCAGGTCCATAGAGATTTGGTTGTAGACGGAGTATGCATCCATGAAACTCAACAGCTCGAACCTTATGGTCACATCTACGAGGCGGTTAATTTGTGGGAGAGGGAAACTATCTTTCAGGCAAGATCGTTCAAGTTGGTATAGTTTGACGCACATTGCGCCACTTGCTTTGGCCTTCTTTACAAGTACTAGATTTGCAATCCAGTTCGAGTACTGGACTTCTCTCATGAAGTCCGCTGTGAGTAGTTTCCTTACCTCCTCGTCCACTACTTTCCATCTTTCCGGGTGAGGTTCCTTTTCCTCTACCGGACTGGTCTGATTGAGGGGTCAACATTTAACTCGTGAGTCATTATCTTAGGGTCTATGCTGGGCATTTCTACTGCCGACCAAGAAAAAATATCTATGTTATTAAGTAAAAAGCTTACCAAGTTGGAGCGCACTGGTTTAGTTAACCGAGCCCCTATCTGTACCATCTTCTTTGAGACCAATTTTAGGATAGTATCTTCCATGGGCTGAGCTCGCTCATCTATGTTTTCAGGTGGCAGCTCTAGGTTGATGACGACGGCAATCTTGCCTTTGGCCTTTGAAGATGCTACGTAGCACTTGCGAGACTCCAGTTGGTCAGCTTCCAATACTTCGATACCTTCAATAGTTGGGAATTTTACTGCCAAGTGGTAGGTTGACACTACCGCCCGGAGGGCATGCAGGATCAAGGATTAAAATATCGATATGGTACACCTGATACAGAGTGTATCGTATTGGTATCAGGTCATACCGGCATGAGATACGCTGACTGGAAGTGTATCATTCTAGTCATGTGTACCGGTACGATATGCTACCGTATTGGTGTGTATTGTGTAGTATCGGCCGATATAGTTCAATACACATCGATACGGAAGCGTATCGAATATCCGCTTGACAACGTCAGTATAAAAAATGCAGCTAGTGTAACTTGAACCCAAGTCCACAACTCACCTAGCGTCGAATAGCAATCCGCTTTTAGCCACTGAACCATCATTTTATTTCATGTCAATAAATGGAATGCATCAGCCCTTTTTACTTAATATCTACATAAAATCCCAACAACCAACTTACACTTATCTTCAGCAACTCCAATTACAAATTAAAAAGTAATATTTAAAATTAATATTTTATAAACCAATAGAATAAATGATCTACCAGATCTACATTTATATCAAAAAGTATTTTTAATTTAAAGAAATTCTAAAATTTTTATAAATTTACTAATTTGCACATGATATATATCTCAAAATTTTTATAAATTATTAATTAATATTTTAATTTGAACTAAGTAACCATGTATTTATTATTTAAAAAATATATATATATTATTTATAAAATTTTTAAAAATGTAATATAAATTGAATCTATCAAACCCATTAATCTATATTTATATTAAAAAATTATTTTTTTTTTATTTTAGAAGTTTATAAAAATTAAAATATTAATAATGAAATAATTATCGTAGTAATTAAAATTTGTGAATTGTTATATAATATATATTTTTGAAACTTAAATAAATTTGATATATTTTAAGTTAGGATTATATATTTTTATAAATTATCAATTAATTTTGAGTTGCATTTTATAATAACATGTTCATTGTTTACAAAAATGAAAATATTGTTTACCAAAATTTTGAGAATTAAATTTTAGTTAGCATTTTTGTTAATGTTAAAAATTATAAGTAGTAAAATAGAAAAATAATATAATAATTGAAATATAATAGTTGTGAATATTTTGTGGCTTGGACTTTAATATAAAATAAGATAATAATGGCTTTGTGCATGTATTAATTTGTAGAAATCTATATAATATGTTGCTTGGAATCTTGATTGATGCATATCAATAAAATTGTATGATATCTATGCATTCAGCTATATTAATTCTAATTGTAATATATTTCTTCATATATACCATCAAAATATACAATTTGTATGTATTTATACATTATTTGTAGCTATTTTGACAATAAACCTATTGTTATTAATATATTTATAGAATTAATATTCATTTTCCTAGTGTATCCAAGTATTTTCATGTCTTTCATCTGTATCAATGCGTTTCCAAAGCGTATCCATATCCGTATCCGTATTCGTATTCAAGTTATCCGATACGATACCCGATACTGATACTTTAATCCTTGTGTAGGATAGGTCGGCCTAGGATGGCGTTATATGGGGAGGGTGTGGCAACCACAAGGAAATCATGATCAAACCGAACTAAGTTGGGGGGTGAGCCCGCCACAACTGGAACCCTTACTCAACCAAGGGGCCAGACTACTTCTCCGCTGAAGCCAATTAGCGGTACATCGGCTGGTTGTAGATCTTTTTTGTCGAGCTCCATGCACTTGAACGCCTCCTAGAAAATTATATCAGCCGAGCTCCGTGAGTCGACCTGGATTCTCTTCACTTCGAAGTCATTGATTGTCAATCTTACCACCCAAGTGTCGTTGTGTGGATACTATATTCCGTGTGTGTCATCTTCAGTGAAATAAATCACTTCTTCTCTTCTAGGTCGCTTTGACGGGTGGTCGCTATCGTGCTCAAGTTCTCGGACTAAAACCTTCCCTGCTAAGGTAGTACACCTGGCCACTGCTGACCCTCCCATTATCATGTTAATAACAACTTGGATGGGTCGTTTTGGTGGTTGTTGATTTCTAGGAGCTGAGCCTCTTTCTTGTTCCCTACTTGTCTGTGGTGCCTCCCTGCATTGCTCGATAAGTTGGTCTTCTTCTTCTCTCTTCATGAACTGTTTTAAGGTACCTGCGATGGATTAATTCCTCAATTTCATTCTTAAGGTTCTAGCAGTTCTTTGTGGCGTGACTGACATCATGGTGGAAGTGGAAGTATTTGTTAGGATTTCTGTTAGTTAGGTCACTCTTCATCCTGGGCAGCCACTTTACATATTCTGCCGATTTTATTTGGATTAATAATTCTTCCTTTTTAGCATTCAGGGTTGTATAGGTTTTACTATACAAAGGAGGAGTTTTGGATCGTCGGCCTGAACCATAACTTCGATGAGGAGACTCGCTCTTCCTTCTTGGATAGCTACTTCGTCGGCTTCTCGATGATCGACTTCTCTTTAGTGACTTGCTTCTCTGCTTTGACTTACATCTTCTTGCTTCTTCTTCTGCTCGTTTTCTTTTCCTGGACAACTCTAATTGCGATCCCAAGGCTTCTTTTGCTTTTATAAATTTATTTGCTACTATGAGGAATTTTTCCATAGTAGTCAAAGGATTTAGTTCCATTTCCCAGCATAGGTCGGGGTAGCGCACACTTGGCCACAATGAGTTGTACTGCTGGGTCTAAGTCCAGGATTCGTAGGTGCTCTATGTTGAATCTTTTAATATATTCCTACAGCATTTCATTAGGTCACTACACAACGTTTAATAAGCAAGTCGCAAATTTTGAATGTCTCTTATTGGTTGCAAAATTGGTGATGAACAGGTTGATGAGCTGGTTCCAGTATTTTATGGAGCTAGGGCCAACCCTGAGTACCATAGCCTAGCTGCATCTCGGAGAGTTGTAGGGAAGGCGATACACATACTTGCATCATTCGCTCTGTGGAGCAGCATCAGTGTTTGGAAGTTGTTGGCATGATCAACAGGGTCTGTCGAGCTGTTGTAGGTACCAAAACTGGGTGCCTTGAAATTTTTTGGTCTCGGGGCCACGAGTACTTCAGGGGATAGTGGTGATTCACGAGTTATAGGGTGCTTAGTCTAGATGCTTGCCTGGTTGGCCATTTTGCTATCTTCCTTTCTGTGCATCCCGCTCACAGATGGAGCGAGTTGACTTTTCTTTGAGGAGCGATGAACTCTTATATGACGCCTCTTTTTGGAACCTTTTGAGGAGCTAGCTTCTTCGGTTCCAATGGGAGTAATAGCTCATCTCTCCACTGGAAGCTAGTTCTGGTTCTGGTTCTGGTTGGGGACTACATTCTCTGCTAGGTGCTAGTTGAGGTTTTGGTCAGGAGCCCGGTTGGAGACCTGATTGGGGACCTGACTAGGAACCCAAACAGGGGTCGGATTATGGTTCAGCCTGACATCCTATCGTTGTTGTAGTCGGGTCTGTTGTACTTGCTGGTTCTGAACTTATGGATGGGTTTGTTGTGTTGTTGCCCCCCCCCCCCCTACTATGAAGGCAAACTTGTTCTCCCATGATTTCATCTGGTTGCTTATCCTCCACACGTATTGCACCAAATCGTAGAACTGGCGTGCGTCGACCCCAGCGGAAGCCACTACTGGCTCAACCACAAGGGGAGGCGTGTTCACATGAGCTAACACGACAGTTGAGTTTACAGCAGGCAGAATGCCTGGTGGAGTTAGAGGAACTCCTATCTGTCCAATGATCACTGAGGGTACTTCCAGGATCATCCCGAGCTGTTCGTAGCCCCCAGTGACTTGGTTGTTGTTGTGATTGGAGGGTTGGTTGCTCGAAGATGTCATGTGTATTAATGTGAACTATTAAAGAGGTGAGAACTTAGCTTTTAGTAGTGATTCCCACTGACGACGCCAATTGATGTAACATGACCTGGCCTCTCTCGCGTGTTTGGTGACTCAGACGCTGATTCGGATGCTTGCCTTGTTAGGGATCGAGCTGTTTTGTTTTGCAAGAGAGATAGAATTAGAGTGCCCAGGTTGTTTTTACCCGGGTGGGCACTCTGGTGCTTAAGTCAGAGAGTTGTTTAAGAGTTCTTAGGAGATAAGAGTATTTGAGAGCTTAATCGTGCATACCTTCACATGTAAGAATGTGGGCTTTATATAGATGTAAGTGACCTGAGTCCTCTTACAATGGGTCTTAGGCTCTCGCGGAACCGTTACTGCTTACTCGGGAGAATAATTATGTTGGTTACATAGTTTGTGCAAGGGCTGTGGTTCGTCCGATTAATTCTGATGCGTGAGATGTGGTAGGCCGACCTAATGGTCGGTTCATTACTCCGGAGATCTCGGGCTAGTAATAGATCTATGAGACAAGTTAGTAGGCTCGCCTTGCAGGTCGCCATTTGTTCTTCTTAAAGCTCGGTCGGTCTTTGAGGTAGGTCGCCATATGATGGGAGACCTATTAATCCAGCTTGGCCGAGGTAGTTGAGGTCGGCCTGGGCGAGGTGTTTTAGGTTGACTTGCCGAGATGATTTGCTTACTCAGTATCAATGTGTTGCTTGAAGGCCACGTGTTGTGATGTAATTCGGAGTACCAAATTACCTCTCACCAGCTGCATTTGGAATTAGTGTAAAACATCATCAGTGTAAAACTGAATCGTGAAAGAGATCGTTGCTTTTTGAAAAATGTGCGATGGGTGAAGAGTATAAAGTTTTATATCGATAAAATCGATGTAATATTTATATCAACAATCCATATAAAACTTTACATTTAATAGGTTTTACATTGATTGTTGATGTAAAACTCCACTCTATCCAAACAAATATAAATATAAAATTAAACCAAAATAGAATATTTTATTAATCATAATTACACTCTTTTCCAAACATAAACAAAATTAAACCGATATAAACTTTTACACCATTCTTAATTTATACGATTCCAAATGTATCCAAATGATGGTCACCAAATTCATTATTTTCTTTTGGGGATAGAACGCAATTCAGTTTCAGCGATGGTGGAGCACATGGCAATGATTTAATGAATTATCCCGCTATTATATGTTGACCTAAGTTCAATGGATTAATCTGTATTCGGATATATCCATCATGACCAGTTCTTACTACATATTTAACCTGCTAAAGTCAAGAGTAGGGAACTTGCTTTTATGCATTGGGCCTTGCTCCCAGTAATATTTGTCCAAAATATGGGTGAGTTGCTGGAGTCCTCTCTGTCTCAGTCTTGTCTACAATCCTGGAAAAGATCAAGTCAAATCTGCAACTAACCACCGTCCAGGCTGTGCAGAAGACACGGCTGACGACCTACGTTAGCCAGAGGTGTCGAGGGTTGGAGTGACTCAAATTGACAATGAATGATAAAGCATTTTATCCACACAGGCGAGTGGCGTTGAACGGATTCCAAGGTGTTTTCTCTTGATTATTGGATTGGGTTATAGTGAAGAGTGAAGACTAGTTAATTTCAACCAGAAGGGAAGATAGTAGATAACCGTTTGGTTTAAATGCTCTCTTGACTTTTATTGACTGTTTCCCATCAAGTCCGAAACACAGTTGAATCTTTGTTGACAATTGAAATCAAGTTTGGGCTAAGAGAATTGAAAGAGCTTTTAACTGCATTGTTAATATTATTATCCCACAAATGAAGGCGCGCACGTCGCGTTTGTCAATTGTCATTTAGCTCGTTTTGTCAATCTTCTTTTTTAATTAGTAGGAGAAATAGGTGGAGATGCATTACAGCTATTATTATCTCTTTCACTAGTCACTACTACAGTGATGGATGTATAAGAGGCCAAGAGCTGGTCCACAAAAATTGACCTCCGCTACGCAATACAATACGCCAACTACAGTCACAATGACGTATGTGCTTGGTTTGATCACTGATGTTCTTGGTATTTGTATTGTTATGGGCCTATGGGGCTGGGCACTCTACGTTGACTCAGACACCAACAAACTAGACTTGCGCCTAGCGGGACCATACCACGCAACTAGACAAAATCGTATTTTGTCCTATCCTATCTCAAAACCTGATGGACTCTCAAAGCTTATTTACAATTTACAACTACAACAGAAAGGCCAAATCCTTCAATTTAATAAACAGTTGAGACCGAGGTGGCCTATTACTGGCAACCTCCCCCCTTCTTAAACATGTCGGGCCGGCTTCGATCTTAATCAAAGCAAATGAAATTAACCTACCAAATCAATCAATGAAATACAACTCACTTCTGGGTCCGTTTGGTTTGCGGTCGGAATCGGAATCGGTATTCATTGGGATTGAAATCAGAATAGTCTATATACATTTTTGGTTCATACAGGAATTGGAATCAACTGGAACTGATTCTCATTCATTATTAAGGGTGAGGAGGAAATGGTCATTTCTTGAAATAGAAAATGCCATTTTACTAGAAATGAAAATGGGATTTCAATTCCATCCAATCAAATAGATTATGATAATAATTCCAGACCCCTATTCTTATAAACCAAACAGACAATAGAAAACTATTTTTTTAAGCCTTTCGCCAATAGAAAACTTAATTAACAAAGAAAAAGACCTGACCTGTCAAATAATTGATATTAGGTTGAGCATCCAAAACAATCATTTTAATCAGTACTCCCTCTCCCAGATGTGCAATGCAATAATACACCGAAGCCAAATCAGGCCAAAACCTTCAATATCAAGCTGCATTTCTAATAGATATCTATCCATCACTCCCTCTCTCCCATGGAGTCATGAATTCAATCCAGATTGAATGTTCACAAGATGATCAGGATGGAGAGTTTTTCTGTTGTTAATTCCTCCCGGGTTGACTGTTGTACGCTTGTAGTGTGCCCAGTGGTCCAGTTGAGCTAGCTGTGGATCATTTCAATCATTTAAACCTGATATTAGCGCATTCTTGAACTTGAAGAGGACGTGGGTGGGGCGTCCCTTAGATTGATTAGATTTAGACCAGCCTTCAATACCCTAACAAGAAAGAGTCTACRAAGCCAAAACATTCAACAATGGGTCCACTCATCTGGATATATGCAAGTGAGAAGTGACACCTTGCTTATCGTGTGGTCCTAGAATTGAGCTTTAGGGCTACCGAAACAATACAAATTAAAAGTACAATTAAGGATTCATTTGGCAAAACAACATGTTAGGGTTCAAACTCTTTGTTTTACGCCTAAGCAGCTACTAAACCTAAAAGACGACAAAGACACCCATTACTGGATGGATTACCTCACTTGTCTATTAATCTCGATCTAACTACTGCTCTGATGAAATTCGCTGTGGAATGGAGCCCAGATTCGCTGTGTAAGGGTGGATCCAACGGCCGGGTAAAAGCATATGATCCTACAAATTAAATCAAACTACAACAATAATTTTAAGAGAAAATAGGTATTCGTTATCTCTTATCTCTTATTTTTTAAAATGTAATCATATAATTGTTTGTTTTTCAACAATTTCCCAAAAAGATAAACAAAAATTCTTATATATATTGAAATAGATATTTGATAATTTTTAAAATTTAAAATTCAAAATTCAAAATAACATTCTCTGCATTCAAAGTTTAAGAGAAAAAAAATTTCACCAATATCAATATGTATCTTAATATAATTATTGGACTTTCAAATGTCAAACTTCATACATTTATTACTTTGCATTGAGAATAAACTTCAGACATGTATCTTAATATAATAAATGAATAAGCCCTGAATTCAAAGTTCGAGCACCCTTTATTACTTTGCATTGAGAATATTTCTATACTTGTTCATAGGAAAATATATTCTCAATGCAAGTATGAAAAGCACAGCTTTACCCTGATGGAAGCCGATCCCCGCCTGACGTGGTTGAAGAATCCAAATATTTCAAAACCAGGACATGATATAACAGCAAGTCTATCCCTTCTCTCTCTCAATCTGATTTGCCACCTGTAATTAAGGTGAGTACTATGAAAAAACAATTTATTAATTTGTAGATCGAAGGAAATGTGGAGGTGATCCACACGGTAGTTCACATACGTTAAATCTTTTCAGTTTTTTTTTTTTTTCTTGTGAATTTGGTCGTTTCTGGTGTAATGAAGCGACATTTCCATTTTCAATTCATTCTGGAATCTGGACGGGACCGGACCGGAGAAGAAAACAGCAACAATAGCTGAACTGAACATATTAATAATTAGTAAAAATAAATAAATAATAATTCATCACTGATACATCGCATCTATCGTTTGTACTTTGTACCAGAGCAGTTGGATTGGAATCCCATCACATCTATCATCGTATTCCAATCTACTTGAGTCTTTCGCATTATCTGCACAGACCGCACTACATCATTCTCCCTTGGAAGGAATCGGTGATCCAATTGAATCACAACATGACAAACAAGTTATCTTTCCAAAAGTTATTCCCAAGGAGTGATGAGAATTTGTCGACGTCCTATTCAGCTTCTTTTTCATTGGTTTGTCGAATTGAATTCAGAAATTCAGAAAACACCGTTATCCACCATAATAAATTCCACAACAGATTTCAGAATACACAACGTCGTCCACGAATCAATTTAGGGTTTCAATCTAAAGGATGGTTCGTCTCCAGCATCGGCAGTCAGTATCATTACAGCCCAATTAATATCGATAGGTGTGGCGTTGTTTTCTTCCAAGTTCCATTCTCCCACCCACTATCTTTATTTACTGAAAAGTGTTTTGGATGAAATGTAAAGGTCAGTCTGCACGGATGAAGGTATGTTTCTACGCAGTTATATATTGTGGCAATGGAAGTCATATTCCAGCCAGAAAGAATCAAATCACTCTTGAATATAAAGTGTTCTGACCTATAACAGCGAACACAGAGCTCTCAAAGTTCAAACATACTTCTGACTTCTGAGAGACTGAGAGCCTGAGGCCCTCAATTTTAGTGGAAGTGGAACATTTACGGCCATTACCGGCCACTGTCTGATGATTTGCACATCCTAATTGGAAAATCAAATGACAGGACTCAAATCTTCTTTTCGAATATTTCATCTCGCTCTACGCCTCTACCATGGTCAGTGGGATTGGGATAGCCCAAAACAGCTCCACTAGGACCACCGGTACTAACCTCGCTAGATCAGAAATCTTTTATGCCGAGTTGGCATGAGGCATCGCTTGAGACGAAAAAATTATCACTCCGAAGGAGTAAAGAAGTTTCTGTGAAATGGATTGGTTACAGTTGGTAACACTTTTCTTTTCTTCTTTGCCTTTGCCTTTGTTCTTTTTCTAGAAACGAGAGGTAGATTATTGTTTGTTGTTAGAAGGTAACAAAAGGTTTCATTAGCAAGCCAGAATCTTCAAACCTACCATTACGATTTATTCGAATTGAAGCGCATAAGAAAACAACCTCCTTTTAGGTAAATCAAAACCTTTTTTTTATATTTAGTCCCATGAAGCTAAAATAAATAAATAAATAAATGAAAGATAAAAAAGAAACTTATATATACAATTAATTCCTCTAAGGAGTTCAAATCAACCCCCCACCAAATTGCCTCCCACAGCACATCCCTACCGTGTATTAAGAACACCTCCCAATGATGATGTCAGAGATGTTCCCAATATACGGCAAGGATGTACTGTGGGACGTTGTGGGGGGCTGATTTGATCTCTCCTCTAAGATAACTATACTTTTATTTTTTGATCTCCAAACTTTACTCCAGGTGAGGGGCATTCACCTCAAATTTTATTAACCATTATCAAATGAAAAATCAGAACATACAGAGGAGGACATAGCCTGCCTTGCCCCATGCCCAATACAAAAAGCACTCATCACCACCCTCTCAAAACTCACCCCAACAAAGAAATTAAAAATACAATCAGATTTAACCAATTCTCAAAATGGGAAGATTAACATAATCCTCATGCAACAATCTTTTAAGCTTTGGTGGGGTATGAAGTACGGAATTAAAAGTTGCATTGCTTTTCAAATTCACACCACATTTGCAAGGTAATCTGCACACCTATTTCCTTCTCTCAACGAGTGATCAATATAATACCTCATGTTACCAAGTATTCGTTTGATCTTTATATAAGTGTAGGCAATTGACCATGGGTGAGATGTTGTCCCGTTAATGATGCCGACTAACACCTCATTGTCACTCTCTATTTCTAATTCAGTGATTCCAAATTAGAGACAAAAGTCTAACCCATCTAGAAGAGCCAAAAACTCAGCTTGAATGGAGGAAGTATAGCCATAGAAATTGTAGAAAGCAAAGCAAAAACCTCCCAAGGAATCCCTAATAATTCCACCCCCACCACCGTCACTTGGGTTCCCCCTACTAGCACCATCTATATTTAATTTGTAATGATAATGGATTGGAAATTTCCATGCTACTCATCTAATTTTCCTTCGCCTAACATCCTTGGTTATAATATTAAGAGTTTGGAGCACAAGGTTGTTAGAGCTAGCATTGAGAGGGGGTTTTTGGATGGCATTAATATCAATCAACCACTTCTTCACTCTTGAAATCAGCTCATTAGATGTTGAGGCTTTTCCTTCAAAACTCTTTTGCATCTCTCCTTCCAAATAATCCAAAGAATGAGGCATGGGGTGATAGCTTTAAAATTGTCAAATAATCCAAAAAACTCTTTTGCTCTCACTCGATCACCAATATGTTGTGAGCGATTAATGTGTATGTCAAATAAGCAAGAGAAGAAATTCCAAACTTTTTAACCATAACCTCGCCTGCAAACAAGTGATGAAAGGATTCAGCTCTATGGCTATCACAACATCAACATTTTGAAACCAAATTAACCCCACGCTTCATGACTTTGTCATCAGTTGGAAGAACACCATGCATAAAACGCCACATAAAAATAGAGATTCCAGTAGGCATGCCTTTTTTCCAAACAAATCTTTCCCAATCAATTATAGGATCTCGACTTCTAAATAGCTCCCATGTTCAATTAAGAGAGAAGTGACCATTTATATTACAGTTCTAAATCAGCCGATCATCCTCATCTTCAATGAAGCATTTAGCTTCCTTAATTTGATTCATGATACAAGGAGGGATATTCTGACTTGTATTAAAGCTCCATGACCCATCACAATTAAGAACCTATTTGAAAGTAAAATCTTCAATGTCCACCATCCCTATATTATTTATTAAGGGGCCCGGACCCAACCAATTATCATGCCAGAATGATACTTCTCCTCTTCCCACAATCCATTGGTAGTGAGATAATGCAATTTGCATCTCTTTCCAGACTCTAGTACAAGTTCTTGGCAAAGAAAGAAGTGGGAGATGGGTGTTTTTTATGTATTTTGATTGAATGAAGTGGGCTCAAATATTGTCATTTGATATTAATCTATACCAAGCTTTAATTGGAAAGGCCTTTATTATGTCAGAAATTTCTCTTAACCCAAGGCCACCTTCATTTGCAGGCTTGCACACCTTACTCCAACTTATCCACTGTATCCTAAATCCAAAATCTGAAGTCCCTCAAAGAAAACTAGCAAACAACTGATTTATCTGTTTAATGACAACTTGCATGGGTAAACTTTGAAAAAAATGGCGGAGTAAGATTAACTTTCCACTAGCTGACAGAGATTTGGCTTTCCATCCTTCAATTTTCTTTTGATTTTTCACACAAGCTCATCAAAGTCTCTAGATCTTGGGTTCCTTGGAGCACCCAAATAGATGAAAGGGAGATGTTTTTGAGTAAAACCTGTGATTTGTTTAATTATATTAACAAAAGCAGCTCTTATCCTATGGTTCACTATAAAACATGATTTCTCCTTATTCACCAGCTGTCCCGAGGCCTTTTGATAAACATCAATCAACTGCATTAAATTCGGTAAACCTCTTTTGTTGCACCTTGAGAAAATAATAGTGTCATCAGCGAACAGACTATGTGATACCACATTGCATCCTCTTGGCAAGGCATAGTAGGGGATGTGCTCATTTTGAAATATCATTTTCAACCCTCTACTATGAACTTCTTCAGCAATAATAAAGAGGCTAGGGGACAAGGGTTCTCCTTGTCTAAGGCCCCTAGTAGAATGAAAGTAACCAGTTAGAGAGCCATTAATGATTACTGAGAACCAACAATTACAAATGTAGACCCGAATTAAATCAATCCAAATACTATTAAATCCAAAACTTTGAAGGGATTTGTAAACAAACCCCCAATTCATTCTATCATAAGCCTTAGCCATATCCAACTTAAAGATCACATTACTATGCCTAACCTTCCTGCTGATTTCCACTACCATTTCTTGAGCCAAATCGATGTTGTCACCAATACTTCTCCCCTTGACAAATGCACATTGTTCTAAAGATATTAATTTCGGGAGAATAATAGCCAATCTCTGAGATAGGATTTTTGCATAAATTTTATAACAGAAATTACATAAGCTTATTGGTCAAAAGTCTGCAAAAGTTCTAGGTACTTCTTTCTTTGGGACAAGAATAATGAATGTGGATGTATAGTACTTTGGGAGAGACTTGGTATAGAAAATTTCTCTAATTGCATTACACACATCTTTTCCAACAATTTTCCTACATTTAGTAAAAAATATACCATCAACCCCATCTGGACCAGGGGCACTTTCTAATTTCATAGAGAAGACAATGTCTTTAATTTCTTTGCTACTTGGAACCCGAGTCAACATTCGATTATCCTCATCAGCTACAAGGAAAGAGATAGTTTGAAACAAGTAGTCATGATTTTCACACCCTTCATCAGTCAACATTCTTTCAAAGAAACTAGTGGCATGGTTTTTAATAGCATTTTGGCAAATAATTTCCATAGCATCCTACCAAATTCTATTAATTGAAGAATAATTTTGTTGAGTTTTAATAGATGAGAAAAAATACTTGGTATTGCGATTACCATCCATTAGCCATACAGAAGCAACTTGGTAAAAACCCTCCCAAATTTACTTATATTTTTGTGGCTTTGGTTGTTTTAGGTGAGATAGGATTTGCTCTTCACAAAATTCGCCTTGCACCAACCTCACAACACATGGCAGACACGCATTGAGAATATCTCCTAGCTTGATATTATCATTTATGGGAAGATGTTCTCAATGCATAATTGATATGCACTATGAAGTTGGTGTGAGATTCGCTCTGTGAGAAGCAAATCCGAATTCACTTTGTTTTATGTGTTTGAGGTCTTTGCTTGTGGTTCGCGTGGTGTTGTCGTGTGTAATTGTGTGAATCCGAGGTGTTGTCTTGTGTTCGGCTGGTTTTTCTTCTCCTATTAATGATGTTTAATTTGATTACCAAAACACCTTGAAGAAAAGTTTTAGGGAAAATTCTCAATCACTACCCTATACTTTGGCTCGAGTGACAATTTGGTCTTCGAACTTTCAAAATGTGACAATCCTGTACTTGAACTTTCAAAATGTGGCAATCTAGTACCTGCCATTAACCAGTCCGTTAATCAGCCGTTAAGTGACATTTGAAAAGTCAAAAGTACTCTTCTAATGCCATCTAATTCTCTTTATCAACCATCCTAACGTTGACAAAAAGCTGAATACTCCCAAATCCTAACCTCTTCTATTCAAAAAAGTTGGTGACTGTTTAGAAGAGGCTAGGATTTGGGACTATTCATTTTATTGTCAATGTTTGGATGGTTGATAAAGAGAATTAGATGGCATTCTTAGGGCATTTTTGACTTTTCAAATGTCACTTAATGGACTGGTTAACAATAGGTAATGGATTGTCACATTTTAAAAGTTTGGGTACTGGATTGAGAATATCTCCTAGCTTGATATTATCATTTATGGGAAGATGTTCTCAATGCATAGTTGATATGCACTATGAAGTTGGTGTGAGATTCGCTCTGTGAGAAGCAAATCCGAATTCACTTTGTTTTAGGTGTTTGAAGTCTTTGCTTGTGGCTCSCGTGGTGTTGTCGTGTGTAATTGTGTGAATCCGAGGTGTTGTCTTGTGTTCGGCTGGTTTTTCTTCTCCTATTAATGATGTTTAATTTGATTACCAAAACACCTTGAAGAAAAGTTTTAGGGAAAATTCTCAATCACTACCCTATACTTTGGCTCGAGTGACAATTTGGTCTTCGAACTTTCAAAATGTGACAATCCTGTACTTGAACTTTCAAAATGTGGCAATCTAGTACCTGCCATTAACCAGTCCGTTAATCAGCTGTTAAGTGACATTTGAAAAGTCAAAAGTACTCTTCGAATGCCATCTAATTCTCTTTATCAACCATCCTAATGTTGACAAAAAACTGAATACTCCCAAATCCTAACCTCTTCTATTCAAAAAAGTTGGTGATTGTTTAGAAGAGGCTAGGATTTGGGACTATTCATTTTATTGTCAATGTTTGGATGGTTGATAAAGAGAATTAGATGGCATTCTTAGGGCATTTTCGACTTTTCAAATGTCACTTAATGGACTGGTTAACAATAGGTAATGGATTGTCACATTTTAAAAGTTTGGGTACTGGATTGTTGCATTTTAAAGTTTGGGGACCAAATTGTCACTCAAGCCAAAGTACAGGGTACTGATCAAGAATTTTCCCAAAGTTTTAATAATGACTAATCAATAATATTCAAAAGTCTTTTGAAAAACCCAAACTGACCTTTTATTGTTTTACTCATTAAAGCTTAAGGTGGCATTCGGTAGTGTGTATATATCGTGGATGGGACCATTTTCGTTTTGTCTACGATAAGATATGGTGTTTTGTTATGTGTGGACGGTCCCCATCCACAAAATAGCATGGACAGGGATGGGCCACACCCCAATTTATCGTCCATAGTTTTTTCACATGGATGATCCAATTACTCTCATTTTATTTAATATTTTAATAATTTTTAATTTTTAATATTTTATCAACTCTTTTTTCATTATTTAAATATTAAATTTTTAATATTTTTATCAATAAATTAATATTTAAAACATTAATTTTTATTTTTAATATTTAAAATAATATTTTTTAAATTTTTTAAAAAATGCAATTATTTTTTACATATTGATGCCTTTTTTACAATTTATTTACCATACAAAATGCAAAAATTAGACATTTATGATCAATTGTGTAGATCTCCCATAAAATGTAGATGAGATACATGGAATCAAAAAGTATGGTGTGGACCAGTCCACACCACACCTACAGAACGCCATCGTGGGTGTGGACTAGTTTGATCCACACAATCTATCCACAGTTTCGAACAGCCATGGACTGTGGTGTGGTGTGGACTAGTCCACACCCACCAATTTCTCATCCACACTACAAAACACCCCCTAAGGTGGCATTTAGTAGTGTGTAAATATCGTGAACGGAACTGCTTTGGTCTTGCCCATGGTAAGATATGGTGTTTTGCTATGTGTGGACGGTTTCCGTCCACAAAATAGCATGGATAGGGACGACCACACTCCAATTTATTGTCCGTAGTATTTTCTCATGGATGGTCCACACTATGGGATGGACAGTTTGTGGGAAGGTTTTAGTGTAACACACCTGCGTTACATTGGTCCAATTACTCTCATTTTATTTAATCTTTTAATAATTTTTAAATTTTCAAACTTTAATATTTTATCAATAAAATAATAATTTTTAATGTTAATTCTAGCACAAGTTTGACGGTTCTCCTTCTCAACTCTTTTTAATTATTTAAATATTAATTTTTTAATATTTTATCAACAAAATAATATTTAAAATACTAATTTTTATTTTTTAATATTTAAAATAATATTCTTTTGATTATTTAAAAAATGCAATTGTTGTCTACATATTAATGCCTTTTTCAATTTATTTACCATATAAAATGTAAAAATTAGACATTTATGATCGACTGTATAGATTTCCCATAAAATGCATATAAAATACATGAAATGAAAAAGTGTGGTGTCACACCTATAGAATGCTACCGTGGATGTGGACTGGTCCGGTCCACACAATCTATCCACGGTTTAGAATAGCTGTGGACTATGGTGTGGTGTGGATTTGTCCCTGCCACCGGGTGTGGTGTGGACCAGTCCACACTCACCAATTTCTCATCCACACTACAGAACACTAGGGTGAACAAAAAGAAACCAAAAAAACCAAACTGATTGAAACCAAACCGACCGGTATACATATATTTTTATATACTTTATATATTATAAATTAATAAATGTGCATTATATATATGTATATTTATAATATATTATATATTATTTATTATTTAAAATATAATATTTTATATATTAATAATTTTTTATTATATATTTATTGATAATATATATTGTAAAAACTAAAAGATTGAAAACCGACGATTAACTGACTAATTTCAATTTGGTTCCAGTTATTAATTTTCCAAAAACCAATACCAACGATTCGCTTCAAGAAAATACCCCACGATTCGATTAACCGAACCGTAAGCACCCCTAGAGAACACCCCCTAAGATATCATTTTTATCTCCAAAATTAAATCATCATCCTTTTTGTAACTCTTTAATCTTTATGTCCATATCAACGTCAATACCAACAATTTTGAAGCTATCGGTAAGCTTTATTCTTCCTACGGCGTTTCAGTGATTGTATCACACCGACAACTTTGTTTATTCTTGCCTATCCCTACCTGTTCAACAAACTACAAGTTACAATTAAATTGCTTCAAGTTACAATTAAATTGCTTGGTGATGGATCCTCTAAATATTCAGAACCCGGCCTATATATATCTGTATATATAGCTTCTTTCGTAGTCTTGCTTTTGATTAGGAGGTGCTTAATCGAAAGCAATCTCAGAGTTGTTGTTGGGTTCTTTCTCGTGTAGTTGTAATCATGATTGTGGTATATGTGTAACCCAGCAGATTTATCCAGTATAGTACTGCCGTGGAGTCCTTTTCTGAAGTTCTGATACATAGCATTCTCACTCTATGCATCTTTTAAGAGTGGAGAAAAAAGTTTCCCAGCTTTATATTTTTCTTAATCCTTGGTATTATCTCCAATCATGTTACTTGATTTACAATTTGCTGGATGAATCTCAAGAAATTAAATTGGTCCATGAAAAAATCGAAAAAACTCAAGAGGTTGGATCTTACACGTAGGCCCTTAATTGTCACCATCATATGGAAAAGACCTTCTAAATAAATCAAATAATATGAGCCCAGCGAAAGTTAAATCATTTAATTTCTTTTCCAACCTACCAGTAAGTTGCTTGATGCAACCTACTAATTAGTAAATTCCTTCATTTCTTAAAAGATAAGTCGTCCCAATTTAAATTAAATTGAAGTGAAATGAAACTTGCGGAGAATTCCAGTTCTAAACCATGATGAATTATATTTATATTTGAATTAATTACGTTATTATGTTATTTCTATGTTTCTATTAATAAATAATTAAATTCAAAATGAATTTTTAATTATTCTTATTGATTTTCCTAGCTTTTGGAAATACATGCACGCTCTAGCGTATCTCAAATTATTGATTATTAAGCTTGCTTTGATTAAATGAACAAAGACAATTCAGTTGCAGAATGCCAGAGGATACAACTTTCTATTGCAAGAAACTCCAATCCTCCATGAAGTCATCTAATTAGTCCAGTCCTATTACCCTCATGGCTCATGCATGCCTCTCTCTCTCTCTCTCTCTCTGTCTCACTCATTGTGTGGAGAAAAGAGACGAGACGAACTCGTATACAAATTCAAAGATTCATAAAAGTTGATGTACTATTAGCTTCCAATTTCCAATTAAATACTTACTAGGGCACAAAGTCCTCCCATATCGGAATTTCCCTCGGAGAATGTGCGCAGCGCATATAGTGAAATTTTATCTTGTTGAGTAGTTGTGCTGGGTGGACATATATAAATAGCGGATTTGACGACTAGATTTAATTTGCACAATTGCACTCTCCCTGGTTCCTACACCATGTCCAAATATATATAACAAATACTCCCGTGACTGATAAGAAAGAGAAAATAAGATTTGGGATCGCCATTTTCAAATCCCCACTTTGTCTTTATTTTGGTATTGTGCGCTTCCCAAGCAAAAAGAATTGGAATTGGTAATTTGGTACTTACTACTTCCATTTCCATTCTGGGTGGTGATATATCAGATACTCGGTTGGTGTATCCCATAAGTTGTCTGTTCGATCGGGTTTATACATGGAGAGTAAGGAAGGTAGGCTTGCAATTTTCTGGGTCTACCAAATTGAGCAGTGGAGTGTGGGAGTGGGACGGTGGAAGTGCAGGAGTAGGCGACACTGTTTTCACCTCATTGGAGGATGTTTGTTAGTTAGGATGGAAATTGGAAATATATTTTTTATTCAAAATACCCTTTGGAATTTATATCTTAAGAAAACTGATAAAGGTACCTTTCTTTATAAACATTAGATACAATTTTACATTATTTTTATCTTACCAAAACATTTTTTATAATTTATTCAAGAAATATGGATAACTGCAACTTAACCCTCGTTAGTTGTTACCCAAAATGAATAAATTCGACGGAAGATGACGATTTGTTCTATATACACCGCGAAATCAGCAGAGACCAGAGGAGGGAGAATCTGGAGAATAAACACGTGACTCAGAGGTGTACCGCGAAGCTACCCTTCTTTTTATTTTTGGTGTTAGTGTCTCTCCCGAGCCCTAAAGCGGAAAAAACTTTTGTCTGACCCAAAAAATAAAAATTTCTGAACTCAATTATTCAAAGACTGGAAACGGACAACGTCCATCCACCGTCCCCAGTCCCCACTTACCAGCAGCACCTCTGGTTAGCTCAGCCCCTCTCTCTCTCTCTCTCTCTCTCTCTCTCTCTTCTCCTCTCTCGATTTACCTCTCTTGATACTTATTTATAAAAGCAAAGCATTGCGAAAGGCTTCCTCCTCCATTCCCTTTCCTGATCTCTCTCATACTCGGGGAGCGCGGGAGAAGATGAAGATGCCGAAGTTTCTATTCCTCCTGCTGCTTCTGGGTTTCTTCCATGTCTCTGTGGCAGCAATATGGAAGCAACAGCAGCAGCAGCAGCAAAAGAAGACCTACATCGTTCACATGGCCAAGTTCCAAATGCCAGCGAGTTTCGACGAGCACACTCACTGGTACGACTCGTCCCTGAAATCTGTTTCCGACTCTGCTGAAATGCTGTATACGTATGACAACGTTATTCACGGCTTCTCCACTCGACTGACGGACGAAGAAGCCAAATTACTAGAGGCCCAACCGGGGATTCTCTCTGTCTTACCTGAAGTCAGATACGAGCTTCACACTACTCGGACGCCAGAGTTCCTGGGACTAGATAAGAACGAGGGATTGTTCCCCCAATCTGACATAGCCAGTGAGGTGTTCGTCGGAGTTTTAGACACAGGTATCTGGCCCGAAAGCTTGAGCTTCGACGACAAGGGACTCGGACCCGTCCCCAGTGGTTGGAAAGGCGAGTGTGAGGTTGGTAAGAATTTTAACACGTCCAATTGCAACCGGAAACTAATCGGCGCGCGGTTTTTCTCAAAAGGGTATGAGGCCACGTTGGGTCCCATCGATGAAACCAAAGAATCTAAGTCGCCGAGGGATGACGATGGCCATGGTACCCACACATCGACTACGGCCGCTGGGTCTGTCGTCGACGGCGCCAGTCTATTTGGTTATGCTGCCGGGGCGGCACGCGGGATGGCTACACGTGCGAGAGTTGCTGTCTACAAAGTATGCTGGATTGGCGGTTGCTTCAGCGCCGATATCTTGGCCGCGATGGAAAAAGCCATCGATGACGGAGTTAACGTTATATCCATGTCTCTCGGTGGCGGAATGGCTGATTATTACAAGGATACTGTTGCCGTCGGAGCATTTGCGGCTATGGAGCGAGGAATACTCGTCTCTTGCTCTGCCGGAAACGCCGGTCCGAATTCTTACAGCTTGTCGAATGTAGCTCCTTGGATAACAACCGTAGGTGCGGGCACATTGGACCGCGACTTTCCAGCTTACGTTAACCTTGGAAACGGAAAAAACTTCTCCGGCGTGTCGCTTTATAGTGGAAAACCGTTACCAGATTCCTTAATAGAGTTCGTCTACGCTGGTAACGCGACTAACGTTACAAACGGGAATCTTTGCATGGTTGGTACTTTAATACCGGAGAAGGTCGCCGGAAAGATTGTATTGTGTGATCGGGGGATTAATGCTAGAGTTCAAAAGGGCTTCGTAGTGAAACAAGCCGGTGGCGTAGGCATGATTTTAGCGAATACTGCAGCGAATGGGGAGGAACTGGTGGCCGATGCGCATCTGTTGCCGGCGACTGCAGTGGGTGAGAAAACCGGAGATATGATAAAGAATTACCTCTTCTCTGACCCTAGTCCGACAGCTACGATATTATTTGGAGGAACAAAGGTTGGGATTCAACCATCACCGGTGGTGGCAGCCTTTAGCTCCCGAGGTCCGAACGCGATTACGCCGGAAATACTCAAACCCGATCTGATCGCGCCAGGTGTGAACATAATAGCTGGTTGGTCTGGCGCGGTAGGTCCAACTGGGTTATCCATGGATTCGAGGCGTGTGAACTTCAACATAATATCAGGTACGTCCATGTCGTGCCCGCACGTGAGCGGCCTCGCAGCTCTCCTCAAGGCTGCGCACCCGGACTGGAGCCCCGCGGCCATAAAGTCTGCCCTTATGACCACGGCCTATATCACGTACAAGAACGGCATCAAGATACAAGATGTGGCCACGGGAAGAGCATCAACGCCCTTCGATCACGGTGCGGGCCACGTGGATCCCGTATCTGCCCTGGATCCTGGTCTCGTCTACGACATCACCGTTGATGATTATCTAGATTTCCTTTGCGCATTACAGTACACCTCCCTGCAGATTAATAGCATAGCGAGGAGAAATTTCACCTGCGACGCCACCAAGAAATACAGCGTCACTGATCTCAACTACCCTTCGTTCGCCATCCCGTTCGACACCGCACAGAGTGGACGAACTGCCGCTGCAACCACCACAGTGAAATATACACGGACACTGACGAACGTGGGCACTCCGGCGACGTATAAAGCGTCTGTGACATCGCAGGTGGCGTCGGTAAAGATCTTGGTCGAGCCAGAGTCGTTGGCCTTCAGTCAAACAAATGAGAAGAAAACGTATACGGTGACGTTCAGCGGGGGTTCGATGCCATCAGGGACGACTAGCTTCGCTCGTCTGGAGTGGTCGGACGGGAAGCACGTTGTGGGTAGTCCTATTGCCTTTAGTTGGACGTGATTGCTTGAAGAGCAGAGGGAAGAAACGACAGCTTTGGTTCATCGTTCGCCCAAAAGTTGTTTAATTAATATTAACATATTTATGATTCTGCTTTTGGTTTCCGGCAATCAAACAAAGCCGGTTAAGTTCTATTGTTCTATATTGTCCTTTGGAGAAAAAAAGAACCAGGAAAAAGAAAGGATGCTTTTCTTGGGAGTTGTACAATGTGATGATAGAAGTTAAAAACCATCGATTTCTACTCTGTAACTCTATTGTTAATTATTTATTTCTTTTCCTTTTCCTCCTACCCCCCCTTCTGCCCTTCATTTCCTCTCATTCTCGGCATTTTATTCTGAAAACGATTCAGACTTCTCTGAAAACAATTAAGAATCCATTTAGATTCTAGGATAGCCTTTTAATTAAGAAATTCAAGAGCAAAATTTAAAGATAAAATGCGAAGTTAAATATCCTCTGATCCCTCTCTCTCTAAAAAATGTAGAGAAAACAGAGGAAGACTGTTTTGTGCAGGTACCCCCTCCCCATAAAAAAAATCAAACGGAACTAACAAACAAAGAGCAGGAAGGGTCATAAAGGTGAAATTCATTTATAAATGCTTATATTACAAAACTAGTAATGCAACGAGTAAACCCATAAGCCGCTAACCCTGGTGAAGTCAGGATTGGATGTAAAGTCTCCACTCTCCACTAGAATCGGCCGGAGAAAAGAATAAACTAAGGCGGTTTTTGGTACTGGTGCCGTTGTTCCCAGTGACACATCAGCTCTACGTCGGAAAAATCGGTGTTCCAACAAACATTAATATGTTTGGAACCGTTTTTTCATAAAAAACTGAGAAGGTGTAGTTTGGAGTAACACTAAATTGGACGTTCTTAGATTAAAGCTTGATGAGGGGTAATTTAGTCTTCCCAATCATATAGCGACACGTGGCCTTTGGATGATATCTCAGCGTTGAGTAAGCGAAACCAGCTCGACAAGTTAGATTTGAGCATTTCACCCAGGCCAACCTTCACCTCGACAAGGCCGATTTAGTAGACCCCATAAGATTATGGCGACCTGTCCTAGGAATCGGCCGAGCTGTTGGAGTCTAAGGCGACTTACGAGGAAGAGCCCATTAATCATTTCCGACAGTACGCCACCAAGCCGAGATCCCTGGAGCACTGATATCTCGACCATTATGGCGACTTGCGAGGAAGATTGGAGCATTTCGCCCAGGCCGACCTCCACCTAGGCAAGGCCGAGCTGTTGGAATCCAAGGCGACCTACGAGGAAGAGCCCATTAACCATTTCCAACAGTACGCCACCAAGCTGAGATCCCCGGAGCGTTGATATCTCGACCATTAGAACGACCTACTACATCGCACGCCTCAGAGTCACTCGGGCTGATCATAACCTCGTGCGGATCTTGCAACTGACGCATTAACACGCCCAACAAAGTAGAAATGGTTCCCCAATAAGCTCTAGCCTGTTATAAGAGGGCCTTGATCACTGGTGCCTATTAAAGGCACTCATTTTTACCTTAAAAGGTACGCATATTCATACACTCTCAAGCTCTCTAAATTTCTCAAAAAACTCTCAAACACTCTCTGACTTAAGCACCGGAGTGCCCTCCCTAGGTAATGACACCTAGGCACTCTAATTCTCTACTTCTTGTAGTACATAACAGCTTGGCCCTGACCAGGAGACATCCAAATCAGAGTCCAAGTCCTCAGACACGAGGGAGCTTCTAGATTGCGTGACATCAGAGCTCGTTGCTATCAACAAGGGCATGATGTGGCAATGATATGAATTTCCTATAATGGGTAATCAACAGATATGGAGTACTGATACCAAACAGAAGGTGTTGTTATTGCTCCAGAAAACGTCCTACCTGATACCAATATTTCCAAAAAAACCACCATTTTCTCAAAAAATGAAGCTTCCGACCCACAGATATACGGCACCGTTTTCTGAGAGAACTGACGCCAAACATATCCTAAGTGATGGAGATAGAAGTGACCTCGAATGGAATCTGATGAAGGGTGATTTGGCCCGACCTCGTAGCCCGGGGACACGTGTATATGACCTGGCCCAGTGAACAGCTCAGCCTGACAGCACGACCGCAACTCGACGGGAGAGGCATGCCGAGTCCAATGCTAGCCACTCGGTGAGTCAAGCAACTCGTCGGGGACTGACGCCTGGCCAATTTTGACTCCCACCAAGTGTGGAAGGTCCCGAGCTCTCCCAGGGGCCCGAGCTCCCCCTAAGGGGCCTGGAGCTCTCCCTTCCCAAAGAGGAAGCACCCTGGCTCGTGGCTAAGTTTCTCGAGCACCTCGGGGTAGTAACGGCAAGGGCGGTGGCGCTTATGCCAAGTATGACCAGGCTCCAACATAAAATAACTCTAACTCACACAAAGAAAAGGTATTGAAGCTTAAGCACTCTGAGCACTCTTAGTCTCTACTCTCTTTGAGATTTTCTCTAGTTCTAAGATAGCCATCGGAGTGTTCCCTCCGGGATAACCCCACGGTAACCTTTTACTTTCTCCTTCCTCTCAGGTGCTGTTCTTTCTAGTCAGAAGACAGGTCACAGGCAGCTAGGAGTGCCCAGATCGTGTAGCATCATTTGGCGCCGTCTGTGGGAAACGCTTCGAAAAGCCTCCCTTTAATCTCTGCGAAAGCCCAAAACATGAAAGTTGTGGTTTTTTCTCTTATCTTTCCAGTGGATCTTGTATCAACCCATTCGGAGTTTGGAGACTCGAGTTAGACCCAAATCACTGAACGTTGTCGAAACTGTGAAAAATCATCCGATTTGTCTTTCTTTGCTCTTGATGCCTTCTTTCATACCCTAGACAAAAATACAAGAGATATGAGTCCAATTAGATGTTAATTTAGTATAAAAGACAGATTAATTGGGGATAAAAATATGATAAATTCTACTCTCGTCACCTAGTCTAGCTGATCCAACAAAATCAGGTTGTCCACCCGTCTAACAAGTACAACAGAACTAGCTAGCTCCACCAATCCCTTCAATTGTCGTTCCTCCACTAACTTAACATAATGGAAGGGAGGGGGGGACAAAAGAAGAGACAGATTGCCTTTCCGCCATGACCAACATCAAGGAAAGTGGCCAGATCGGAGAAGGGTTGAAGAAAAAGATCGACA
>NW_010729186.1:988603-1029037 GCF_000365185.1 Nelumbo nucifera
AATTGGGCTTCAGCCAGGCTTTTCTGCGAGTTGGGCTTCAGCTGCGGATTGGGCCTTCTTGCGAAATTTCCCCGACTTCGGGCCCAGAATTGACTTTGATGCAGGCTGAATCTGCGAAAGACCAAAACATGAAAGTTATGGTTTTTTCTCTTATCTTTCCAGTGGATCTTGTATCAACCCATTCGGAGTAAGGAGACTCGAGTTAGACCCAAATCACTGAACATTGTCGAAACTGTGAAAAATCATCCGATTTGTCTTTCTTTGCTCTTGATGCCTTATTTCATACCCTGGACYAAAATACAAGAGATATGAGTCCAATTAGATGTTAATTTAGTATAAAAGACAAATTAATTGGGGATAAAAATATGATAAATTCTACTCTCGTCACCTAGTCCAGCTGATCCAACAAAATCAGGTTGTCCAACCCGTCTAATAAGTACAACAGAACTAGCTAGCTCCACCAATCCCTTCGATTGTCGTTCCTCCACTAACTTAACATAATGGAAGGGGGGGGGGACAAAAGAAGAGACAGATTGCCTTTCCGCCATGACCAACATCAAGGAAAGTGGCCAGATCGGAGAAGGGTTGAAGAAAAAGATCGACATGAAAGGCAAGATTGTTGACCAGAACCAACTACTCGGGGTTCGTATATTTTTGGGGAGTTAAGCAGATCCAACTCATCCCCCAAAACAAATMACTCTTGGGCATCCAAGCAACAGAGAAGACGACGTCATCAGTCTCTAGTCAACAACTAGGGTGAGTGATGGGAATTTCATGATAGGCATTACTCCGCTCCTGAAGAGGTAATAAGTAGACTCACATCTAATGTACCAAACCTAATGAAAGCAACCCCCCTCTATCTAGAGATCCTGTTAGAGCTGCAAGCTCTGAGGTTTAAGGCCCCAACTTTCGAAACATATGATGGAACCATTGAACTTGTAAACCATGTTGAAAGCTTACAAGCTTTAATGCTATTCCATGGTGCCTCGAAAAGCTAACATGAGCTTGGCCTTTCCTACTAGGGGTGAGCAAATGGGTACATTCTACCTGGAAATGAATGTAACTGACCTCGAACTTCCCTTGAACCAACCCTACTTGATCTGTTACAAGGTAGGGATTTGGTTCCAAATTCTTGGAACCGACCCCCGCCCAGGTCTGTTCCAGGGTCTTGGGGTTTACCCTACCTGGATTGACCCAATGAACTGGCCTTGGTGGAACCGACCTTGGAACCGAACTTGCCTTCAAATAAACCCCAAAGTATTTTTAAAGATGTGAAGATTTGAGCCGAAGCACTCATGGTTACAAAAGCCATGGTCTCACTTGACCATCAATTTACTTATGTGATTTGATCATTTATTTTCATTTTAATATTTTTTATGTGTATAATAAATAATGTAAAAAGTAATATTTACAAAATTTAAATTATAGTGACAAATTTTAACCATATATTAATATATTATAATAATCTACATATTAAATTACTCAATTTAATCAATAAAGATAATATAAGTTTTAAACTATATATTATCATTATTGAAAATCAAGTTTTTGAAGGACATGTTTATATTTTTTCTTGAAGGAGGAGAGTAAAGAAAGAACATGTTCCATGTGTAGGAGGGGTAAGGCTCAATTAGAGGTGGTCTCTTTGAAAGACAAAGAGAGGCCTGTGAATCGGGAAAATGAGATTTCTGGGGACTAAGGACGTGAGGGCGAGGGGTTAGAGAGAGTGCTCGAGAGCGCTGGATGCCAAGAATGCTAAAGATCTGATGTCTTTCAATGCAAGGAGAAGCTTTATTTATGGGGGTGAGCCCGAGATCCTAAAAGGTAGGGGATAAGAATGTTTGCGTTGTATCAGGAAAGGGAATATTGGACTTATTGTCAATTATTAAGTGTGCTAATGGGGTTTTGCCATGTGTCTCATGAGAATCTTTTTGAGGATTGGCTTTTCTTCTCCTCAAGATTCCTCATTACTCACATGTGCTACTACCTTTTGCGCAATTTAACTTAATTGATGTGGTGGTAATGATGTCACTGCTTGGCGGGCACCACTTTGCGGACTCCACGTGGCGCTTCGTCACGTCTTTTACTGTCGTAGGTTTCACGTGCCTTCAGGCGCATGTGGGCCTCGCCGTGGGTTTGGCCTAGGTTTTTCTTGATTTGGGTTATGAGTGGATTTATTAGTCATTGGTTTATTGCAAACCTTGGTGAGCGTGGGTTTACAGCACGCTCGAGTAATCTTAAGGCCCTTGGATGGGTTCAATCATGGTTTCCCTTGGTTCGAGCATCGAGTAGGCCCAGTGGACCGTGAGTTTATTGCAGTTTTGCAATACGCGTTGTGAGTTCATCGCAAGGTTGATGGTGTGTTGCAGGTTCATCATAGCATGGAGATTGACTGTGGTTGTTCGCACGCACCTTTGCAGGGTTTGTCTTGGTATTTGATGTTCTATGGGGGTCTGAGCGGGCACTATGTACCTACACCATGAGTAGACCTTGGAACCAACCTTGGAACCAACCTTGGAACCGCCAAGGTCAGAACCAACCTTTACAGGGTAGGTTCTAGGTTCTGCTATGGAACCAAACTGAACTGACCCATGTGCATCCCTATTTCTTACTACCTTCTGGAAAGCAACGAGACTTTGGTACTCTGCGCTACCACCTCGCTCGATTATGAGTTGGTCTTAGTTTGCCAAGCTTTTCAAAACTCATTTTGTAACAAGTCACAGGTGTTAGAAGATTGCAGTCATGCTCATGCATGTTAAGCAAAAGGACACGTTAGTAGTAGCTACCTAATGTGTAGAGATTTAAAAATGAATCCTTAGAAGTGAGAGAACTCAACCCAGCGGTCAAGTTAGTAGTAGCTATCTAAGGAATGAAGGACATGTATTTCGCTTTTTCCCTTACAAAGACTCATTGTTGTGCATGGAAGATTTTTTGGAATGAGCCGAGAAGTACATGAATTCAGAGGAGGCTTTCCAGATGAAGAGGAAGCGCAAATAAAAGAAGCACAAGATATATGGGGACTAAAGAGAAGGAAGGAAGAAAGCCAAGGGAAACAAGGGTGAAGGGTCATCAACACGATCTCAAACTCCTCCTTGGAAGTTCGAACCATACACGCCCTCGAATGCCCCTTGTGGTCAAATCCTGATGCAAATCCAGAATGAAGAATTCTTGAAGTAACCACCTCGTTGGAAGGGGAACCCATCCAAACACAACTAGAACAAATACTGCAAGTTCCACTGCACAGTTGCACATGACACAAAAGACTGTTGTGATCTAAAAAATGAAATAAGAAAATTGATCTTGAAAGGCTACCTGAAGCAGTTCTTGAAAGAAGAGCGAGCCACACAGAAGTAGAAGGCGCTTGATGATATATTCAAACTCCTTGACAATATTGTAGTTATTATAACTGTCATTGCAAGAAGCTTGACTATAGTAGGATGCAGCCAGACGATGAGGAGAGCCTCGGTCCGAGAACTACGAACCAACCAGGGGAGTCGCCCAGTAAAGAAGACAAAAACCAATGAGTCGATCGTATTCACCGATGATGACATGAAGAATGTCAGATTTCCACACGATGACACGTTGGTCGTTTGCATGACTGTAGCGAATGACATGGTAAAATGCATCTTGATTGATTCAAGAAGTTCAACTGATATTATGTTTGACACAGCTTTTGAGTAGATGAAGCTAGACAAGAAGAAGCTAGCCACTACCAATGTACCTCTTGTCGATTTTTTAGGGGACTTAGTTAAACCAATTGGTAAGATTTGCCTGTTGGTAACAGTAGGGACCACGCCAAGACAAGCTAGTGTTATGACAAAGTTCCTTGTAGTAGAGTCACTCTCGCCCTATAACATCATTTTTGGAAGACCCTTACTCCATGCCCTCCACATCGTGTCTCGACATACAACTTGACGATGAAGTTTTTGATCAAGAACAACGGGGGGACAGTCTAGGGTAAACAGGTCGAGTAGAGACAATGCTACATTGCAACACTAAAGGGAAAGAAGCTGACGAAGGAGGAGAAGCTAAGGAGAGCGAAGAAGTCGGCGATTGAGAAGAAGGAAGACATCACCATCAACCTAGACTGAACTATGGGGGAGACTATTAATCGAGCTTAGCCCATCGAGCAGATCGTAGTAGTACCCATCTCATCGACGGAGCCCAACAAAACAATCCAGATTAGTTCTCTTTTCCCCCCGGATCTATGAGACGAGCTGACCTATAGTGCGGAAAAGATAGAAGTTTGCTTTTAATCATCTACAAGTGGTCGAGCAGGAAGTTGGGAAGTTGTTGGATGCCAATTTCTTCAAGAAGGTGAAATACCCCAGCTGGGTTAGCAAAATGCTACTTGTAAAGAAGGCGAACAAGAAGTGGCAGATTTGTATAGATTACACTAACTTAAATAGAGCATACCCCAAAGACTGCTACCCACTACCTTGGATAGACTGCCTCGTAGATGCAACCTTTGGCTACAAGTTGCTCAACTTCATGAACACATTCTTCGGATACAACTAGATTTTGATGAACTCCAGTGACAAGGAAAAAACTTCTTTTGTATTTGAGATGGGATTGTTTTGTTACAAAGTGATGCCCTTTGGCTTGAAAATTGTCAGGGCCACTTACCAAAGACTTGTAAATAGAATGTTGAAAGATCTAATAAAAAATGTTGAAGTGTATGTCGATGGAATGGTTGCTAAAAGTCGAGCTGCTTGCGATCACATATCTGACTTAAATGAGATATTCGGGGTGTTGAAAGATTATCAACTTAGACTCAACCTGAACAAGTGTGTCTTCAGTGTCACCTCAAGAAAATTCTTGGAATTCATGGTAACTCGACGTGACCCCAAGGCTTACCTAGATAAGGTTCAGGCCATATTAGACACGCAACCTCCGAGGTTTGTCAAGGAAGTCCAATGACTAACTGGCCAAGATGTTTCCCTTAGTTGATTTATCTCCAAGCTTGTAGGTTGGTGCTTGTCGTTCTTTACAGCTATCAAGAAAGCTAAAGACTTTGAATGAACGAAAAAGTGTCAAAATGCCTTTGTAGAATTGAAGCAGTAGCTCGACTCACTTCTCTTGATGACCACCCTTGAACCAGGAGGAGTATTATTCCTTTACCTGTCTATCGGTGATGAGGTCATAAGCTCGGTCTTATACGACAAGAGGATAAGGTCCAATTTCCCATATACTTCGTTAGTAAAATTTTATGAGATACCAAAACTAGATACCCAAACATTGAGAGGTTAGCCTATGCTTTGATCATCTCAGCTCAGAAACTCTGACCTTATTTTCAGGCACATATTATAATTGTTCTCACCAACTAGCCACTTCGACAGGTACTAACAAAACCCGAGGTGTCGAGAAGGCTATTCAAATGGTCAGTCGAATTCAGTGAATTCGACATGAGATATGAACCCCGACCTACGATCAAAGCACAAGCATTGATTGATTTCATCACTGAATATATCTTCACGCCAAAACCACCAACTCTAAAAGAAGCATCCACTAGCTCCCAGTCCGAATTTGTTGACAACCTAGATTTTGCACATGGACGGCTCATCCAATTAGAAGGGCAGTGGGCCAGCCTTATCCTACTCAGACCTAAAGAAGTTAAGTTAGAATATGCATTATGCTTCGGGTTGAAGGGATCAAACAATATAGCGGACTATGAAGCACTAATTGCTAGTCTAAACCTAGCCAAAGAGGTTGGGGTGACAAAAATCACAATATATAGCGACTCCCAGCTCGTGGTCAATCAGGTGATAGGATGTTACGAGGCTTAGGAGCCCGCCATGGCCAAGTACTTAGTGAAGGTACAAGGATTAGTTCCCATTTCGAGGAATTCTCTATTTATCAAATTCCCATGTATTCAAATGCCCAAGCCAACACACTATCAAAGCTAGTCGGCTCAATAGATATTAATTCCCAGAGAACTGTGCACGTCAAGGACTTACAGCGACCCAACATCCTAGATACCCCAGTTGCCGAGGTCTCTTTAGTGTTGTTACTCGAATCGAGTTGGATGGACCCGATACTGAGCTATTTGCAAATAAGCGCCTTACCTTCAGATCTCTTGGAAGCCAAGAAAGTGCAGAGGAAGTCAGCTCGATATGTAATCATCAAAAATCAATTATACAAAAGTCTTTCACCCTACAATACCTTAAGTGTCTCAGGCCTTCTGAAGCTAAACAGGTACTCTGGGATATCCATGAAAGGATGTACGATGCACACTTGGGGGGCATGTTGCTGGCCCAAAAAGCACTTCGGCAGGGTACTATTGGCCTACCATGAAAGTCAATTCACTTTAACTTGTTAAGAGGTGTGACCGCTACCAGTGCCATGCCAGAATCTCTTGCCAAGTTGCAACCGACCTCCAGTACCTCGTTAGTCCATGGCCTTTTGCACAATAGGGGATCAATCTATTGGGGCCTTTTCCTCTAGTTACGGGACAATGCAAACAACTCATAGTCGTGATAGATTACTTCACCGAGTGGGTAGAGTCCAATCCGGTTTCCATCATTACATCTCAAAACATTCAAAACTTTATTTGGAAGAATATTATTTGTAGATTTAGACTACCTTGGGTTCTGGTCTCGAACAATAGAAAGCAGTTTGATGACATTGGGTTTTAGAACCGGTGCAAGTAGATGGTCATACATCATAGGTTCACCTCGGTTAACCACCCTCAAACTAATGGTCTAGTCGAGGTGACCAATAGTACTTTACTCCAAGAACTGAAGACACGGTTGGATAGAGATAAGGAACATTGGGTGGAAGAACTCCCTAGTGTGTTATGGGCATACCAAACCATGAGTAGAACGACCATTGGGGAAACACCCTTTAATTTGACATATGGGACAGAAATTGTGATTCTTGTCGAGATCGAAGTACTCACATTACGAATAGAGACTTATGAGGAAGAATAGAATGAAGACGAGTTTATGAATAACTTGGACTTGATCGAGGAAGTGAGAGACTAAGCCCAAGTATGGATTGTAGCCTACCAATAACAAGTAGCTCAGTACTACAATGCCCGATTTCGGAAGAGAAGCTTCAAGGTCGATGACCTTGTCCTTAAAAAGTTGATTGTGCTAGAATTGAGAGTAAGAAAACTCAGCTTGAACTAGGAAGGCCACTATAGGTTTGTCAAGGTGCTAGGACCTACGACCTACAAACTACAAATTATGGGTGGACGATCTGTACCTCGTACTTGCATGCCATGAACTTAAGGATGTACTATGTATGAATGAAAATGAAATTTTAAGTTCATTTGTCTATCATTCATTTTAGCTCAACTTGGAACTAACTGAGGTGGGAAACTTGATCACTCAGCTTGATGTCATGTTAAAAGAATTCCTAAAAAGCATTAACACATCGGGATGGGTAACTCGGTTTCCTACTAGGATGACTTGAGCAAACTAATAGTTATCTTGGGAAAAGAGGGGCAACAATTAAGGGTCTATAACTCGATTGAGGTGGAAAATGTGGGCAAGTGAATTAAGTCAAATAACTCAATAAAATCAACAAGTATAACAAAAAATCACTTTTATTACTAATCAAAAAAGGGGTTGGTACATAGAGTTCAAAAAGAAAAAAAACCGACCACATCAGCTCGGAAAGCACATCAAAGCAAAAGGAAAATAGATCAACTAATCACTAGGGGGGAAGGTTGTCGATAACCTAGTCACTTGCAGGAGGAGTCTCGGTATCAAACCCAGTCACCTCATGATCTTCCTCAGCCTCACTACCCTGGTTGGCAACAATAAAGAGCTTCCAGGCACCTCCGACATCTTTAGCTCACTAATGGGGTGGTTTGGCATCCTAGCAGATAGAAGCTTGCAAAGTCTAAGCCCCTTTTCTACAAAGTACTCTGCATAATACTCCCTCTCCATCTCGCACTCTTGGGAGAGCTTGTAAGCTGCAATAGCCTTCGTTTGAGTAGTGGTTAGCAATTCATCCCGGGCCCTCAATTCATCGGCCCTCTCCACCCTCAGCTTCTCTAGCTCAGCCTTAAGCTCTTCCCGGACCCTCAATAATTGGGCCCTCTTCGCCTCCTTCTCCATCATGACCTTGGGCTCACTAGCTTGGGCTAGAAGGCCATGGCGGTTGGACCCAGAGGCTTGGAGCTTCTAGTATAGCTCGATAATGGTGGGCTGGTGACTAGATACAATTGCCTCATGCTTGGCATTATGAGCTTCCAAGTCAGACACCACCTGATCCTTCTCCTCTAAAACCTTGTTGATTTCGGTGAGGTAACCCTCTTCGACCTAGGCCAAGTTGTCAACCCAATATTGTTGGCTCCAAGCTTGTGCACAAACCCCTTGAGCCATGGCATTTACCTAGAACATTAACTGAAGTTGGAAATACAAGGCAGGAAAGTGTAGGAAGAAAAGAAATGTGAGGATACTGACTTACCTTCATGATGTGCTTAAAAAGGCAAATCTCCACCACATCAAAGGGCAGGCTCTTGACCTCGACCCATGACGAAGGCAACACAAACCCCCTACTCAGTTTGCAGGCCACGATGTGGTGACACATGATCTGCTTGGCAAACTGACCATGCAAGAACCCAGATCAGTGTGCGCTCAGAAAGTTGAATGGAGGTTCCTTCCCTCACCTGAGCTAGAGGAGGGGTTGTAGAGATTGACACTTGGGAGGCCCATGGAGGCGGGGGCGTCAACGTGTTACTGGTTTCAGCAATTTCCCCTAACCTCAAGGAATGCTCGGCCAACTAAACCTATGGGTCCTCGTCCTCCAAAGCAATGACCTTGGTGGTGCCTATGGTAACCCGCATCTTGATGACGCGGGAAGACTCACCCTCAATGGTCTTGCTCTTCTTTGGCTTCAGCTTCTTGGTGACAAAACTCCCTGACATGTGGTCCATGTTAACTGCTGAAAAGCAAAGAACCTAGTTAGTGCCATTTTAGCTAAGGAAAAAAGACAAGAATAAAAAAGGATAGGACTTTGGAGAACTAAAGGTAGATTACCTCGGTGCCCTGGACTCATGCCTATTCACAAGAGTGCATCCTCGGCCAAATAATCATCTATCTTCAACCCGAGAGCAACAATCTCTTGTAACCGAATTGCTTCCTCCAAGGTTAGGTGATGGCCCTCGAAGTTGCTAAAAATCGAGCCCCAATGGTTGATGAACTTCTAGTAATGATCCTGGATGACGAAAAGTACATCAACTTCCAATTTGAGACTTTATTTGGGAGGCCTTCAAGGAACTTTTTGTTGTTCTTGAAGGCAAAGTAGCAATATTTCTTGTCCTTGGGGTGGTGTTTGAGCGCACACAAAGCCCCAAAAGCCCTAACGTTAATGGGGACCCCATGTGGCAAGGCTACCTCTATAGCAAGCCTAATGCCATTAAGGGAGAGGTTCCCTAGGGTGATCAAAAGCAATTCAAGAGGTCGGTCACAAGACACCAGATGGGAAACCTCAACCTAGCAATGAATTGTTGCTCAAATACACAAACCTCGTTGTCGCTATGGTGCCAAGAAGCCTCGTTAGGATCTAGAGGCCTAAATTGGTAGTCATCAGGGACCCCATATAGGAGACAGATCCTCTCCAAGTCGGCTAAGGTACACTAGGTCAAGGTGAAAGGCTCATTGGGGATAATCTCAAGCTTGTTAGAGATCGAGGTGAGCTACCCCAACTTTATAAGCTGTAGAGGTCGACTTCACGACCTCCCTCTCTACCCTATCCATTTCCTTAAAGTCATTAGTTGTGGAGCTCAACATGGGACTCTATTAAAAGTAACACAGAATGGAAAAGAACTCGGGAAGGAAAGACTCACCCATGACAAAGTGGAGAATGAAGACGAGATGAGAAGACAACTACGTGTAGAAACCTTTGGCAGCGAGCTCTTCGACCTTAGATAGGAGGGACCACTTCAAAGACAAATGTGCAAATGGACCCCCTTGGCATTCCTATTTATAGACGGAGGAAGTGGACGATAGATGGCTATGACCAAACGGGTTTGACGGTCAGGATTGCCAACAATTAGACTCCTCAAGGTTCCAAACCAACTAAGTACGTTTTTGAAGTCCACATTGAGTTAATAAATAGTTTCAGGTCCATACGTGCAAGTGGCACACCTGTTAGAATTCCCCCAAATAGTGTTTCCAAATAGACTAGGGGATTCAAACGAGAATGAGCAACCAAACACCTGACAAGATTTATCTTTGGAGCAGATACATCCTTTGCCCAAGCTAAATCACCTCGACCTTGAATGGGGGGGGGGGGGCAAAACTAACCCCCAAGGTGATTGGGTATGTGGCAATTGTAGGAGAATTGATGTTTGGCCCACAAACTAGACCTCAATGGTTTAGTATGACCTTGGGGCAACAAAGACACCTTGAGTGGTTATAGGTCACCTCGTTGTGTTGTGCATAGTTCGTTGATCAAATAGACGCGAGCTATCCTCTGATGTCCCCGAGATCCAACTAAGTAATAGCTCAGAGTGCAACCCAAGCTACAAGTGCAGAAAGCACCTTTCGTTGAGAAGAGCTACCCCAGGAGGGTCACATTTGAGCTTCCCTACGTGTATAGGAAGCGGCCATTTAGCAGTTCCATGTAGTGAAGTCACCAACACGTATGACAGCCCTATCATTTAATGGGTCACGAGCCCTCTCCATGCATCAACAACGTGGAGAACAAATTAGTTGGGCATGTTACACCTAAGTTCTAGGTGGCCTGGCCGAGTCCCAGGTGTCTTGACCGTGCACCAGGTAGCGCTAACCGTGTTCTAAGTGTCCTAACTGATTCTAGGTGTCCTGACCAACCTCTAGGTGTCCAAGCCAAGCTCCAAGTGTCTTGCAAAGGCAACGTGTGTTCCCCACCTCTTTGACACGTACACACTCGGCAAGCATCCGAAAACCTATATAAAGGTCAAACTAGCATTCAATTCATACTTTATGCCTCATTAAATTCTCACCTAACATACTTCAGATAGCTCGGCCACTGACTTGATTGTCAGAGATCTAAGCTTGGGATATCACCTTGGGCCTTTTGACCTCGTCTTTCCCTTATAGGTGAATTTCAAGCTACTCCGGAGATGTCACCAATTTTGACTCACATTAGAAAGCTAGAGAGAAAGAGAGCTAGAAAGTGAGAGAGCATTACCTTGAACAATGTGTCGTTAAACACTTATTGGGGAGTCTGGTTGTGCTCCTTGCTTTTCATGTCCCAAGGTAATCTTCAATCAATGTTTCAGGGGCTTCGTATGTTTTGTGCAAAAGGTGGAACGAGGAATGCAGGAACATTGGGCTATATTTGGTGTTCACCACATGCCCCTTCTGTATTCGAGGATTGTGGCATGCTCTCATCTTTCTCTTTACAGCAAGTGAGGTCGCACCATGTTGTTGTTCTCCACGTCGACCCAGCTTAAGATGCATGGTGGTCCATGCCCTGACTAGTTATTCTTCCATGTCCATAGTCCACATGGCGGTTCAACTAGGGTGAATTAATACCGCATCACTTTTATTTGCATTACAACAGAATCTTCTCCTCACTCGAGTTTCAAGTTGTCCTTATGAACTAGGGAAAATCTATGATAAGGGAAAGATATGATATAGAAAAAAATTTGATCAATCAAAACCCACCCATGAATTTTGATAAATGACAGCTGATTCGCTTCCACATTTATGATTTCAATTTATTGGTCAGTTGTTATGACACCTGATTCTCTTCCACATTTATGATTCCAATTTATTGGTCAATCGTTTTTTCGATATCTTTTCCATATCGTAGTACACATGTTTATTTTTAAACTTGTAGAAAGAAATCCCATTTTCTAGATCCAAGATCCAAGATGTTGTAGTATTGTATGCATTTAAAAATTTGAAGAATATAAAAACTATAATAGATATTTTGAAAATTTTGTGAGATTTTATGGGTTTGGATTTAGATTTGCTACTATTACAATAATGAAGCATAAAATAAACATTTCGATATTTCTGTTGTTGACAATGTCAATTGTCGATAAAATCTAGGGATACTTTAAAGGTTATAAGAGAAGTTTGAGTCCATTGAAGATACCTAATTGCTGGAGCCATTAGGTGATCAAAAAGATTAAAATGTTTATTCATTGTAACAAATATCATTTTGGTGTTTCTTTCAAAAAGTGTATTGAAGTTACTTAAACGATTGAACCAAATTGGAATGAAACGACCATGCCCACATACTGATGTGAAAATATTACCAACCAAACTTATTAGGGCTGCAAGTCGGGCTGGGTTAAATGGGGTTGAGGCCAACCCTAAATCCAACCTTTAAGTTCTAAATCCCCAACCATAATCTAAGCCAGCCCAACCCAAAGTCAACTTCAGGTTAGGCCCAACCCAACCTTCTTCCCATCCCTTAAAATCTTGTAGAACTTCTTAATCTTAGATCTTAATTTAACTTTTATTATATATATTAATCCTATGTTGTATTAGTATTTGTTTGTTGATATTTTTATTGGTTCTTTAAGTACAAAATTCAGAAAAAAAATGTATTTGAAATGACTATAGTTTATTATGATGATTCATAATAGATCTTTTATGGGCAGCAAGTTATGGGTGGCAAACAACATAGAGGAGATAAAAAATAAAATATTTAGAAAACATAAAATATGTTATCAAGGTTTTAGTATTTCCAATTAAGATTAAGTAAAGTGATTATCTTAAATGAAATAAATGATAGTATGTGGTAGTGACTATACAAGTTATCAACCCTAACCCAATCCGAAATAAATTTGAATTAATAAATTTCAACCCTAACCCTAACCCGAACATCAACCCGATTGGATTAGGTTCGGGCTAACCCGGCCCAAGTTGCAGCCTTAAAACTTTACTCAGTCGAGGACAAACTAGACGGGATCCATTGACGGCCCAGGATCGCGTTAAAGGAGTTCTATGCTACGGCCCACAGCCCACAAGGCACGGGCCCATGTTTTTGCCTCCATGTTAAAAGATTCGTTTGGCGATGAGGGTGCTGGAGAGTGGAGACTCGAGTAAGCAAACATGGAGGAAGGAGAGGTACTGTGCGAGGCGGCGAGGTCCGGGGACTCCGCCAAGATTAGAACTCTGATCGATGCCGGCACTGACGTTTCGTACTTCGATGGTGAAGGTCTGACTCCACTAATGCACGCGGCCAAGCACGGACACGCCGATGTAGTGAAGAGTCTGCTCGCAGCCGGCGCTCCTTGGAACGCCCTCTCTCCCTCTAACCTCTCAGCTGGAGACTTCGCCATTGATAACGGTCATCAGGACGCCTTCGACGTCCTTCTAAATGCAGGTCCTTTTCTCTTTCTCTCTCTCTCTCTCTCTCTCTCTTTCTCTTTCTCTCTCCAACAACAAAATCATTGATTGATTAGCCTAAAAGGTTCTTTCGTCTCAATTACTGAAACAATAATCTTCGGAAATTAAGAGCTCGGTTGCTCATTGTTACGAAAGAGTATGACTTTCTGTAATGGGAAATGAGGTTTAGACCATTGAGGATTTCAGTAACCGTTAGAGATTTAAATTCGACAAAGTTTACTATAGTTTGTTATAAAAACCTCCAGGTACTGACAATTGTAAACCAATAATTGCAACCTGAGCATTAAATATGGTTTATCATGACACAGAAGGTGTTTTTTCCGGGATCAAAAAGAACAGTTTTGCTTTGCAAATTATATTTCTTCCTTCCGTGGCCGTTATGTTTCAGTCATTAATGATGAGCTTCAAGTGAACCGAACCAAATTGAGGGATTTTGACTTGTTACTTGATATGCATATCTATTAATTGGAAGTTATAACTTCTTAGCAAAAAAGAGTGACTAAACCCATGCCTTTTTTTTTTTTATCAGTAACGGCAGAATTTATTAAGAATAAGAATCTTTAATTACAAGAGAGGTGGAGGTAAACTTTCTTAACTCCCCCATTTTAGCAAAACAAAAAATACAAGATTAGAAATGAGCCCAAAAGAAAGATCCCCTATTCACCCCTTGCTTGGCTAACTAAATCCATGCCATATTATGTGTTACCTTTCAGAATGCTGCCCGTGGAATGTCAGAAGCACTACATTCTGACATTTCTTTGCTAGAGCTGCTTTTATCCCATGGTAAGTAACACTGCTGCTACTCTAGGGAAGCTTCCCTAAGAATTCTCTATTATTAGAGCTGAAAATATATCCCTTATCTTATTTCGTTGGGTTACTTAGTGTTTACAACACAGCTCCTAATGTATTGAGGTAATGGCCAGTCCTTTCATGCAAACCCAAGCTATTTCATCTAGACATCCTTTACTGTGTCTTTCCCCACTCATGGATTGTGAGTTTTACTTGCCATATAAAAAATTTAGAATGTAATTATCTTTGCTTGACAATAAAGTAGGGTTGTAGTTAGGATGCATTCTATTCTTGAGACTTTATTGTTTCCCTTCTGCATTTGTTTCGTTTCTTCTTCTTGTTCTTCCCCCCCCCCCCCCCTTTTTTTGTTTTAATTGATATTGAATTCATTAACTTAAAAGTTGTACAGTGCTTAATTTGGTTTCAGTTTGGATAATTCCCCTATCCTATTATCCTGTTATTCATATGCTATGTTTAGCAAAATGTTCAGTTTGATGATAAAATGAATGCTAACAATATTTAGCGCTTTATTGATAATAGAATGATTTTATTTTATTTTTCTATATTTCTTAAATCACTTAATAAGGAATAGGTTTAGTTTATCTATATGAGCATTATTAGATAATTAAATTAACCTTAGGAAACTCGAGAATATTATATTGGGAATTGTGAATTCATGGTTTGTTTTGATATTTTAAAGTTATAATGATGTTTCTTAGGGAGTGAGGTTTAATGGTTCCAAGGAAGTTTACAATTAGTCATGTAGACAGACATGTTTATAAAGTGTACAATGGTGCCCGCCAGTACTTTTATAATCATTGATTTTTCTAACATTCCATGCATGTAACAATCATTCATTAGGACATAAAATAATGATATCGGCATACAATGGATAAGACATATAGATACTGATATATTATGTTTGTTTATGATCTGGACATGAAAATTCCTGTGATATCAGATTTGTATATTTATGCACTTTTAAATGTAAATATTGCATATTTGACCAACGCTGGTGTATCCTTTGGTTTTGAGAAGAAGTATCTATACTTGAGCAGGAATACAAGCTGAGTTGGTGCTGGGAACAATTGCAAGGGCAACTAATAAAAATGGAAACTCTAATGGGGATTACTTAGATGAAAGGGTTACATTTAGTGAGGATAGGCTTACGGATGGCAATAGCAAAGCAGTCATGATGGCTTGGGAGAAACCATTGATGGAAGCTCATGCAAAAGCCATTTGCTCCACAGGTGGGCACATCCTGAATATTGGCTTCGGAATGGGACTTGTAGATATGGCTATTCAACATTATGGACCAACTACACATACTATTGTTGAGGCTCACCCAGATGTTTATGATCGTATGCTTCGTACTGGATGGGCTGAGAAGGACAATGTAAAGATAATATTTGGTCGCTGGCAAGATGTTCTTCCTCAGCTGGAATCTTATGATGGTAACACTAGACTCAATATTCTTTTTGAAAAAAGAAAATACTTGTTTCGTCTTTGTTGTGGTTCATCTGTTTTCTAGTATATTGTGATTAACTGATTATAAATTTTATATGATCGTGTTTGCCATTTGGTTTTCTCCTCTGAGATATTAGGTGATGCCTAGTATAGTATGCTATTTAGTTTTATGTGATCATGCATTCTGGTATTTGCTAGTTTGCTTCCTGCTTTAATTATTATTGAAGTTTCATTATTTAAAAATTCTTGGTATTTTGCAAATATCAATCCTCCATAACTGACATCTAGGCACTTAAATCCATAGGATCCTTCCATGAATGTTGGTTAATGAAAGTTTCAACAGTAACTAGAGCTATGTGCAATTTCCAGTTGCAGTTCTGTAGTTTAGGCAGGGAATATTGTTAACTTGGAATGAATCTGATCACTGAAATTTGCATGGAAGAAGGCATTGTCAAGAGCTTTTTCATTTAAAGTGTAATAGGAAGCTAAGAGTACAAAAGGCGACTTTTTGGTAGATTACACCATGAACAAGTGAGAAATCATACATGAATGTCTACTATTATATTTGAAAATTGGCTTTTGAAATTTCGTCATCATAATTTCTGCTTAACAAATTGAAATGAAGTATTAAATGCTACTTTAATCTTTAAGCCTATAGTTATAATGCCCCTTCATATCAAGAATGCAGGGTATGTTTCTAGTTGCTGCTTATGGTTGTCCATGTGAATATGTCTATATGCTGTGTAGTTAATTGGGTTGTCAAAAGGTAGCATGTCTTATCTTGCATATCCATGTATTTATCCTGGAAAATTGAGTTTACTCCTTTTCACTAAATTTTAGTTCCTCAACCATCATTTCACTTTTAAGATATTTTTTTGCCATTTGTTTTGATAAATTCTTCTACAAGGTTTATGGGCTTGCAGTTTCTTGAAGGATGGTATTGCTTTTGGTCTTGTTTTATTGGTTTTGCTTCAGGTCATTCTTGAAGTTTAAAATCTTTTACGGTCAACAAATTCCAACTCCTTTTTTGTGATGTAAATTGTTCTATTCTCACATGGCAATAGATTGAGCCTCCTTGTTGTGATTACCAATTGTTAATTGATGATTGCTTCCATAATGTGGGACAAATCAAGAAGCTAAAACTAACCATCTATAGATCTTGTGGTTTGCATCACAATAAGTAGCATGTGACTCCCAAGGTCACATGACTTGATCACTATGTGGATCTTTTAGCCCTTGCATGAATTGACTAGTGAAACTTAAAGCATAAGTGGATTTAATTATGGCAGCACTGAATCACTGATGTAGATCAAGGTACCAGTTAATCTCTGTTACAATCTGGAATAAACTGTCAAACCGCATTTGTATGTATACTTTTGAATCTTTGATTTGTAGGTTGGCTAGTCAATGTTTTGGCTTATTAATCTCTTAGATCTATACCTTGCATCGTGAAATGGAAATTTCATTTTCTTTACCATTTGGCTAGTGAAACTGCAAGTGTAAGTGGATTTAGTTATGACAACACTGATGTAGATCAAGACACCAGTTTAATCTCTGTTGCAATCTGGAAAGATCTGCTGTATCACAGTTGCATGGTTGGTTTTGAATCTTTGATTAATGGGATGGTTGGTGAATGTTTTGGCTTATCAGCCTCTTTTTTATCTAAACCTTGCATTGTGAAATGGAAGTTTCATTTTCTTTACCATTTATGTTCATTTTTTTATGATTGAGGAAATCATTATTTCTGATCTTGGAAAACCTTGAAAAAAAAGAAAAGAAAGAAGAAAATTGAGGAAATCTTTTGACCTATGCAGGGATATTCTTTGACACATATGGGGAATACTATGAAGACATGAGGGAGTTTCACCAACATCTACCTGCGTTATTAAAGCCTGGAGGAATCTACTCATTCTTTAATGGCCTATGTGGTGGTAATGCTTTCTTTCATGTTGTTTACTGTCAGTTGGTTTCCCTAGAACTTTGTAATTTGGGTTACTCCACACAATTTATTCCCTTGCCTGTCAAGGATTGCTTAGGAGAGGAAGTCTGGGAGGGTGTAAGGCACAAATATTGGCAGCTAGATACATACTACCTCCCTGTTTGTCAGGCTTCTCTGGATTCTGACTGATGTTTTAACTTGATTGAGAACTTGTTTCCTTGTGTTATATTTTCGAAGCTTTAATTGGCTTTCCTGGAATCAAATACTTGTTATGTATTCCATCTCTTCTGCATAACCTCAGAATTGGATGAACAATGTCAGCACGACGAATTCCTATATGGAAGATCCTTTGTCGTTTACATTCAACAGCCTCTGCCATCCACGGGGCTCTCCCTGTGCGGCATGATAGTCCATATGAATTCCATGCAACGGTGTCAGTGCTGAAGACATGGCTGTATGAATTGGTGTATCACGTGGATGGAGCCTGTGGACAGCAGAGTTCATATGGACAGTTAAAGCTTTCTCCCTGTGAAAATATATAGATTCAATACAATTGTATCCGGTTCGATATTGGTTTCATTTGATCACATGATAATTTTATCTTGAGTGTTTCATTTTTATAAATTATAATAAGAAAAAGCATGTCCAAATGTACAAGAGGCTCAAAGTGCAGTCTCACATTGACAAGTGAGAACATCTCCCTATGAATTGAACAAGATGCCCCCAATTTGTGGCTGGGCTCCTCAAAGTGGGAGAAGTGGATGGCTTTATGCTCGCATTTGTCATTTGTGGGAGAAGATAAAATGGTCGTCAGTGGTTCGACTCCTCTACTGGTTCTATGAATTTGCATAAACTTGGAAATAGAATCAGCCTCTCACACGGATCAGTTGTACAGCGGTGCCACCATTTAATTAATAAAAAAGAAAAGGAAGAAGATTCCCCTTGCTTTTTTTTTGGGTGGAACCTTGTGAAGAAGATAAAAGAACCTCTTAAAAACCTCTGTACGAGATATTGTCACATTTGTTGTGAGCTTCTACATTTTCAGTCTTCACCATTTTATTGGGATTCCTTTTTTCTGTTTGAAGAAAGGTAGCTGATTTGGTATAAATTCTTCGTTATGGATGCAAAGACTATCTTTGTTATGGAAAATTTCCTCGAAACTTGCATGCTCACAGGATAAAAAACCAAATGGCCAATGTCATCAGATATGCTCTTAAAAGATATTTTTTTAGCACATTGTTTCCACCATTGGGTAAGCAAAGTTTATTTTTACGGGAAGCTTTTAGGTCCAAACAAGTTTCATATTCGAGTAAGGGTTGATCGAAACCGCCAATCTTTGAAAACCACAAGAAAACAGCCAATGCCACCTCAGGTGTTCATGTTTATTGTGCAAGGGTAGGGAATGAAAGACCATACAGCATTGCAGCTTTTGTTTTCTTAATTAATCTGGTAAAACGTCTATGGAACATAACTGTTTCCATTTTCACCCAACTTGAATAAAATCTTTGGCGGTGTTTGAAACCGTGGGCGTTTATTGAATAAATGCTGCCACATTGATACCACTTCAGCATTTCCCTTATTATGTGGATTTGTATGCATAGAGACTTGCAAAAGCAAGCAGTAATTTATGTGCATGCCTACCATTTGGGGAAATTTCATTTTAGCGCTTCCCCCAATGGGTAAGTAAGTGTTTATTCACTGTTTTGCTGATGTAGCATCTAGTGGTGCCTAAGTGTCAATAAACGGATTCATTATTACTTTTCTCAGTTTTGCAAACAAATCAATGCCCACGGTTCCATACACATACTTTATCCTTAGGCCATGTTTGGGAGTGCTTAAAAATAAGTGCTTATTTGTACCGGGACTACACCATTAAGCACTTATTAGTGTTTGGGAAATATGCCTGAAATAAGTGCTTATTTTAAAAATAAGGGCTTATTTTTTAAGCCCTAATTTCCAATTTTTTCAAGTGTTTATACAATAAGCACTTGTTCAATTTTTTTCTTCCAAAATGATCTCTAGTTGAATTTTAAAATGCCACTTATAAAATTATCCTAATGAAGGTAGATTTGACCCTCCACAGACATCATGACATGTGACATCTCAAAAACATCTGGATGACACCCGACACCATATAGGCGATGACCTGCCTTAGATGGAAACCTGAAGACCTACCTCCAGAGGCTTGCTGGAGACTTAGAGACCTACCTCCAAAGACCTACTGGAGACCTGGCGACCTACCTTTGGAGACACATAGCATCCAAATTACACCTCGCACCAAGTCAACAAGCTAACTCAATAAAATTAGCTCAAAACATTTCACTTAGGCCGACCTCCACTTCGGCGAGACCTAACTAGCTGACCCCATAGGATTACGGCGAGCTATCCTAGGAGTCAATCAAGCTATAGGGACTTAAGGCGACCTACTAAGGAGAGCTTGCTAACCACCCTTGCAGTTCTCAATACAGCTCGGTAAGGCCGAGCTGGCAGACTCGTAAGATTACGGCAAGCTATCCTAAGAGCCGGCCAAGATGAGAGGACTTAAGGCAACCTACGAGAAAGAGCTCACTAATGTCCCCAGTAGCTTGCTACCAAAAGCACCGATAGTGCAACCGTTAGAACAGTTCACGTGTCGCATGCTAGATTCTATGTAAACGTATCATAACTTCTGCAAAAATCTCTCAACTGACACCTTAATGCGCCTGAAAATATGGAAGCAGTTCCACAAAGAGCTCAAGACTGTTACCTTGAGCCCCCAGAGTCCAGGGGCCTATATAAGACGTCCAAATCCACCCAAAAAGGTATGCACACATAAGCTCTCATACCCTCTCGCATACTCTCACTAAAGACCCCATACTGACTTAAGCATTAGAGTGTCTTCTTGGGTAAATCCTACCCAAGCACTCTAACTCGTCTTTCCTTTCAACTCTTCTCAGCTCAAACTTGCAATTCACAGCTCAGCAAAATAGCTTGGCATTGCCTGGTTTGAACCCAATTCGGGCCACATCATCAGACACGAGGGTGTGAGCGGATTGTGCTTCATCATATCCCTAGTTGAATTTTATAAAATTACTTTCGTAAACGTACTTCTGTACTTTCGTAAAAGTGCTTTCGTATAAAAGTACCTTTCATAAAATTGCTTTTATAAAAGTGCTTTTGTAAAAGTACTTTCATAAAAGTGTTTTTATAAAAGTAATTCAATAAAAATACTTTCATAAGGGCACATTTTGAAAATTTTAAAGAAAATAAAGGACAAATAGTTACAAATGCTTATTTAAGTACTTATTAAAGAAAAAGACTACCAAATGCCCAATATAAAATAAGCACTTGAAAAGGTTAGGTGCCAAATACAAATAAGTGCTTATTTGAATAATCAATTGTTTTTAAACTCTTATTCAGTAAATATTTATTTTTAACTTAATCACTCCCAAACATGGCCTTAGAGTGGCTGAGAATAAGATTTGTTCAGTTGAGACCGGTATACTTTGATAAGCACTTATGTGATAAATTATACGTAATAGAACTTAGTAGAGAAAAATGAAGAAGAAGAAGAATATGAAGAAGAGGTTCGGGTGATAGAAGAGAAATTAATTGTTGAAAAACAAGATAAGATCGTACACAGTTAATCTGTGTTCATGCATGTTATTGTGTTTAAAGCGACAAAAAGTTAAAAAAAAAAATTAGTTATTTTTAATTGATACATGTATAATGGGTATTGGGTACAACTATGATACTGAAAAACTTCTAATCACATGTATCATGTCTTTGGTGCAGCATAGAGTTTTCCTATATCGACTTCGGCTTTTAATTGGATTGGATAGGGTCTTTATCCGTTCAATTATTAATTGGATCATCGATGCAAAGGTATTGAACCTCTGGAGTCTCTTGATATCTCTATATGAAAGTCCTGATAGTTATTCCAAGAGAACGAAAAAAAGCTGCATAAATAAGCAAAAGGTTCTCATTGATCCATCAAATACACTTGCAAAAGAAATCGAAAGGTAAAACTGGTTACTTCAATTTGGTGTGTGAGTTGAAAACCATTCCTTCTAATTTAACGTGCAAATTTGCAAAACGATGTGGTCATCATCAGAATTCTCAAGATATATTATAAATATATGTTGAAGCTCAAAGTTCCGAAACTCCCATCTTCAATTCTGGTGGTAGTATAATATCAATATACTACCATCAGCCGAGCTCAGTTACCTTTGATTGCAGGTCTCTTAAGCAGCCGAGGTCTTTCTCAATTGTCGAGGTGCCAAACCGAGATCTCCCTCAGCTGCTGAAGTGTCGAGCTAAGGTTTACCTAGCAGGCAAGGTGTCAAGCTAAGGTCTCCCTTAGTTGACAAGGTGCCGTGCTAAGGTCTTCTTCAGTTGTCGAGGTGCTGAGCCAAGATTTCCCTCAATGGTTGAGGTGTTGTCTAGCTCGAGCTCGATTCAAATTAGAAACTTGAGCTCGAGCTCAGAAGTTCGAGTTTGGCTCGACTCAAACTCTACTACCTTTGATTGCAGGTCCCCTAGCAGCCGAGATGCCGAGCTGAGAGAGAGAGATGTCATTCTTGTAATTTATAAGAAAAAGAGAGAGAGAGAAAAATTGGTAGAAGAGAGAGTGGCATTCTTATAATTTGAAAGAAAAAAAAAAAAACAAAGTTAGAAACCTACCAGCGGTTGAAGTGTCCAGCTGAGGTTTCTCTAGTAGTTGATTTGTACACAGGGAGTGTATAGGACAATGTGTTTAAATATAAATACACATGAAAACAACTTAATGCAGATTTACATCCAATGTCTTCCCCACAATTCCAGAAATGACCAGCCCTCTTCGTACATCAATTCCGGAAATGCTAGCATATGCAATCTGCAAGATCTATTTAGAGCAACTCCCTCAAGTTTATTAACACCAACCAAAATATAAGAAATAGAAATTCAACACAAAGGAAAGGCCTGATGCTTGAGCACCAAATTTACATCCAAATAGACCATTTAATATGCAAACAGAAAGCAAAACATAGGCTGGGTTTTCGTTTCCAGGGAGCCAATACCTGAATACCATTGGGCAGTAGTCCTTCCAATCATAAAATGCACTCCAATATCTTGCACCAGACCAAAACACGTTGTATTAGAAAAAGAAAACAAATGAAAATGGCTTGTTAAAGAGAGCCATGTTGAGTCATTAAGATAATGAGCAAGTTTCTTATGAAATAAGAAAAATATCTCTAGGATTCTGACAAGAAAAAAATAAAAGATTTTCAAGCAGAGCATAATAGTCATTAATGAGTAATGAGCAAGATAAAAACAATGTAGAGAAGAATGAGTATTTCTTGTACCTTAATTTAATATATAGAAAATAAGCAAGATAAAAACAAAAACCCTAAGAATCAATCACTAATAACAGGGAAGTCTATTTATCCTTTTTACCTATGTACTGTGTTTTGATTCAACCAGCACCTCGTCTTCCTGAGGACTGCTTGGCATCAACCTTAGGACTCTCGGAGATTCCAAGATTCTGTGAAGAAGCTACCTTGTGGTGGAAATTGGATGCTTTGTAGGGTTCGGAGGTGGAGTCAATAGAAGGTTCTTTCAGTACTAATCAGCCTCTCTAATTTGACAATCTCATCTTTCACAACTTCTACGCAGAGACCACTGATCCACTGACCTTGATACCTATCCCATAGCCTTAGAAATTGCAACTGGATGTTAGCGTACAAAGACATAGAGGATTCTGGGGTTTTCCCCGAAACAAAGAAAGAGGGACATTGGGTTTTCACTCAATACAGAGATAGAACTCAAGAGAGTGAGAGATGGGGGAGGGGGAGGGGGAGGGCGAGGGGAGAGAGATATCTCTCGTTAGGGGTTTTTTCCCTCAGGACTTGGTGGGACGGTAGGAGACGTACTGATGGCCAACTACACGCGGATCAAAAATTCAAAATCAAAGTGGGTAGACGCAGTCCTTCAAAAAGAATGGATGGAGGTCGTACTCAAAATTCTTACCTGTGGACAAAACATCTGGACCTCACACGTAATTACGTTGGTGAATTAGGCGGCCAAATGCACGTAACACGTGTCCTCTGTGTTTGCTGATAATGCTTTATTCAATCGTTGGCTGCAGTGGATGGTGGAACTGTTTATGAATTTATGATCTTTTTATAATTGTCAGATTGGAGGAACTTGTTTATTATTATTTTCTTCGAGGAGCAAGGAATCCATATCTTTCCAATGATGTTCGGTCCAGATCGAACATCTTTCCGACTTGACTTGCGTTGGGCCACCAACTGGAATCCTTTTTATCCAATTTAACTTGCCTTTGCGGTGGCTGCTATATGATAATAATACATCAGCCTTTTTTTTAGTGAAAATAATAATACATCAGCTTGAGCTTCCAGCATTTAGCAGAAACACATCAGTAAAATTACCTTTGTACCCCCAAGAAAAAATTGCAGTAAAACCACCAAATAGTGGGATCTCAGTGAATCCAATCCATTCTATGAACTTTCACTCATCTCATTCTCAAAAGAAGGGAAAGCTACTTTTCATGGTCGATATTGCAACCACGTTACCCATGTTACTGTGAGGACTTATATGATTTTCTTAAATGGGTGACGTGGCTTTGCTATCTACAGTCAAAAGGAGCATTTCCTCTTTTTAGTTTTAATTTTAGAAGGAGCGAAAGATTTTTCAAATTTTACATAATGCTACAAGAAACAAGTCAACAACATGCTATACTACTAATCTGCTTTTATTTCTTCCTTGTAGCTTCGCAGGGGGTTTCACGAGCTCTGCGTCAAAACTCAAAACAAAACCTGGCCGTTGGTGGTCGTGACCCCCTGATCCCATGGTCTAGATGATTCTTCGTTCATGAAAGCTAGATCGAAGCTGCTGCTCCTGCTCGTTTATCTCAAAATCTGCTCTTTCTTTAATCATCGCCCCGTTCCTTAGAAACGCGGAAAACCCTCTTTCTCTTTGTTCCTACGCTACTCATTTATTACTACTATCTTCTCCATCGACTGCCTACAGATTTCCGGCAGAGTTTTTCATAGTAGCAGATAAAAGCTTATAATTTTTGTAGTCTTTCTGACGAAGCATCTATTTATTTATTTATAAAACATTATTATTCGAAGGGAGATTTCTCAGATTTCTGATGGCTTCGAATTTCGACCGGTGGGAGAAGGATCCTTTCTTCTCCGCCGCAGAGGAAGTTCAGGAATCCGCTGACAGGTAGCAGAACTTATAAATTTGGTATTGGGCTTTTAGTTGGGTCTTATTACTTTTTTATTTCTACGATTTCTTCTGCTATTCTTTTTTTTTTTTTTTTCGTTCTAATTTTTCTTCTATTTGAAGGATGGAATCCGCATATAGAACCTGGATCCACGAAACGAAGGAAGCTTCTGGCATGTGTGACTCGGATGAGCTTCGAAGGGATCTACATACAGCCCTTGGCACAGCAAAATGGCAGGTGAATTCCCTATTCCATGGTCTAATTTTTCAAATCAGGGTTTTCGAACGGTCAATTTGATTATTAGGTGTCTTTAATGCTAGCTTGAGGAGTTTGAACGAGCGGTGAGATCGAGCTATCGGCATAGCTCGGCCCAGGATGCAAGAACCAGGCATCGCCAATTCATTGCTGCAATCGAGAGTAAGATTGCTACAGTTGAAAATTCGTTAAAGGAATTGGTCCATGCAGAAGGCAAGTCGTTACCTTGGGTGAGTTTGGATGAAGGAGAACGGGATGAGCTTGCATTGTTTCTATCATCTCCATCTTCACATGGAGACAGGATCCCTGCTACGATCCCTGGCAGGGACGAAGAAGAAGGTGCTCCACCAGGTGTGCGTGGAGAATCACTGCCTGATTGTTCCAAAAATTGGAACCATTCCGCCGATTGTGGCTCACAAGAGACTAAAGACGATAGGTTGCATGGGCATTGGAGAACAACAAGTGCTAGTGCCGACATTGGGTTATGGAAGATTGCAATTGATCACGAAGACTTCCAAAATAGTTCTTTTGATAGACCGCCTGATTTACCCCCTCCTAAGGTGCTTAGTTTCTCTGGGTTCCTAAGGACAATGGAACCTCTCTCCAAACTGAAGTGGACCAAAAATGGTTTTAGGAAATGGAAGTGTGGGGATCGTTATCAAGCAGAAGGTACTTCCCTCTTGCGGTCTGATCAGTTGGGTCGGGTAAGAAATTTTAGAAATGCTGTTATCACATTTGACAATTAGAACTGCAAGTACTCATTTGTTTCATGCTTAATTGGCTTTCGATACTTATAATTCTTTTCCTTGCTTTCTTTTCCCAAAGGGAATTAATGCGTGCTATGAGAGAAGCAAGAGCTGCATTGATGGCTATGATGATTCATATGATAAACAACTCTATGGTTGCTTTGGAGCTGTCCAGAGACAACTACAGCGGTCTCAATATCAGATACAATATGGTCGGCCTATTCAACTGATCATCTGGGTTGCTCTGGCCTTATTCTTGATTGGTGAGTTTAACTGGACTCTAACCACTGTTTAATCAATTAAAGGGGCGTTTGCCGAAATATTTGAAAAAAAAAATATAATCATACATATTAATGAACAGCCCCAAGAGTTCTTTTTCCTGTTGTCTATAAATTCCATTTCCAAAATGATTTCAGACTTTTTCTACTTGAACCACATTGCTACATTTTTGTATTTTCCTCAAAATGTCACCTTAACTTCTGTTGATTCTAGGTTGAGTGATTCAGCTATGTTTGGCATGCTTTCAGAGGATTGATTTTTATGAATTTTGTGATTCTAAGAACCATATTGTAGTTTGAATGTGAAAATTGCTGGAACTAGTTCTTTTTTCTCCTCTGGGCTTCTAAGAATTGATTCTCTGGAGATAGAAAATTTAGCTTCAAAAAAGAATAATTTATTTATCAAAACTCATTTTTTAAGTAGTTATTCATTGGAGCAAAATATTAACCCAACATAGCCTACCGATCAAAACACACACACACAAAAAAAGAATCAATTATAAGCTAAAGGGTTGAAATCATTTGCTATTAATTCCTATGCTTAGTGTGTGATTTGTTGATTTTTTTTTTAATTTTATAATTTAAATTTGAGGTGTCCATAATTTAACAATTGATATGATATTGAACAGAGTGGAATGGCAGAGTGTAGCTGACCCTACATAGTTAGGGAAAGAAATAATTATCTGATAGAAATAAACTGGTCTTCTTAGGAACTTCCCATAAATATCTGATAGAAATAAATTTGGGAAACATACATGGATATACTTTTTTGAAACTGCAGTTGCACAGTTCTTTTTTTCAGTGGGTTGTGATAGAAAATTGAATATTTTACCTTTCAAAAAAGCATTTCCTTTTTCAGTGGGTAGTGATAATGTTTTCTTAGTTTGAATTTCAAATGCTATTGGGATTTTAAAGTGAATGAAGGAAGGATGCAATTTATATCTGGATTGGTGATTTAGTTTTGTTTGATTATGAAATTGACTTGGATAGATAAAAAGGAAGTTCAGCTTAGGATAGGGGAACCATGGGTCAAGGGTCTTGCAGGCCATGTGCAATTATAAGTCAAACAATTTACTCATATTTGAGAGAAGAAAATATGCATTCTATTTAATTGGCAATTTGGATGGATAGGGTGATAGGGTAACAAAGTAAGTAAAGTTGGAAAAGGTATTTCTTGTTAATTCTATCTTTTTAACCCCCAAGGAAGGAAAGAAAGGAAAAAGAAGCCGTTGTTAACAATAGGTTGAAGATGATTCAATCAACTGATCCTGCCTTGTGAATATGATGGGGCATGTGAGAGTGGTGAATGATAAAGAAAACCTTTAAACCTGAAACAGAAGAGATGTAAGAGACAATAATATTCTAATGGCTGCTTGGGTTTATTTTTTTTTTAATCTTGCTTCTATTTTAGCCTGATTGGTCATATATTGAAAGAATGGGGTCATATGACCTTTTCCATTTGTATGATATTGTTCAGTGATATTTTCCCAACCATCAATCCTGCTAATAATGTTGAAGTCACCCTGATTGTCGTTTCTATTAGAAAGTGGAGGATATTATTTGTTTCCTTTAATAAATTAATCAGTTCAATTATTTTTTGATTGCCCAGAAGTGTGTTTGAAGTGTAGAGGTGTATCTGGTGTGTTCTATGTGACCAGCACATTCCAATGAGAATAAGTGCCTGTTTGAGAGGGCTTTCCCCTAATAGTTCTTGGCGTTGCAACTTGCAAGGTGGGACCTTCCCGGACAGCCTATAATCAATATTTAGCGGAAAACCTGGAAAGCCTAATTTTTCTGTCTTTCAGCCCCCAAAAAAAGGCTTTCAGTTGAAGCTCCTTTCAGTGGCTTCTCCAAAGCACTCGAAAGCTTCAGCCCTCCCAAACGGGCCTTCATCTTTATAAGGAAAAATCTATAGGATAGTTTTAAAACCAAAATTGCTGTATGGACAGAGTTCTAGGCAATCAAGAAAATGCTAGTGACAAATAAATTTGGAGATCCAACCTGAATGGCAGTTTTTCCATTAAATCAGCCTACAATGAAACTTGCATAATGAATGGCAATAACCCAGGAAATTGGAATAGTTCCAAAAAAGTGTGGGGTATGAAAACCTTCCAAAGTACGAATATTTCTTATTCTTGCTTCTCAACCTAAAGCTGCCCACACAGAAAATGCTAATTTTGAGAGGGCTGAATATTGATGGTTCCTGTGTGATGTGTGGAGAGTAAGAAGACATAGACCACATTTTTATAAATTTCCCTATTGCTAAACAAGTGTGGGATATTGCTAGACTCACTCCGGATTCCCAATGACATCAACAGTAATATTTGTGATTGGTGGAATCTCATCTCGAGTAATAATGAAATGGATCCGGGTGGCTCCTATAGAAAGGAGAAATTTGTGGTCCTCTAGCAACTTTGGAAGAATTGCAATGAATGTGTTTTTAAAAATAGGAGGTTGCCACCCTCTATTATCATTGAAAGGGCTTATAATACGTTTTTGGATATCAAAGGGGTGAATGGTGGAGATCAAAGTAGTTTGAGAAAGAAGGAAGTTGTTCCTTTAGATGGAATAGTCCTGATTTTGAGGCTATTAAAATTAATTTTGGTGCCTCGTGTATTAATGGGGACTGTTCAGTTGTTTGTGTTTCCAAGGATCACGTGGGTCATATTTTGGATTTCAAGGCTTACAAGCTAGGTAAAACTACAATTAATGTAGCTGAAGCGTGGGCTGTATGGGAGGCCCACAATCTTGGTCTTAACTTTCCTAACAGGTACATCATCATCATCGAAGGTGATTCGAAGCTAGTATTGATAGTCTAAAAAGGATTTCCAGCCCCCCGTGGAGAGTGCGTCCAATTATTGAAGAGTGCAGAGCTTTAAGGGAGAGATTAGAGGGAATAATTGAGTATCAGCACATCTACAGAGAAGGAAATATTGCTGCAAACTGGCTAGTTAACCATGCTCACACCAACGAAGCATCTTTCAGCTCCATTCCTAGGCCTCTAAGTGTAATCGCTTGTTTTGATTTCTGGGGACGTGCTACCCTCGGATTCTGGTTCTATAAAAAAAAAATCAAGAAAAAACGTGTTACATAAAATGAGAATAGTTGAGATGAGGATGCTGAGATAAATGAGCAAGACTAGAAAGGACAGAATCACGAGTGTACTAGTTAGGGCTTGGGAGTAGCTCCAATTAGTGAAAAGATGATAGAAAGTCAACTAAGATGTTTTGTCATGTGCGTTGATTCACCAATGGGAAAGAGTGCATTTATGCAAGCAGAAGGTTCTAAAAGAATGGAATGACATTTTCTCTAAGCAGTGAACAGAGTGGAATGACAACAATATTCATGTAGCCAACCTGTTATAATTCGGACAAAGCTTATTTAAATCTATTTGGACTAAGAAGGTTCTAAAAAAGAGCAAGGAATGCCGAAGAAAAAGCGGAAAAGTACGGATAGGGTCAATGCAGATTTCTGAATTTTATTACAAACCTATAAACATTTTAAATGTCAAATACCCTCATTCTATGCCCCAATGTCTGTCTGTAAATTGGCATTAATTCCGAATTGGCATTTACCCCAATTGTACTTTGGGCCTAAAAATTCTAACTCGGGGCTGAATGATTCTCCTAAAAAAAAGTGGTCCGAAGTGGTGAAAAATGATTCAAGGATTTATAATCTGAAACAAAACATGTTTTGACAGAGCACGATGGTGGGACAGTATTTGTGTAACCGACCTTAATGGTCGGGGTTCAAGCTAATTTGAGTTGTATATTTCCATTGGTTAACAAAATACAGAAAAATTGTCAATAGATAAAAAGATTGAGATCAAGGTACCATTTCTTGGTGCAATAGAAAAATCTTAGAGCTGATTAGCATGAGAACATGGATTTTGGGTCTGGTAATGGCCACTTAATGCCAAAAATGCTGGGGACGGGGCATATCCAATCTATCCTTCCCAAGATCCTGAACAGTTAACTGGGACTAGCATTGCGTAACAACCCTTGAAATCAGCAGATAAAATGAACATGACTTCGATTTATTTATTTACTTTTGGGGGGGGGGGATTTTACATTTTTTAGTATTAGAGATTAAGTCGTCTGTTTCAATAAGCACAAATAAATAAACCAAGAAGGTTGTTACTTTATCTTGATGATTCTCTTAATTAATTAAGAGCTGGTTAAGTATATGCGAACATCTAGAAATAAGAAAATGACGCTGTCAGAAACATGCTATAGTTTTCAAGGCACTAAAGTGAGGTTAGGAAACAGGGGGAGGGGTGGCTTGTCTTCTGGTTGCTTTGGTGATGGATTTTTCTTTTGAATAAATACATGAATCTTAGGGTAGTTTCCTAAGTTCCGCAGCAAGCACCAACCATAGAAAATTAACATATTAATGAAAGAAAGAAAAGAAATTTCAGAGAATAAAAGGGCTGAGACAGTCACAGGAGAATTTTTTTTTTTTAAGTTAACTGATGGAATGTTAACAGAGGGGAGTCTTTGTTGGAATCCAAAAGTTTAAGGGGTGTAATTGCCACTATCCCCAAAATATAGGGTAATAATTTAAAATTTACCCTAAAAATAAAGTAGTATCTTAATTTTATCTCACAAACTGAATAGTTAGTTTAATAATGTCCGTTAGGGGTGTTCACAATCCGGTTTAGTGCGGTTTAGAGAAGATTTGAGACTAAATCAGTAAATTACGGTTTGAAAATTTCTCAAACCAAACCAAACCGTTTTGGCGTAGAAATTAAACCAAACCAAACTATTATTACGGTTCTTTGATATGGTTTAGGGAACTTTGGACCATTCTTTGATTCCATTGGAAAGCTCAAATAACTCTTAAAAATTAAAACTTAAAACTTTATTTTATTATAAAATAAATGAGTTTATTATATATTTATAATTTTATACACTTGGTTTAGATATATTATATTATATATAATATTTATACATCATAATTTATATAATTATATATGAATGTTTATAGATATTTGTGTTATATATAATTTTGGCTTATGGTTTATGGTTTGGTTCGATTTATAAATTCCAAGAAACCAAACTGAAACCGCAAACTATAATTTAGCAAAATATAAAATCGAATCAAACCACTTTCATGTACAGGTCGAACCAAACTGCAAATTTGGTTTGGTTTTGCAGTTTGAACCAATCAACCAAACACTAAACACCCCTAGTGTTTATTTTATTATTACAATCTAGAAAAATTAAGAAAAAGTAAATAATAGTACCATGCACAAAGTATCTTGACGATTAAGCAAGGTCACCCTCCATGGGCGTTTTGTCACCTAGACATCGCCTTCACAACTATGAAACAGGTATAGTTCAGAAATTGGAGTATCCTTGTTACATAAACATCGCCTTGACAACTATGATGCAAGCATGTTTCAGAAATTGGAGTATCCTTGTCACAGAGTTCCCTGATATCTGGGGTAACTTGCATAGAGAAGCATCAATGTACCTGGTCCAGTAAACTGTAATCAGCAGTCAGCACCTATATAACTCAGATTATACAATTGGTAATTGGTGATGATCTTCGTTTCGAATACTCTTTCTACTGATCATGATGTATCCTGAAAAGCTAATAGGTGGGACCTTAACAAAGTAATAAACCAACATGCAGTGAATGAACTTAAATCAGTCCACAAGCTGGAGACAGCGTTTACCAATTAATGATTTTTGCAAAGAAATATAGTCTGTAAACCTCCCGAGTATTTCGAGAGGCCCAAAGTATAGGAAGTTGTTAGATCTATTTTTAACTATTTAAAATAGCTTCTTGTATTCAAGTATTGAAGTGAACATAAAACTAGGTTGGTGTTTTTAATTACTCTAATCATAATCTTTGTTTTGTTTAATTTGAGCTTATAATGTTCTGTTTATGTTTACAGCCTTATTTGCTTTGAGTGCAATCTGTGGCAGTAGTAGTTGAACATTCTTTTCCTGGTGGCCAATGGAGGTTTACACTTGTTTTCTTGCATGCAATTTCATGTTCACACTTGCTTGAAAGAATCTTTGGACAAGGCACGTTATTGGAAACGTGTTAATGTGGCCTTCATTTATATTGAGCAAAGGAGACAAGCGACAGTAGTACTCGAACAGTGATCTTGGGCCAAAGATTGTTTTGTCTTTCTTGTGCTTGGCAGATGTGTAACTTGAGCTTTTTGCTGGAAGAAGCACTTGTGCACTGTGATGAACCAAGCATGTAAATTTTTTTTTTCACTTTTTTATGTTTTGATTCTCATTTATTTTTTCTTTTGTACTTTGTATCATCACAACATGGTAAAACTTAGAAGGGAAGGCATTAGAGTTGGCTACAAGTAGTTGATTCAGATTTCAGAAAAACGGTAGAGGAGAAATATTTTCCTCGATGCAATTTGACAAATCTTGGGAACTCATCACTCAAGCATGTAATCTTCACTGTATGCTTTGTATGATGATGCCTTTGATTTTTCTAATATTATAATGATGGCGGTCGGCGGTCCTTAGTTATGTTGTTTATTGTCATTTATTATTTAAAAGTAGGATCCGCCTTTTTTTTTTTCTCTTTGATCGGTAGTTCTCATTGGTGTGTAAATACAAAAATGATTGGTATAAATGCAAATATGTTTGATTGAAGAAAATGTAAAGTTGGATTAGTTTTATAATAATAATTTTGTATTCTTGCTCAATGATTTTTAACTGTGATATGTTAAATGTATAAACATGAACCTTAAGATTAGAATATATTCTTTTGATATTAATTAACTTTGACTGAAAAGTTTGTATTTATTTTAAATGCAATCATGCCTTAAATCTGTTTTTACAGGCATTTTCAAACATAAATATACTCTTACCAAACACTAGCAATAGGGCTGAAAAAGGATCCAGATCCGGATGGATTGTTTCGGAAGAGTTCTCCCAATTATATGGTTTCGTAGTTTTTCGTCATTAAATGTTAATATTATTTACTTAAGCCTTTAACCTTTAAGTTTGAGACGTCATTAAATCGTAATATTATTTAATTAAATGCTTATTTCAGTTACTTTTAATTAAGACATTTAATTTGTCATTAAATATTATTTAAGTCAAATAATTTGTTAAAAAATTATAAACTAAAGGTAACATGTTTCAAACCCTAGTCATTTGCTTATGATAATAATTAATTAACCATTATGGCAACTTTAATTACTTATCATAACAACATGTTTTTTATGCATAAAGTAATCTTTCTTGCCCTTTCTTGCCTTGGTAGATGTTTCCCAACAATTGTTAAAATTTGACTATTAAAATTTATATAATAATAAGATTAGTATCAATTATATTTATTTATTAAAAAAGAAGGTATATATATTAACTTGTATTCATAATAAATATTATCTAAATCTACATATATAATAAATATTAATTAATAAGTGGTTTCTAAAAAATATTAGTATATATGTTTTTTATGTTTAAATAAATTAGTTATAAACTTATAATATTGTTGTTAATATTTTTTAATGATTCTTTTAGGATTTTCTAACATATCTATGACTTTATGCATATCTTGATTTTTCATCGGTATCTATACGTTTCCAAAGTGTATCTCAATATATCTCTTAAAATTACCTTTTCCGATACACCTTACATTTAGGGGTGTCAATTGGACTAGATTTGGTCCAATCTAGTCCAAACCAATGTGAGTCCATTACAAATGGACCTGGTCCAATATAGTCCAATTAATATTTTGGACCACTTTGGACCGGTTCAAAGACTGTTCAATCTGTTCGAATTCTTGTTAATTTAGATTGGTTTCAACTCAAACCTGGTCCATGGACGCTTATGCTCTTATATTCTATCAATGGACCAAATATTGGTTCAATCCAATATAAAATCATTATAGATGAACCAGGTCCAATCCAATATGTCATATTGGTTCGTCCATTTCGTCCAAATTCATTGTCTTATTGGTCCGTCCAATCCATCCAAATGGATTTTGATTTGGATGGAGTCCAACCCAAAATCGGTCCATTGACACTTCTACTTACGTTTCTGATAATTGTGAATCCCATCAGATTTGAAGACCTTGGATTCAAATTTGAATCCTAATAAAGTAGTGTAAATATAATGTGCTGTATTTATTATGTATATAAATTTATATATAATAATATAATGTATAAAAATATTTTTATAAAATTAAATATAATTATATAAAATTTATATATTAAAATTAATAAATATTATAATATAATTGAATTCAGATTTTAATCGGATCAGATATAGCTAAATCCAAATTCAATCCGACTATTAATCAAATATAGATTCTAAAATCCAAATCCGATTTGATTACATAAATACATCTAAATCTAAGATAATTGGATTGGATGTTGGATTGGGTCACAGATTTTCAGATATTGACAAGCCTAATTAGCAAAATTAATCAGACTAAATATGTGTTGAACCAACATTTGCACTCTTCTCAAATGGAGTTAAGTTCTAAATAATTGGCCAATTTTGGGTAGTTGATCCGTGCAAAACCTTTATTCAAAATTTTGGGTGATATTTTACTATTTTGAAAATTTCATTTGGACTACACAATAGGGATAGTCCATCTCTCAAACCCATAACCCCCAACTGTGTGGGGTGTCAATTAGACTGGACCAATCCAATATAGTCCAGTGTGATGTGAGTCCATTACAAATAGACCAAGTCCAATCCAATCCAATGAATATTTTGGATCAGTCCCATTCAATGTCTAGGCCGCCTAATCTATTCAAATTCGCTTTAATTTAGATTGGGTTCAACCCAAACCTGGTCCATTGATATCCATATTCTTATCTTATATCAATGGATCAGATATTCATTTAATATCTAATAAATATTTTGGGCTAAATTGATCCAATCCAATATGTCTTGTTAGTCCATCCAATCTATCTAAATTGATTTTGGATTGAATGGGATCCAGTCCAAAACCGGTCCGTTAACACCCTTAGGTGTGCAGACAGGATTTGATCTCAGTCTGATCTTATCAACTAACCAATTGGCACCATGCAAATGAAGAACTCAAGTTATTGAACTTCACTACTTGATTTAAATAAACTAAGGCAGTATTTGTAAAGGTTTTCTTATCTTTCCTTTCATTTTCTTACTTTTTCCTTCAAATCAAACATAAAACTCCAGTTGGAAGGAGCGTAAAACCTTATATTTTATATTGTTTTGTATATATTTATACAGTAAAAAATACATATTTGTATTTGTATTCCCTCCTAAGCCTAAGTGAATAAATAAGATTTCTCGTGTTATAATATCGTTAAAGCCTTGTTGGACCTTGGTCCAAACATGTTACATGTACGTGGTATTGGCTCAGCCCAAGCCCGATTTATCCATTGGATGGGTTGGGCTAGATTAACTCGCTCAAACCAGATCCAATCCCCGAGTCCAAGGTTGTGAACGCTGTCTCTAGTCTATAGACCATAATGCGGTCAAAGTCCACAGAAACTGTTGCGAAGATTCATATTAAAGACTTGAGATGAGAATTCAATTGACACTCACGGTTTCCGGTTTCGTTATCCATCCAATTCCAGATCCATTTCCATCTATTGGTCAAGACTTGTAAAAGACTTAAAAGAGGAGAGAGGATAGTGATAGTGAATAGTGATTGATATCTGCACGTTCACGCGAAACGGCAGTCTCATCTCATCATATTCTTGCTTGCTGCGTTGCTTACATCAACTTTTCTTTGGGTCCGACGTGTCCTTACGGTCTCAACTTTGCGTTTCTGTTCTCCACCGCTTCAAATTGAATTTTCAATTCATCGTTCACTCTTCTTCTTCTTCTTCTTCTTCTTCTTCTTTAAATTAACTTTTCCCACCTTACTAACTCTATTCTCAATTTTGAACTCTCCCTCCCTTCTATCCGTCTGTCCTGACTTGTTCGGTTCGTTGGTTGCTCTGAAGGTGGCTCCTAATCTTCGCCCTTCGTTTTTCCCATTTTCATTTTCTGAAAATAATATTATGTTGATTCTGTGGTGCCGGTAGGAGCAGAGAAGGGATTTTGCATGACGAGTGCTTCGGAGCTTTTCTATGTCCGCAGGTCTCGCGCAGGCCGAAATACCACTGAATTAGGGCTCTTTTCCGCTACCGATCGAAATCTCCACCAGAACCGTCGCCATACTTACCAACGCAGCGACGACTGCGATCCGTTACGGCGATCTTCGCATGTCAGGCATCTCTGTTCTCCTGGATTTCATACGGTCAGATAAACTAATTTCTCTAATTTTCTTTTCTTTTCCTTTTCTTGTTCTATGTATCAATGGTCCTTTTCTTTTACATGTAATACGGAATATATTATCTTTTTATTTGAATGCGAAAATCCTAGATTAAATGAGATTTCTTCCCTAAACATGTTGTGTATTTCTAATGGCTTCGGTTTGTCAACCATTTCTCTTTCCAGATACATTTCGGTTTGTCAACCATTCGGTTTGAATGCGAAAACCCTAGATTAAATGAGATTTCTTTATTTTAAGATTAAAAACGTTCTTTGTGTCCCCTTCACATGATAAAACTTTCATCATTTTTCTAGTTCTTTGGGGTTAAGAAAGCAACGCGTCCATTATTGTAGAATGACTTGTAGCAGCTAATAGCCATCTTATCAACCTTGCCCTTGTTGTGGTGCTGTCAGCAACATATATTGTATCTCTGACTGAATTTAAGATGCCCACTTCATTAATTAAAAGAAAAGAAGGATTATGGATACAAGAGGGGAGATAAAATATCTTAGCTCCCCAAAAACTGAATACAAAGAGAAAAAATTAAAGACTAGCCCAAAAAACAGACTCCCTATTCACCCCTTGCTTGGCCAGCCCATCGCAAATGAGTTGGCACTCCTTTTCACTCAACTGTATTGTATCTCAATGTCCCTACATAACCACAAGAACTGCTTCTTTAAATTGTTATAGTTCCACAATCCGCTGTCCTCTTTCTTCAGCCAGCTAACCACCACCTTCGAATCACCTTCTAGGATCAAATGACTGATATTTAATTCCTTTGCTCTACAAATTCCTTCAAGCGCAGCAAGGATCTCAGTCCTAAGAGAGTCACCTTCTCCAATAGGGCCAGAGAACAAAGCAATAACAATCCCTTCCTCATTCCTGAAGACTCCTCTAATCCCTGATGGCCTTGGGTTCCCTACACTATTGCCATCAAAATTCAACTTTATAACACCCAATGGGGGGGGGGACCAAGAGGGACAAAGAGTCCTCTTGCACCTAGCAGTGGAAGCAATCTCTTTTCAATTTCTTTGTAAGTCATCCATAGGAAAGTCTAAAAACAACTCTAAAGATTTTAGCCAGTGGATAGCCCTTAGAAGGAATAGGTCTAACAGTTCTTCCAGGGTTCTTTCCTTGTCTGAAAAAATATGTGAGTTTCTTTCTTCCCACAATGACCAGCACACAGCTGCCCTAATACTCCTCCACATAGTCTTCTCTCGCTTCTTAGGCCATTGGAAAAAAGAGGGAGAGAACAAACTTTGAATACTCTCAGGCGGATTCCAAGAACACCCAAAGCGGGAGATAACCCACTCCCACACAGTTTTAGCAACCTTACAATAGACCATGAGGTGGTAGCCGGATTCCCTATCAGCTTTACAAAGAGCACATCTATTAGGAAGTAGACAATAATTGGGTCTCTTTCTCTGGAGTAGGTCAAATGTGTTTATTCTTTCTAGGAACATTTTCCAACAAAAAAAACCAACCCAAGGAGGAATAGCCGGAAATGACAACCCAAAAGGGCTCACTCTCATATTCGTTGCTCCATCTCCTTAAATTTAAGGGCTTTGGTTTGTCAACCATTTCTCTTTCCAGATACATTTCTTTCTGTCATTTAAATGCATTTTTTTCCTTGATACTTTGGTGAGTGTGCAACAATTCATAAGTAAATGAAGTACCATGAAAGGTCTAGTTTTTGACTTATGTTCAACTCAACTTAATTAATCCTAATCCAGACTATTCTGGAATAGGAACTTCTATGAACTGAGTTCTTCTATTGGCCAAATAAGACATCAGTTTGATCAAATTGTGATGCCATGGATTGTTCATCAGTGGTATGTTCTGTTGGAACTATTCCTCATAAAAGGTCCAAATTCAATAAACATTAGCTCTATAAAACAAAATCTAAGAATTGAAATTTAATCATCAGATGAGGTTTAGTGAATCAGTTTAGCACTTGTAGTGATTTGGAATTAATGCACTAATGAAAGTTCTAAATAGAAACTTCTATCTAGGTCACAGCTTGGCTCTAACTGAAAATTTGTCATGATTTTGATATTTCCAATTGGAATATAAAAAATAATTTTAATTGGAATGTTAAGTATCATTTGGGTTAAACACTTTGCTACTTTGAAATGTTTAACAGACTTTAATTGGAATGTTAAGGGTTGACAGACTGTATTTTTTATAGTAAAAAGAAAAATTCTATTAAAACAGAAGAAAAGATTACATTCTGAGGTCAAGGTAATGCCATGGGATGGATTAATCAAACAAAACCTAAACAGCAATCTAGACTTACAAATCCAATGCAATATGGAATCCTCGTCCACAATCCAAGCTATTATCTTGGAAAGAAAATTGGAAAGACCAACACCCATACTGCCACTGACTTTCCACTGAATGCCACCACTTCTCAATGGATCAGTGCAAATTCACAAACAACCTTCTTATCCTTCTTTCCAATTAATGCATCATCCAGTAAGGGTGAAGCAACTCCACACAATCTTGACCAACCAACTTCCTTTATGCAAAGGCCAAGAAGAAAAAAAGCATGAAAGTTTGATTTCACCACTCTGCTGCCAAAACCCCAAATTTCGAGTTTTTATCTTGCCACAAACCTTTCTATCTTTGACTCCTGTATCACCCCCACCTCTGATTTAATGTGTCTTATTACACACCTCACCATTAACCACAGCCCTTCAACTAGCCTTCCTCAACCCCTTTATAACCAACTCAGAAAATTCATCTCCCACCCTTGATCTCTCTACCCCACTCAACTCCTCTGGACAGTGAACACCAAAACCCCTCATTTTTCCCTCTCAAAAATTTCTTCTTGCATTATCTGTAGGAACCTATGTGTAGCTCCAATAGGTGATAAAATGAGAGACAGTAGACTAAGATGGTTTAGGCATGTGCATAGAAGACCACCAATTGCACCAGTTAAGAAGTGATTTATTACACATTGAAAGGGCTAGAAGAGCTCGGGGTAGACCAAAAAGGACATGGGTAGAAATAGTAAGAAATTATTTAAGCACTGGATTTGGCTTTTAAAGGGATTGGCAAAACAGGATTCATGTAGCTGACCCTATTTAGTTGGGATAAGGCTTGGATGATGATGATGATGGCTTCTCCCACATCCCAAATCTCACCCCCTCAATTAATTTCTTTTTTTTTTCCTCTCTTACTTTTTTTCAAAATGTTCAAAGGCTTTCCTTGCAAAGCCTTCACCTCCCCAAAAGAACAGACCAAGTGCTTTTCCCATTGCCACCACCCTCTCCAACCTTGGAATTTGCAATTTCTAAGGCCCCTTCACCACCCTTCCCCTTTGTCTCTTCCTTATCCCCCCTTTCAACCTCACCAATCTCTGCCCCTTCTCGTCAGCAGCACCTTCAGACAAATTCAGCAAGAATCTTCTCTTTTTTCTATTATAAACTCTGTTATGAAGATTATGCCCTTTCGTCCCATTAGAATTCTTCCAGTTTGCTTCAACTCCCCTCACCCCCCCTCCCCCTTCTTCTCCCACTTCACTTCCTTACTAGATTCATTCCAACCCTCAGTACGAGGCATAGGATCTGGACTTACCTCATTACTAAGAAGACCGGTTTCAGCAATGTCGCTTGTGTCACCCAATCCCTTCTCTGAATTAACCTCCTCAACTATCTTTGTCACAACCTCCACCCCACTCGCCAAGATGCCATTGAGAGATGCATGATGTTCATTGCGAAAGCTGCGATCACCTTTCCTTTTCTCCCTTTTCTTCAGCACTGTCTTCTTCTTCCTACCTTTCTACAAACCCAAACCCATTTCTCCTCGACACTATTCCTACCACTAATTGAATCCTTTGCCCCAAAAGATTTTTTCTCCACTCTTAGTAACTTACCCCTCCCTCTTAAAACCCTCAACTTCTTCCATCAGCCGTTTCCTTTCAAAACTTTGTTTTGTTTTTCTTCTTGAAATGGTCCCCACTCAGGCCTCTCGACTCCCTATTACCCACTACTGCTTGTTCCCCTTCTATTGAAATCTTCTCATTTGACTTTTGATCTGCTCTCTCACTGCCCTCACCCCTGACGTGTCCCTCTCGATGTAAATCCAATTCAAAATTTTCCTTCGAACTTCTTACTTTACCCTTCGAACATGCCACCTTCGATTGACTCTTCATCTCCCTACCTCCTCCGTTCTGTAACTCTGGTTCTTTTCACTATCCCTC
>NW_010729186.1:1029042-1061345 GCF_000365185.1 Nelumbo nucifera
AGCTTATCCAAATCAACCTCTTCACCAGGCTCTTTCATGTTTGCCCTCAAGAAAGTCCCGTCTTCTTGTTCTAAAATTAATCTCCACTTCCACAAATATTCTAGTCATGTCCAACCTTTCCCAAATCCTATCCCTATCATCATATTTTAGGAACTTCCTGCAATGATCCCTGATCTCCATAAAGGTAAGTATACTCCATGCGTGAAGGGGGATACCTATCACTCCTTACCACACCACCCTTCTTCTTGCTTCCCTAATTTCTGCTGCTTCTGGGAACCACCAACTTAACCGAAGGTCGTATTATCTCACCTTCGATATCTTTATCTCCATAATCCTCTCTGCTCCTCTACTATAGAACAAAATGAACAGAAGCAGCCCACCATTTAACTTCCTCACACCCATCAGACAATCCTTCCCCCATTCAAGAGATGCCCATGCTTCAACCTTCCCAACTTCAGGATCCATCCCCAAAAACCTCCCTACTAGGCTAGCATGCAGCACCTGCATCCTCGTATCCATCTTCCCAACTCTCCTCACTTCAACACACACCACTGCCACCTGCATCCTCTCATCCATCAACAAATGAAATCATGATCACGATATATCTCTGGTTGCTTATGAGATGGTTACTACTGCCCTCACCATTGGCATTTTGTATCCTCAGGGGCGAGAAGCTTCTAGGATCAACCATGGTGGTAGCCAATCTGGTACAGGCAACAGCACTGGTACAGAAACTTCAAGTAGAAGAACCGACAGATTGAGATTCTCTAGTGGCAACAGACTTCCTGGAGCTGTAATACAGGCAAGGGAAAGACTCCTTGAGAGATTGAGAGGTGTATCTCTTTCTGGAAACAGGTTAAAACTCATGTCCATGCATTCATGTGGATTTGCTAAGATGTTTCACGAAATTCTGTTTTATATCTCTTGCAACTTTGACATAAAATGCATTTTTTATCAACTTCGAGTTAACTTTGTGTTAGCTGAGTAAACAGGTTACTCATTTATAAAAAAGAAAAAGAAAAAAAGGGAAACAGGTATACTCACTTGCTCAGTATAAAATCTGTTGCCCATGTAGATCAACCACTTGCTGTTCAGCAAGAATGGTGGCGTTAGAGATGACATTGCTAGCCAATTACAGTGTAGGTGTAAGTAGTTATTGTCATCCATATACGTAATATCAGTACAACTCTGATGGCATCGTTTATTTTTTTTTTGTTCATTTTCTTCCTGATTGATTCATAGATGTTAAATGAAATCGGATTTGGTCCTCACAGTCCCTTGCAACTGTGAGCTGTGCACTGGGAATATCTCCCATTGAAAAAAATACACCAAGTATGGAGATGTTCCCAATGCACGGTTGCGGTTGCAAATGGCTGAGGACCAAATCCGATCTCATGTTAAATGTGCCCTTCTTGGTTTACATGTATGTAGACTCTTAGGTATCAGTTCAGGTGAAGACCTGTTTCTTCTAATTTTCGTTTTTGGGACTCTAATTCTAGGCAAAGCAGGGGTGGATCAACACCAAGCATTTCTTGGGATGAATTTGCATCCAGCGATGACTGGGATACTGAAATTCCAAGGGAATGGTTACCAGGCAGTGCCTCACTTGGTGGACCAACTGCTCAAGTGGACGCATTGTCATCCACGCAAGGCATGAACCAGAAGAAGCCAGCAGGACTCAGCCGAGAGGAGATTGACTGTTTGCACAGGGAGATCTTCAGCTATACTGGCAAAGGCCCATTGGATGCAACGCTAAGGCCAACAAATGAGTGTAGCATATGCCTGGAAAGGTTTCAAGGAGGAGACTGGTTAATTAGCCTACCCTGTGAGCATAGGTTTCACTCGGCGTGCTTAGATCCCTGGGTGCAAATTTGTGGGGATTGCCCATACTGTCGAACGGCAATTGTTGTAGGTCATCACCAAATGGGGATCAAGAAACCATTAAATCCTCACTGAGATGTTTTTGTAACTTAGTTTTTGTATCAATTCGGGTCTCTTTTAGTGGGAGAGAATAGGACAGTCTGTAAGGAAATTTACTAAAGTTTGTTGTCGATATGAAGGACATATATTTGTGTTTTGTCTGCAAGAAGTGGAAATAACGGTGGTGATATATTTGGCATCGATGCTGAGAAAATGGTGTTACTGATATGTGGGTTGGAAGTACCGGTATTGGTACCTATTATAGGAAGTTCACATTAGTATCACATCATGTTCTGTTGGTAGCAAAATCTGGTGTTGCTCTAAATCACAATTTTTCAATTTTCAAGGCATATTAGCGTTTTTTAGAACAGTTTTTTTCTGACATGGTGCTGATGTGTTACTGGCATAGATGCCAAACAAACGTGAAGGATAAGAAAAGTTGAGAGCTTTTTGGAGTTTCACATTGTGCATTGTTGTCTCGTTCTGCATATGCAATTGGATTAAAATCAATACTACCATCGTGAATTCATGATTATTAGTTCTATATATCTATCTTTTCGTAATATATATGTCTCGCAAAAATATGATACTGGAAGAATTTTGATAAATAACAATAATAGTCTGATAGGGAATTTGGAGGATTTTCGTTATTTTTGAAAGAATAAGGTGCTGTTTGGTAGTTTTTTTAAAGTATTTTCATGCTTTCGAAAATATGAAAGGATGAAGAATACATGTTCACGAAAAGCATTAACTCGCTTTCCATACTTAAGTATTTTTTGGTCCCAAAATAATTAAGACTTTTTAAAGCATGCATCAACTACATATGTGATATTTAAATTTTTGTCACATGTTAGTTAAATCGGAGCTCATGCTGAAATTATTAATTCTCTTTCATTAGTGTCCTCCACACCACATGTTAATCTGATTTCAAAATAATTTATTCGTTTTTTTTTATAAATAACAAATATTCCATAAACCGTTTTTGGTTGGACTTGTGGGACTGAAGTGTACTTGTACAAAGTCAAAAACTAAAAATCAAAAACGTTAACAAGGATGGAAGAGTTAATTAAGTAAGAAGCAACGCCACGTATATCATAAGTTCCTAAGTTTTTACCACCTGTCTATGACATCTAACAAGATTTATTGATATTTGAAAAGTGTGGAAAACAGACAGCACATCCGCACAAAAAACGTGCTAGTGTTATAATGTGGTGAAGATACGCGATAGGATTTCTGGGTCGACAAGTGTAGAACTCGTGGCACTATTGTAAGAGATGAAAGAGTACTTCTATAAAGAATTATAGATATAAGATTCAATGGAAAAGATCTTCCAGGTATCAATATTATACCTTTCCGCAATCTATATTTGAGAGAGAAGGAGAGAGAGAGAGAGAGAGAATGTCGAGGAGCGAAGAGCAGACAGTGCGCAAGACGGAAAGCGCAGAAGAAGAGAAGGACAAGTCCCCAGGAGGAGAGGAGCTGCCTGTGGAAAGCAGCCCTTACGTGAATTATTCAGACTTGGAGGACTACAAACGGCGAGGCTATGGTACGGAGGGCCACCAAGAACCGAAGCCGGGACGGGGTGCAGGCGCTACCGATGCTCCCACCCTTTCTGGCAGTGGTCTCTCCGAACGCAAGGTGGCAGCAATCCATGATGTCAATATCATTAATGGTAACCAAGGCGTTCCATGAATGAACGAACGAATGAGAGAGAGAGAGAGAGAGAGAGAGAGAGGTGGTATGGGGGGTGGACCAAATTCTACGATTGTATTTGCCTCGGCTCTCTGCTATTTGGTAAAATGTACAATAATAAATAACTAGTTAAGCTCTGCGTATTGATTTAGTTAATGCATCGGTGATGATCTTTCATCTTATTTCCCCTTGGTCTCGTGTCTGTTGATTGTTGTCTCGCCGCTTTCCGGAACAGTATTGCATACTTCTGGCAGCTTAGGCTCATCGTACATACGCCTTCATATATAAGCTCAACAACACTAACTGTTAAAAATAAAAAAGGTTTATGGGCGACCAAATGAATTGAATCAGCGAACACCAAGCGCTCTCAGGTAAAAAAGGCCAGTGGCACTGCCACCTCCATAATCCCAAAAAGATCACTTGTTTGGCTTGGCTATTCTGATCTCAAATACCCTTCAAGAGCCCATGCATCCACACTCCAATCAAGAGGAGCTAGAGAAGGCGCCATCCGTCGGGGACTTTTGTACTTACTGAGATACTTGGATTCTGGCACAATTGTTTACCTCTGATTATCTTCTTATTCCAGTTGGTAATATTGATTCACAACCTATAGCTACCAGCTGATTTGGTCCAGTCCCAAACCATTGTCAGGGTTTATCCTACTTCCTACATAGTACCCTCACCTCCTGGTTTTCAGACTGTGTAGGCACCCTGACCCTATCCATAGACGACGCGACGCATGACAAGTATTATAGAGCTTCAAGATTGCTGTTTATCAACAGAATATTTCATATTTCTCTCGTAACATAGAATGAAAATTAAGGCTGTTCATCAATCGATGAAACCAATGTTAAGAGAAGTTTTTCAGGCCCGAGAAGTCCGACCTGAAGAAATAGAAGATGAAAACGGTGCTGTTCACTGTCAGAGAGATGATAGAAGATGAAAAAGGAGAGATGACCTAGTTCTGGTGGAATTTAGGGTTTAAAGTTTACGAGGTAAAGTCCGTGGGCTAAAACGCATGCTCAAGCCCGCCTAGATAAAGCCGGGCCGGCCCATGAAGTAAATCAATTAAATCTGATTTGACTATATATAAGAGGGACTGCCGGCCCTATTTGTAAATCAATTAAACCTGATTTGATTATATATATGAGGGAAAATCTATGATGCGGAAAAGAGATGATATAGAAAGTATGATGCGGAAAAGAGATGATGTAAAAAGAATTTTGACCAATCAAGAGTTTCGACTACAATCAAGAGTTTTGACCAATTAAAACCCCTCATGAAAATATAAAGGGTCTGACAAAAATTTTACCTCTCCCCACCCATTTTCCTTGTCTACTCTTCATTGGCACAACTCTCAACAACAAAGAAAAACAAGGTTTCTATAGATGCCTAAGTCAACCTAGTGAAGATAAATTGGTCATAGCCGAGCAGAATGAAAGAAAATACCTCCAGTGGTATGCCTTAAATACTGATAATCATAAGTAAGGGTTAAAGTATTCAGTATCATATTGGATCACTCGGAAGAAAATACATATAAATTCTATAAATATGTGAATAATATTATATTTAAGATTAAAATATTCATAATTAATGTATAAATATATAAAAAATGTATATTCTAAAGGTATACATAAAGACATATACTACAGTTAATACTAAAGACATATACTACAATGGGATGCATTAAATCATAAAACTTTATTGATAATGTATCAATTAAGAATACTAGAACATATTATATATATTTTTTACAAATTAATACATGCATAAAGCTATTATTATGTTATTTTCTACTCAATTTCAAGGCACAAAACATATGCAATTATTATACATGAATTATTATATTGATTATTTTTTATTTTTAATTTTTAATATTAACCAAAAGTCAACTAAGAATTAATTCTCAAATGTTTAGTTAACAATATTTGTATTTTTGTAAACAATAAACATGTTATTATAAAATGTAATTAAAATATCAACTAAAAATTTATAAAAATATATAATATTAGCTTAAAATATATCAAATATGATAAATTTTTTAAGATATACATCATATGCAAATTCATAATTTTTAACTATTAAAATAATTATTCCATTATTAACATTTTTTTCATAAATTTTTGGATAAAATATCATTTTTTATATAAATGCAGAATAATGGATTTGACAAATTCAATTTATATTATATTTTTGAGTATTTTATAAATAAATTTTTTATATTTGTAAAAAATATATATACTTTTATTTAATTCAAATTAAAATAGTTTATTTGTATAAATTTCTTGAGATTAAAAACCACTTTTTGATATAAATATGGATTTAAGAAATTATTTATTCTAGTAGTTTACAAAATATTAGTTTTGAATATTATTTTTTATTGAGTTGGACACAAATGTATGTTATTTGTCCGCATTAAATGTGGACACTAGAATTTGTAAAATAATATTCTATTTCTCTTGTTGTCATAGCATGAAATGTGGTCTAGTGGATTAAGAGTGCAGATAAGGCTTTAGCTCTGGGTGATTTGGGTTTAAACCACTCTAGTTGCATTTTTTACCACTAATGTGCAAAGATAAAGACGTTGATTTGTAGGGTCGATACCGATACCGATACGATACACTTGTATCGAACGTATCGTATTGATATTAAATCCTTACTCATAAGAGAGTGTCATTGTTCTTCTCACTTTGTGGGATGCATGGCATGTCTTGAGGTCATTTTCGATCGAGGTTCTTGGAATCAGTATCCATGTCGACCAAGCTGAATAGCTCATCTAGGTGTCATCCATGAATCCATGTTAGTATCCATGTGGCGCTCCAACGAGGGTGGTCTATGCTCCCATTAGTTTAGAAACTCAAATCTCTTCCTACTGAATCACTTCCTCTTAATCATTGTCATTGTCATATGGAAGCTACAATCTTTCTAGTCCTGGGTTCGGGGAGGGTTTTGTAAATTCTAGACCCTACCTACCTCCCTAAAACTCTCTACCCATACCTGCTCAAAACCCATAGTGGGTTGGATTTTGAGAATCCCCGCACATAAAAGTACAAAACCCTCCTTGACCCTACCCTCGCCGCATTCAAGGGTAGGGTGGATTGGGTTTAAAACATACATCTAATTTCCTATTATTTCTTATCATATAGAAGTAATAAAAAGTAAAATAACACAAATAAACATCAAGATTTTTAATTATTTGATTAAGACATGTAATAAACAAATAAGCTAGCAATTATCCTTCACATAAAATTTAAAATATTATTAAATTCAACACCTAGTACATAAAGTTTATATGTTTCCCAACAATATGGGAGTCGGGTTTATCCTAATACCATACCCTATCCATATCCGTACAGGTTGCACGTAGAATCCCAAAATCCATACCCACCCCAAAACCCATCGTTTTAATAAAAAACCCTGCCTCGAGGACGACAGGAGTGGGTACCCACGAGGTAGGGTAGAAATTGCCATCCCTACCTAGAAGCTTGGGGCATCACATTCAATTCCCCTCTTTTTCAATATCCATTGTTAGGACTTTACATAGATGCCCATTCTCAATAAGATTGCTTGTGCTTAGCAGTTTCACTAGGTCCCACCTTAGAATGTTGTAAAGTCATTTGCGGAAGACCTTTGCCTTTGATGATCAGGTGGACCCATTGACACCCTACACGAGATCATTCATCAGCATGAGTACCATTTACATGAATGATAGAATGGTCCTGCATCCTTCATAGGATTATGGGAATAGCATAGACTGGGCCTTTTCTTTTTTTTTTTTTTCTTTTCCAATTTTAGAGTCTAAATATAATAGCAGAAAATTAACATGAATAATAGACAATAAGTTGGAAAAATTTGTGAAAATTTTATTTCATTTCAAATTTAATGTGTACAAAAAATAAAAAAAAAATACATTAAAAGTAATACAATGGATTTGAACTGATAAAATGATAAAATTGAAGATAAAAATCATAATGGGATTGGATTATTGGAAAATATTACAAATAGTTATCAAATAAAATTGAAAATAAAAAATTACAAGAGTATAAAAAATATTGGATTCAACACTGTTTCAAGTTTCATGTCCATCATCTGCATCTAGTGAACTATTAGTTGAGGTGTCATGTCCTCTTTTGTCTTGTAGCCTATCTTTTGCATTTAGCCAATTCTTTAAGGAAATGCACATCTCCAAATATTGATTATTCAAGTTGCTCCTCTTCCCATCCAGAACCCAATTACCTATAGAAAAACAAGATTCCGATGCAATTATTAACACCGAAGGGGTTAATATATATCACGTGCTATGACTGAAAGAATTAGATAATTTTTTTCCAATTTCTCTCTCCGGGCTAAAATATCAACTTTGTTTACTTCCTTTGAGCTAAGGTAGTCAAGCATACTTGATTGTTGCAAATAAAATTGAACTTTGCTAAATGATAAACTTGATGGAGAGGTGGCAGTTGGTTGTTCTCTACCTTGCTTATTATTGACCAAATTTTATTTTCACTACCACTTTCACGTGGTGTGGGTGTTGAACTTCTCCTATTCCTACTAAACTTTGAGATTATATATTTCATATATTTGAAATAATAAAGTATTAACTTTATCTTTTTGAGTTATCATATTTATATAATAAAGATCAAGTAAAACATTTAAACCTAATTTTTTAACTCTAGAGTCAAAAATTGTACCTAAACAATATAAAGGAGAAATATTTTTCCAATATTTTTTAATTTTTATTTCCATAATTTCAACAATTTCTTGAAATTGTAAAATATTTCTATGTTTTGAAAAAATATCATTAATTATAAATAATTAATTAACTAATACACATGAGGTAGGACAACAAGCTCTTGAAAATAAACTAATTGCATCATAAATAGTTTGTAAAACATCTTTTATATGAATTGCAATTTCCTAATCTTCATCAGTTATGTAATCATTTGGCATTTCTTCATTATAAATTAAAACTTGTTAAAACATCTTTATATGATAAACACATTTCTAACATAGAATATGTTGAATTCCACCTAGGTTATACATCTAATACAAATTGTTTATATTTTTTTTAATATTGATATCATAAATTTTTAAATTCTTGTTTTCTAACCCCTAACATTCTAATTTACATAATACGGTTTCTAACTTTATTAATATGGGGTGAAATAAATTCTAATGCATCTTGTACACAAATTTAATATGTGACATACACACCTAATATGAAATGATTTTCCATTAAAAATTGGTTTTAATTGATTTTTAATATATTTATTAAGAATCATTATTATTATCATTATCAAAAGTAATAGAAAGATTTTTATTTTCAATTATATATTCATATAAAGTATTTAAAATACTTCCAAAAATTGCAGTGCTTGTATGTGGCCATTCTATTCTAGTCAAACTTAAAATTCTTTTTTACAAATTCTAATCTTGTTCAATAAAATGTGCAATGATACAAATATAATTAATGTTATATTTGGATGTCCATATATCACATGTAGAGAATTTTTAGAATCTACATTAAAAAGAGTTGAAATTAAATCTTGTTTATATATCTGAATTTTTTGAAGCTGCATTTCTAGTTGTATTCCTGGAAAATTTCCTAAATTGAGGATTAACAACATGTTGCAAAAATTTTTCTAACCTGGGGTCTTAAGAAAACATAAAGGGATGCTCAGCATGTACAATTCATTTTGCTAATTCTTGCCTCATTTTTCTTAGAAATATTGGAAATTACCAAATACACCATGAGAAATCTACATTTAGTTTGAGTTGTCATCTCCCTATCTCAAGTGAGATGTCATGTGTGGACAAATGGCCAATGCCACCACTATTATGGCATCTGAAATCATGTCTGCATTTTTTGTAAACTGCTCTTCTTCCCTTTCCAAGGATTTCCCCAATTGCAAACATACTCCAAGCATCACTAGTCCTTCTCTTACCAAAGTGAGACTTAGCATTACAAATAGTAGCACCAATTAGAGAAGCCATATCTGGAGCAACATTACTATTACAGACACTGATATTTTTGGTGTTGTTATATTGAGACTAGGCTTCATCAACAAAAGAAAAAGGATTTTGGGAAGAACCAGCCATTGTAATGAATATTAAGATTTAGAAAAACCATCAATATCCTTGATTTTAACCAATGAAGCTTTCTAAGCCTCCTAGGTTCCCTAATTGTAGTATTTGGTTTGCAGAGTTGAGAAACTTGAAGCAAGCTCCTCCTTATTGAAACTTGAAAATTGGAATAAAAAAATAAAATCGAAAAAATTAAGAGAGCATGAGAGTATGTATATTGTAGAGAGTACATGAGTTGTTATGGTGAATATCTCCTAGTGGCGATTTATAACTATTGGGGGTATTTTAGTCAAAATATCAAAAAAGAAAAGGTCAATATAACCCCCTCCAATGGTTATATTCCCGTGTGTCATACGCATGTCAGGCCGGCATCTAGGGCCATGCTGTGCTAGCCTGCATGTCATGCAGTGTCGTGCCTTGGAGGCCAGTCCCCTCCACAACCTAGGTCCAACACAGCCCGCAGATTCCTGTCCCGTGCCTTGGCCCGACTCAAGTCAGAACTGTAGTGACCGTGCCATGTAAGGCACAACCCCTGTTGTGTTGGGCCATACCGGCCTGCCACCAGCCTAGCCCACATTACATCTGATCAACGAGGTAAAGTCCACCTAATTGGGCATATATCGAAAGGCAACTTGGATCAGATCACCATCCAATGTTTTCTTGCATGCTTACTTCATTAGTTGGTCAATCGATTAAGGGATTCTGCTGAAGACTACAGTTTGGAGTTAACAAAACACCTTTGCCAATCGAGCGCATCTATGGAACAACTGAAACACTTGTTTGCTGCAGGGAATGCAGAAATTAGTAAGGACAACCTTTATGGAATATTTCTGAGGAAGCTTTCATGGTTGAGAGGAGGTGCAATGTATAAGTTAGTAAATTCATTTAGGGCAAATTTCTTAATTACTCTCATGATTTAGTAATTGATTAATTCACCCTTACTGTTCATATATTATTTTAAAGTATCCTTATTTCTGACAATTATCTAAAACCTCCCCTACCATTAATTCTTCTACATAAATCATTCACATATGATATCACCTGATTGATATATTTTTTAAAAATTTCTAGAATACCTTTTGTCATAGAAAATTCAAAACATCAAAACTGGGAGCCCGGGAACTTTATTACAAACCAACCTTTTTCTTTACTTTTGCCTTCACGGAACTAAAGTGAGAACTCTGGTCTACCCAATCTTTGATCACCGGTCCCCTGTCCTTCACTCTCTCCAGAGGCTAGTAGGATGTCAGTGACGAGAGTAGAAAGAGGAGGAGATGAAATGAGGAGGGGAGAGAGGAGGTGGGCAGAGCGCCGGATGGCCTGAAATTGATGAAAGAATGGGTAGGTGGTGTTGTTGGTAGCAACAGGGTCCAAGGGAAGGATGTAGAATTGAAGGGACTGAATTTTGGGGTGGGTGGACAGGAAGTGGTTGAGGTGGGATGATTCTGCAAGGAGATAGAGGAAGGGAGGGGGTCAAATGGCCATGCTAGCACTGGGAAGCAGAGCAACATGAGGCTTCATTTCCAAGTAGTCAGATCTACGATTGATAGTCGGGATTTTATGTGTAACGAGATGCACGATGCATGCACTTCATTCCCCTATGATGTTTGGAAGCAACACACAAGCATCCATTGTATCTAGTCCAACATTAATAATGATGATTAATTGTTGTGAAGGCAAAAGCCTTTGCATTTCAGTTCAAACCTAAGTCATGTTTAGAAGTTAAAGGTAAAATATAAAAACCTCCCTTATATTAAATTTCTTAAACTATCCTTATTGTTCATGAAATTGACAAACTGTATTTGTATTTTTACTGTTTATATATTGTCTTAAGTTATTCATAAAAGTTTTAAAATTTCTAAAATACCCTTATTATTCACCACCACTGTTGGAAGTTGCAGCGGCGGCAATGATTTTGGTATACGGCAACCACTGTAACTTTTGAACGACAAAAGTTTGGTGGGAGGCTGAGCCTCTCAAGGAAAATGAACCTTCTGTTCCATTCCGAGTCCAACAACGAATTCAACACTGGAATTCACGAATGCATGAAGCACCCGAGGATCTGCATCATAAAGCTTCACTTTATTGACGCCGATCAATCAGAGCAGCGGAAGAACATTTTTTATTTGAATATATACGTTTTTGCCTTATTTAATCAGAATATGAAGCCAAGGCCGACATCAGAGAGAAATTATGAACGGAAGAAGGGAGAAAGAATGGAAGGGATGAAGAAATTGCTTTCAGTTCATTTCCTGATTCTGTGTGAACGAACTGAAGAAAGAATATGAGGTAAAGGGTTCCAATACAATGAGAATTGGATACCCATGAAATCAATTATATAGTGAACATACAGATAAGTACAACAGAGAGATAAGCATGATACAGAGATAAAAATAACAGAGAGATAACAGGAGCGATTACACAATGAATCTAATCCTAATCTCCAGATGATGCTGATCTCTTGAACTCAACCTTCGGATAACTACGTTATCCATTACACTGTGTCCCAGCACCAAAACCGCTCGAGCATCCACGACGGTATCTTTTTTTTTTCGGTTCCGAAGGCGGGAGACTACTCAATTGGGAAATGTATCTTCTCCGGAGAGAGTTGAAGCAGAAGAGAAAGTGGTATCTCCAAAGTCTGTAGATAATAGGGCATTTAGAAGGTCGAGCAGTAGCAGTAATGCTAATTAATAGCCCAAGAAGGTACATGTATGGTTATGTATTCAATAGGCAAAGGTAGGATGAGAGGCTAAAGCGAGGAGGAGAGCAGAAGTCGCAGAAGCCTGTGGTCATATTGTCTTACTGTCCGAGTGTGCTCAGGCCTTTGTTACAAATATTGGGTCCTTTGTTTTTTGACATCGGTAAGAGAGCTCTGGAGCAGATTGCTTCTTGCGTCTCAGCATGGCATAATATATAACCATTCAGTCTCTGAAACAAATACAAGCAGAAAATGAATTGAAGCTAATGTGATTAAGGTGATGAAGGAGTTACTCACCAGGGACCCCACCGGACGGGCGGAGAGGAGAGGTCGGGTGTCATGCGACTGGCCATTTCGGACTGAAGTTTACGTTGGAGGCGATCAGAGCCGGACACGACAGCTTTTGTATACTTCTCTTCCTGCTCCATGTAAACGTCCATATGGCACATGGCCACTTCACCGCTCAGGTTTGACATTCAGCTGTAGGGATCTTCCCACGTTTCATCGTGAAAGGTAAACGAAACGGGCTTTTGAGGGGGTTTGGGCGTTGTCGGAGGGGGTGGAGGTTTTGGGGGCTTCGAATGAGCAAAGCGGATATACGAGGCAATGTTTGATAGGTGACGGAGACGCCGCTGCTGAATCAACATTTTGGTGAAGCCTGACATCTTTCCTCTTCGTCAAGAGGCTGTAGGTGGAGTACTGGAGTGTGGAGGTATAAATGAATTGAATTAGGTCCGACTAGTCTCGTCGACTTACCTTCTTCAGCAAAATCTCAAACCCTGTAATATCTACTTTCAGGCGTAATGTAGAATCAAAAGCAGTTGTACTTGGTTAGAAGAGTGGGAGAAAAGACATTGGGTTGCAATTAATGTGGCTCAAGCTAAGAGAAACTTGTCAAATAACATAAAAAATGAAGCTGAGGTATCGGGAACTTGGCTAAAGATATCTTCTCTATGGCTTCTCTCTGATGGTAGAAGAAAACCAGCAGAACGGGAGATACCGAGAGAGAGAGGCGCCAGTTGGTTGCAACTTGCAAGGACGACTTGGGCGTAGCTCGTTTTGGAAGACGACAACGCAGGCTAATGGTGGTAGAGGTTGACGGTGACCGGCGGGGAGAACAGAGGGTAAAAGGGAATAGAAGAGGCGAAGAGTTGTTAGGGAAGAAACCAGCGGGGAGAGCAGACGAGACTACAACATAATACCATAATCCAGCCGCACAAGGACCTCTTCACAGGTCGGGTTTGGGCCCGACTGCCATTCAAATTTTGCCAAAAGCCAAGCCCGAGCCTGGCTCATGAACGAGGTGGGATCTGCTCCTCCCACAGGGCGTGTGAGCTCTGGAGTAGATTGGTAAGAGAGCTCTGGTGCAGATTGCTTCTTGAGTCAGTTAAAGAAGTAATAAAGATGGATGGCTGATAAATAAGCTTTTCGAGTAGAAGAAAATATGAAGAAGCAGAAGAAACTAAATCCGGAAGTTGGTTCAACGGACAATATAAGAGTAGAAGCTTTTCAGAGAGAGAGACAGAGCACAAATGTGAAAGCTGCTATTTGTCATGGCAGAGGCGATGAATGTGAAAGCTGGTGGCGGTGGGAGAGGATGGGTACTTTGCACAAAGCTGAGAGCCGAGGTCTGTACAAATTTACGGTGAGGAAGAACAGCAACGGTGGTATCTGGACGGGATTTAACACCGGAATTCGCGAATGAATCAATCTACACAGTCACTTAGGTTTTATTTTGAAATTTTGATGAATAGTAAAGGATAAATTTGATTTTTCATTTTTTCTTTCTGTATTTACCTACGTGTCAATATGTAAAAGGATACAGTTTGTCAATAGGAATAGTTGATTAAAACAAAAACCTCCTTTCTAGTTTTGAATAAATAGCTAGTTACTTGGTCTTACTCAAAATGTTGATGCTTTGCATTTTTTTTTTTTTTAAATGCCACTTTTACCTTATCTTTTGAGGTGTAGAACCCAAAATAACTTTACCCTTTTATTATTCCTCTCCTTGTTTCACTTTCCATTCCTGAAACTTCTTAAATTTGGGAAATCATGCAATGTTCACCCATAGGAGATCACAAGCATAGATTGGTTACACCAAGAAGTTCAAAGAGAACACAATCAAGCGGACTCGGATGGTCAGACCATTCAACAATGACTGAACCCATGGTTTTTGAACCATTGTTGACCCAAATGATCAGACCGTTCAGCCCAAGAATTGTCCAGGCCAAGGTTCATAGTATCGATACGTATTGATCAGTATTGGCCGATACGTATCATTTCGACACCCCACTGATACCCCCCTACAGTGGGTGTATCAATGGTCTGACCGGTTCAGGCTGTAGTGAAGACCTAAACCGGCTCCCCTAAACCAGTTGGTGAAAAAAAAAAAACACCAAAAGGAGTATTGGTTTGCCTGATACGCCCATATCGGCATATCAGGTGTATCGATATTTTGAACCTTGGTCCAAGCAACCGGTTCCATTTTACTCGAAACCCGATCCCTAGCCAAAAACTATTGAATCGATCAATGACTTGTTGACTAGGGCGGTCGAACCATTGACCCGTTGAACAATTTTTAGCCATTTTTTTATTTTTAATTATTATTATTAAAATAGATTGTCCATTCGAAACAGACGATCGTATTATCAACCCAAAAACTGATGACCAGAACGGTTTCATTTCCAGGTTGTTTTTTAAAACCATTGTTGAACCACCCCTTGTGTTCAAACAATTTTGATGTAAAGTAAGCAACATTGCATCGATCAATGAGTGAACCCATCCCTAGAAGAATAAATATAAAATTTAAATTATTTAGAATAAAAATGAATAATAATGTATAGTGGAAGCAATTTTGTAGCTTATTTGTCTCCTTTATTGAACAGATGACAAAGGGAGGCGCGACTATCAATTTATTGATAAATACAGGGGAGGTTTTTGTTTTAGCCAAAACTTAGGAAAGGTTTTTATGATTGTCAAAAAACACTCGAAGTCATTAGTGTTCAACGAAATACATAAAATATGATTGATTTCCACGCTTTAAGCCAGTTGAGATCATGTAACCATAACGTTGAAAGCTCGGTCAATGAGCACTTAGAAGTTTTTTTGACACCTGTCTTTTAAAATATCCCCAGCCTATCATTGAAAAAGATTAATACCCACTTTTAGTAATTGTTAAAATATTTATAAAATGCTCATTTAACATATTTAATTTGTTGTACCTACTAGATTCGGTCAGGCTTTGTCAAAATATTTATCAAAGGTTTGTAAAAATTTTTCTACCTTTTCATTCCTTTCCCTACTTTTTCCTTTAAACCAAACACAAGGCTAAGTCTTCATTCTTGAAAGAGCCGGTGACCAGAGTGGCCTCCGAGCCTGGAATATATCATTTTTCAGAAAATTACCTGACCTTACATGTATATCAATCAGTATATCATTTTTGAGAAAAAGTCAAATTTCCTTCTCAAAAGTAGAGTCTAGTTTTTTTTCTAAAAGGCACTGCAAAGGTATGAGCTCGAATACCTAATAAAAAAGAAAACTGAGATTCACTTTAATTTATCAAATTGAAACAGACTTTTCTTAAAGGGGAAAGAAAGAATAATATGAAAGGCAAGTTAAAAGAGGTTTTTCCATAATCTGTTTTATTTATTTATTTGTTTTGTTTGTTTGTTTTATAGACCATGTAACTTGTTTTGGTCCAACCTCCATATTCATTGGGATCTTCAATAAACGTAATATAATCAAACATTTAGTTGAATTAATGAACAAAGGCGAATCCAAATTTGGCAAAAGCGACCTTAGTTCATGAGGGGCAAAATTTTTGACCAATCACTTTGAAGTTTGTTTACATTTCATACGTTGAGTTTTCACAGTGTATTTTTCATGTTTAATAGAGGGTGTATTTATTATCACATCCTCCATATTTAATAGAGGATGCTTTTTTTTTTTTTCTCTCATTAGAGTGTAATAGTTCAAATTTTGGAGGAAAACAAGAGGTTATTTTGCAAAAAATATGTTTCTAACCTTTTGTCTAGCCTTTTCTTTAAGCAAAAGCAAATGCCATTCTCCCCACTAAACATTGGCGAATGATTTTACGAATCTCTTTATTAGGAAAAGAGGAAAGGCAGAACAATACAACAAACACAAAACAGGACCACTACCCAACAGACAAGCACAATGGACTCGACTCAAGCGATAAAGCCTCACCAAGACAATCAGGAGGAGAAAAGCCAGATAACTTGTCAACAAACGGACCTCTGGATGCCAAAGCATAGGCTACAAGTACAACATTACAGGACCTACTATACACTCTGGGTCTACTACAATGAGAAATTAGTTAAGAGTTGGACAAGTTAAAAGGAAATGGAACATTTCGTGCATGAATGATCTTCATCTGTACTACTTTGGTGAGGATGAAGCCTCAGTTGCTCCAGCTTGGATCATTTTCAAAGAAACCATCCCAACATTCTCCCGTCCTCGAATGGAAATAGATGATGCCCTGTGTATTTTTCTTTCTGATAAGAGTGCAATAGTCCAAATTTTGAGGGAAAACAAGAGGTTATTTTTCCTCAAACACGTTTCTAACCTATTGTCTAGCCTTTTCTTTTGATTTTAAAATTTTTTTAGGCAATTGTCGCACTCCCCAAAACTTTGCCTAATGATTTTACAAATCTCCTTACTGAGAAAAGAGAAAAAAAACAAATAATACAACAGACACACAACAGGACCACTACCCAGTAGACAAACACAAGGGACTTGACAAAGCTTCACCAAGCCAATTGGGAGGTGAGGAGCCAGAAAACTTGTCACCAAACAGACCTCTGGAAGCCAAAGTATAGGTTGTAACATTACAGTACACTCTGGGTCGTCTACAATGAGAAGAACTTGGTGAAGAGTTATACAAGTTAAATGGAAATTCATTGTTTCATTGGTCCGAATGGAAGATAAGAACTTCCGACACAAGTTTTTCCCATGTTTTGATTTAGAAATTCTGAAGTAGAAACTCAAGAAGTTTGAACAAAAACCCTGCTTCACCTCTGTTCCTAATTTGCTTCCATCGTTGCATTGTCGCCTTGTCGGTGCGGCTTCAACCGTGTCTGCTTTTTTTTTGTAGTAAATGGTGGGGCAGGAAGGACTAGCAGCACATCTCCTTTGGATAGTTGAATGCATCCAATATGGTAGCCTTTGTCTCCTCTGTTGGAATTTGGAAGCACATAGTGTCGGCCGTCTTGAGTCTTGACATTGCTAATCAACAATGCCAAAAGAAGGTCATATGTTTGGATGTTTGCTACGCATCCATTTTGAAAGACAAAAGAAAATCATCAATTACGATCTATTATATTATTAATAGTTTGATCTAATCACATAGTAACAGGGATGTGGGTCCTTAGCTATTGTTATTCTTATTCACCACATGCATATATCATGCATCATGTATTTGAAAAAAAGAACCACCAAATCACATTGTAAGCCCTTTGACAAGTTGTATACACATCCTTCTTTGAAAATAGAAGACGTGTTTAACAATTAACAATTTAACAACACACCCTTTTTCAAAAAAAAAAAAAAACAATTTACACACACCGAGACCTCGCCATTCATTGATAGAAAAATAAAAAATAAAAATAAAGCGTCTTTCTTAACAGGCTGTGTACGTGACCAGACATTTGAAATTTTGAAGTTGATCACGAAAAATAAAAAGAAAGAATGAAAACCGAACGCAAAGAATTTCAAAATATTGAAAGTACTTAAAACTAAAAGGTAAACGAAAAATCGTACATAGCAGAGTCCGGATCTCCTGCCCACGCTTATCTCAGCCACACATGGAGAATATCTAAACCTCAGCATAGTATTATGCAGGGGGAGATATTTCCAATTCACGAGATAGTGTGTGGGCAGAGTTATCGAGGGCAGGAGATCCAGAGTCCTAATATCAGCAGGCTTGGCGGCCAGCGGCAACTACCGTTTCTTATTTCTGGGCTGATCGATACTGGTTATTAGTAATAATCTAAATTTCTAATTCCACGAGTCACGACCTTCCAAACAAGACAAAAAAGTAGAAATTTGGGTCGACTACAGTCTACAGCTACACAGCAGGTCTCCATCTTTCATTTTAAAAGCACCCCACAACCCACATCACTGGAGATATTCAAATTAATATGAAATATCTTCTCCTCTTTCTATAAATTCCAATCTTTCCTTACTTTATTTACATATTTACTGGAAGAGAAGGCAATTGGGTTTGTATTATTGTTGAGGGAACTCGGTCTTCAGTTGTAGATATGGGGAGAAATGGCAGTGACCTAAAATGGGGGGGTTTGAATTCCGACGAGGAAGCAGCAGAAGTTTTGTCACTCTGTGATCTACCGCGCATGGAAATCAAAGGAGAGAAGCATGCAAATCATGAGATTATAGCTCTTGATGAAACCGAAGAAGACTTCGAGTTCGGTTCATTGGCTGCTTCTCTTTCGACAGAATCAGAAATGTGTGCAGCCGACGACCTATTCTTTCGAGGCCAGATTCTTCCTTTACGACTCTCTGTCAGCTCCGACAGCGGATTGGCCGGATTTCGTCAAGATACCCGGAAGATCAGTAGTTTCGATTCGATATCAGAGTCCTTGGAGCATAGTTCTTCGTCTAGCGTGAGCAGGAGCAATAGCTATACAAGTCACAACTTGTCGGGCGGCAGCTCAGTCCCCGCCAGCAGATACAAGCCAAGGGTGCACAGCCATTTTCATACCCACCCAAGCCCAAAACCTCAAATTTGGTATTCTAGTTCTGGTGCTCGGTCTGTAAATATTGGTGGTCGGGACCGGAGATCGACCGTATGGAGGCTTTTCCGAGTGGGTGTAGTACGGGCACCGGAGATTGAGTTACAAGACCTCAAACGTCGAAATAGAAACAAAAGCGATAACAGTTCAAGTAGTGATAGTACGAGGAGCAGTGGTAACAGGAGCGGAGACAGTCCCAATGAGGTCAGAGTAGAGAAAACAACGAGGCAGAGACAGAGATTTTTGGATGGATTGAGTAGCTGTAAGTGTTCAGTTAGTACAGTTGAGGTAGTTATGAGCAAGGCCAAGAGTAGCAGTTGGGAATTGAGTGTGAGCGAGAAAGAGATTATCGATACAACTCTTGTACATCGTCAGCCGCATCACAAGAAGAAGCAGGCCATTTCTCACCGTCGCACATTTGAGTGGCTGAAGGAGCTCTTGATTGCAGAAGTGCCACGGGGGGGAGCGTAAGGCATAATGGCAATTCTCTCGTGCTCATTTTCACTTTTGTCTTTTTATTTTTTCTTTTTCTATTCTAAATTGATTTAATCATCTATCAAGACTAGTGTACTACTTAAAAGTGTGTGCATATATTTGTAATGCCTCGTTGCTTTTCCAATTTAATGGATAAATAATTTGGAGCGAGAGTGGACAAGTGGAGACTATCTGCAAATCAAAGGGACATCGGTCATGGATGTATGTGGTCCTGACCGTGTTGAGGTGGGGTGGACTGCTGACGCCTGACGGTTCGTGATCAAAGCGTGATGCTTTATGGGGTTTCGGTGGCTGCCAAAGACTCAGAAGGAAAACAGAGGACAGAGACAAGGAAAAGGGAAGGGAATGTAACAAAATGTTAAGAATAGAAAGGAAAATGATGGTAATCTTTGAAGAAATTATTTGATCATTTGTCTTTTATTATAGAGATTGATAGATAGGACTTAGGGACTTAGGAGGATGTTACACAGTTACAGTACTGTTTTTGCAGTCTCTGTTCTAAACCTTGCAAGGTAAGAATACAGATTCAGATATTTTCTGTATAAGGTCAAATTTGTTAAAGTATTTTGTAGGAAATTGATTAATTCTATCCTTATTGTTTAGATATTGTCTTAAATTATGTTTAAACTTTTTTGATAATTGTCTAAAACCTAAAATGCCCTTTTATGATTTCACTCTATCTCAATCTCTGTCTCCCGACTCTGTCTCTATCTCAGTCTCCATCTCCAACTCCAATTCCAACTCTCACTGCATATTCGTCTGTCTCTAATTCTGACTGACTGCATATTCGTCTGTCTCTGACTCTGACTCCGACTCCGTCTCCGACTCTCCATCTCCCTCTCTCTATCTATCTTTCTTTTCATCGTTCTTCGATCCTCAACCAAACATAAACCCTTCCTTGTTCTCTAACTTCTTTGTTGGCCAAATACAACCGACTATAGCCACCATTATTTGAAATCGTCATCAACTCACACATGGAAGTTCATTCCTCTCAAGCAATCCGAAACAAAGAGTGATCGAAATCTTTTAATTTGTTGCATCGTTTAAGGCAGAAATCTTGATAGGTAAGCTCCATTACTACTACATCTTCCATTTATCTCACCACAGTAGTCATTTATGTTTGTTTCGTTTAATAATCGGTCAGTAATCGGTTGTGTCTTTCCTAGTTGATGTTTAGAATGAGTATTTTGTCCTATTGATCAAATGGATGTGCAAGTGGTGATTCAGAACAATTAGATCGAGATTTCACTGGCATTAAAACAAGGAGTGAACAAGGAGGGGATGACGACAAAGACGCAAGATTTTTCTAAAACGGGGGCGTTAGAGAGAACCAACTAGTAACTACTACTGCAACGGATTCGGAACAATTGTTGGAAAAAGGTTTAGGGGTTGGACACCAATGGACGCCTATGAAGCTACAAGGGTTGTCTTCCTAACATGCCATGGGACTTCTCATTCAAGATCACGGAGAGAAGGAGATTATCCATCGAACCTTTGGACCTGAGGCCCTATTCCACTTTGTGCTCCTCAAGACCCAAAAGGAATTGGGACTTTTGTGAACACCCCGTTGACACCATCATCTCTGTTCTCTCCGGCAACTGCTGCCTTTACTGCAACGGTGGGGATTGGTGGCTGCTCTGGTTTAGTTTCAACAGTGATTGTGGAGAAAGAATAGGGGGTGGTGGAGACTGAAAGAGTCTATGAGGGAAAACTTGAGTGAAATTTTGAGGTAAGTTTCAATGGTTTCTATGCACTGAAATCAGAGATTAGATGGATTTTATTTTGAAAATTTAAAGAATAATAGAGGATAAATTTAACATTTTATTATTCTTTGTTAATGTTTAAGGACGATGTCAAGTATCAGAAATAATAGGAATACTTTAAAATAATATATAATCAGTAAGGATAGAATTAATTAATTAACTAAATCATGAGAATAATTTAAAAAATTTATATTGTAATTTTCAATATAAACAAAACCAATTAATCAATCCACCGGATTTATTGCACTCGGATAGGTGTATGCAGGGATGTACTTCCAATCAAAATCAAGCACATCATACTATCATGGTTCACATGTGGGGACCCCAGTTGCATGGATAGAAAACTAAATGGTACGTCTTAACATACAACTTTTGATACTAAAAATAATAAGAAAAAGTGAAAGAAATGAGGAAGGAATCCAGTTTGAGTAGTGAAGAGTCGGGACTCCAAACGAAAGGAGACACTAAACCCTACAAACGCCATTAACCATTGCAGGAAATTCTTTCTTTTCAAACCTTGAAAAGTCTGCTGATATTCCATGATTTATGATCTGGAAGCAACCGATTCCAGTGGTCAGTTCTGAAACCTTTGAAATGGAATTTTTGTCTAGCTTAATGACCCAAAGTAGATTTCTGCTGGTCTTAGATTGGGATACGTCAAGGGAAGATTCACTCAGGTAGAATGAGGTTAGACATGAAACAAATGTTCCAAAAATTCTGTCATCTTGTAAGGTTTGAAAGCTATAGGCGAGGAATGTGAGGAAAGGGAGGGGTAAACAAAAACGAGAGGGTCTGTGTTAATGGCATCCAAAGAAGAAGAAATGGTGAATGAACAAAATAATTTCAAAATCGTTAATGGCATCTTTTTAGTCTCTTTGGTTGAGGCTCTTCTTTCATTTTAACTGAGTTTTTTTTTTTTTTCACTTTTTTTTAAACTACTCTTATGGTTTAGTTAATTGACTAAGTCTACCCTTACTGCTTAATTATTGTGTTGCATCACCCCTACTGTTTATGACAATTGACATCCTTATTAAGTGTTAATGGAAAAAATAGAATATCAAATTTGCCATTTAGCATCTTTCAAAATTTCAAAATAAAATCCAACTGATAAAAATTTTCAGAAAGATAGGCTCCATCTTCATCTTCGTCTCCATTTTCTGTCTCCACCTCCATCTCTGCCTCCATCTCTTTTATTTTTCTCTGTTTCGGTTTCTGTCTCTATTTTCGTTTCTGTTTCTATCTCCACCTCTGTCAACGTGTTTTATCTCCATCTCCACTTCTATCTCCGTCTCTGCCTGAATCTCTATTTTCTGTCTCTGTTTCAACAATGCATGATACTCAAAACAGCAATAATGTATTGTACTAATTTCTCGGGCTTTATTTATTTCAAAAATGGCGGAGGCAGTGGTGGCTTCTGAACTAAACCACCGAAAATGGTGCAGTTTCTTTTGATTTGAATTCTCTTCCCTGAATGCTCAAAAAACTCAATAAAAAAGAACCCCAACTCTTATCCATTTTTTCTCCCGCCGCTGGCTTTTCATACCATACCACGTGGGCAATCAAGGGAGCTTCTCTCACGGGGGTTATACGTTTAGACCAAGATCCTAGAAAGGAGTCTTTAATCTCCATATCACGCCACCCCTGTTTTAGTTTTCTTCTCCCATTGTTGCACCATCAGTATCAAAAGGGTCGATACGTGCCATCTCTTTCTGGTCATAATCTGTTTTTAACCATGGATCAACATAAGTGTCATAGTTTCCATCTTCTAAAGCCCGTGTAAGCAATGGTCGACGCCCAGTAATCAATTACAGCAACATGACTCCAAAAGAGAAAACATTTGATTTATCTGTGAGTTTTCCGCTTGATGTACTCAGCTAATAATGGCGACTTCCGGTTGATCTGTTTAATTGCAATTTCTTTCCCACTCGGAAGAGGATGGTGATAGAGAGGACGGAGGCGGTGGCGGACCCAAATTCATATTGACGCCTTGCTACGATGGTAGAGAAGAGGGAGGGTAAAAATAGAGAAAAGAGAAGGGTTAGCCAGAGGGATGAAGGGTATTAATGTCACGTGTGTATAGATTTTGATGGAAGATTAATAGATACTAACAACAAGGTAAAATTAAAATTAATCAATTGTCAGAAATAATAAAAATAATTTAAAATAATAATTAAACAGTAAAAGTACAGATAATTTAAGTAAACATGTATTTTCAGCACATATGCATTGGGTGCTTAAGTAAACATGTATTTTCATAGGGTGCTTAAATAAACATGTGTTCGATTTTGATCGGAAGTGCACCCTGCACAAACCCATCCGAGTGCAGGAAATCCGACCAATTTTGAATGTGAACAAACTTAATACTCTTTTTATTTTTCTGATAAGTAGAAACACTTAATACTTACGGTGGGCAGATACCATCAAATACTAAACGCTAGTGTTACCAAAAGAAATAATGAACTTCAGGGTTAGGAAGGGCGGTTTATAATCGACAAATATTCCCTGGGCCGGACAAACTGTTCCCCACATCCATTTGAGATTTCACAATACACGGCAACGATGGTAGTGGGTATGAACTGAGCATGCTAAGTGGTAATGGTTTGTAGGTAAGGCAAAGTCCATTCCAACAACCTTTACAACGTTGGGAATATCTTTGTTCTTATGTGATTTATTTCATAAGATTTATTTTATGGGAGATATTTTCAATGTAAGGTTGTAAGGGGCTGCTGGCATGATAGAAGTTGAACTAGTATGAATGTGGTAATGGTTTGTGGGTAGAGGATTCGGAATGATGGAGAACATCTCTATATGAATTAGGAAAAATTCCGGATTACTACCTTGTACTTTGGATTTAGTGTCACTTTAGTCTCTAAATTTTAAAATGTGTCAATCCAATACCTTAACTTTTAAAACATGTCAATTTAGTATAAAATTGTTAATCATTCAGTGGCATATACACAAATACCCTGTCATCTAATTTTCTTTATCAATCATCACCAGAATTAATTTTCCTCGTTTTTTTTTCTCCCTACCACTCAACAACTATCGATAAATCTGACTCCATCAAGGCATCAACCATGTCCACCATCTCCACAAGCTCGGAAAATGCACCTAACGTTTTCCCGTCACCATTACAGCCACTCAATTCTGGTCCTCTCACCTATAAAAGTCGACCCACCCCAACTCCGACACCTCACAACCACTTCTTCCTAAACATTAGACACCTTTGCAACGATGGATCGCCTCCTCTTTGAAAAAAGCCCTCGTAGCCCTCTTCTTTGTCATCGTCCTAGCTATCACCATCTCTAAACTATGCAAGAAGCGCTTCAAGCTCCTTCAAGGTCTCCTGCTCGTCCCAGTCTTTGGTAACTGGCTCCAATTTGGGGATAACCTAAGCCACTGCAATTTGACCGACTTAGCCAAGAAGTTCGATGACATCTTCCTACACACTGAAGGGGTTGAGTTCAGTTCACGAACCCAGAATGTGGTCTTCGATATCTTCATGGAGGAGGGCCAAGACATGGTGTTCACTATCTAGGTAGAGCACTGGCGCAAGATGAAACAAATCGTGACCATTCCCTTCTTTACGAACAAGGTGGTTCAACAGTACCAGTACGGTTGGAAGAATGAAGCCGCTTGGGTGGAGGATTAAGTAGCTTGGGTTCTTCGATTTTCCCTCTTCCGAAGACTACGATGCCAAATGCACAACCACCAAGGGACGATGATGATGTTATTGCCAAGGATGAGGGGCTTCTGAGTAAAGTGGTGGATGGAAGGATTTCGGGCCTTGCTTGCTTTCCTTCTGCCGCTAGATTGGGGATGTGAGCGAGGAGACGATGAACTTTCCTTGGCTAGAGATTATGCTTCTATTGAAGTATAGAATTCGGGTTCTCTTCAATCAAGTTGGGAGGATGAAGCCACTCAAGTGGTGGAGGATTGAAGAACAACCTCGAGGCCGTAACTAACAGGATCCTCTTGAGGAAGAAGTGGTTACAGTTCATGATGAGCAGAACATGATACGCGTGAATAATGTCTTATTTTTGTGGAAGAAGATAATGAACAATGTTTTGAAGAGTAATTTTGTCATTTTCAAGATATTAATTCATATATATCATCCGGTAATATGCATAATTGGCAGTCCATTAACGGCAGATATTGGATTTGAACGAAAGTGACAAAGCTCAAAATAGAGGAGATGCTCCAAATGAACGGATCTAATGTAGTATTGATAGCATTTTTTTGTGAATAGCAGATCCATAGCTAGATATTAGACCCCTTCACGCTTCACAAGAAAAGTAAACTAAATCAGTATGCAAATTTGAAATGTGCATCACCATAGAACTTTTGATTATCACACAAGGTAAATGGAAGGGAAACACATAACCAACGAACTGAAATACCAGCTCTACTATTAAAAGTTGCACCCAAAATGATCACCCCTATTGACCTACTAATGTAATTGATGATGAATGTAAAATTACTAAATTGTCCATTCAGGATTTTATGGGTTGAGCAGTTAGACAAATTTGAGCCCGCACTTACATATAGATAAAGGGACACTAAGGCCATGTTTGGGAGTGTTTATCGAATAAGTGCTTATTCGGATAAGCATTTTTTTCATTTGGCACCCAATTTTTTCAAGTGATTATTTAAAAAGAAAAAACACTTATTTCATATTGGGCGTTTGATAGTCTTTTTCTCTGATAAGCACTTAAATAAGCATTTGTGACTAATTTGTCCTTCATTTTCTTTTAAATTTTATGAAAGTGCTTTTAAGAAAGTACTTTTATCAAAGCATTTCTATGGAAGTACTTTTATGAAAACACTTTTATTAAAGTACATTTATAAAAGCACTTTTACAGAAGTACTTTTATAAAAGTACTTTTATAAAATTTAACTAGGGATAGTTTTATAAGTAGTATTTTAAAATTCAACTACTGATAATTTTGGAAGAAAAAAAAAATTAAATAAGTGCTTATTATATAAACACTTAAAAAAAAATTGAAAATTTGAGTTTAAAAAATAAGCCCTTATTTTTAAAATAAACACTTATTTCAGATTTATTTCCCAAATACCAATAAATGCTTAATGATATGATCCCATCCCAAACATGGCCTAAATAAATCACCATGTGAGCTACCGGTTAACTGCTAAAATGAAATTTGTTGGAAGAAAGTTCATAAACATAGCATGTGGATGTGGGAGTTGATCACCCCTATCAGACCTGAGGCATGTGAGTCCTCAATATAGGGAGCGAAACTTTGTATTTGATAGACAGAGACTTTTTTGATTCACATGTACCATGTGGAGAAAATCAAAGGTTGCGGGGAATACAACCAAGTATAGAATGGACGCTCAACTATGTTCTATTGTCACCGATTTCTGACCATGTCCACTTCAACCCCAACATATCATTTCATCAACTTCCCCCTCAATCTTTCCTATCAACTTACACCCCACACCATAAAACAAATCGAGGAAAGAAAAGGAAAAAGAAAACTAAAAAACTGCTATACATATAAAAAAGAAAAAAAAAAAAAGGATGAATGACAATAATGCTTATTCTCGGGTTTATTAACCCTAAAACAACCCGACTCTGCCTGTATCGCTGTGAAATTAACCAAATTTATCAAACCAACCAACCGTGTCAAATCACGGTTCCATTCCGACTGCTAATCAAACGGATCCTCCGTTAGATACATCGCCAATTTTAATTATAGTATATTATAAATAGTTAATTAATTGTTTATAATCTCCGTAAATCAAGGATTAAATTTAGGTGAGTTGTAACGGAATGCGATGTATGTGGCATTCACGTCACATCCTACTTGAGTTCGATTAAGGTCCAGTTGGTTTTTTAGGTCATTTTTTTTGGACAAGTGCACTTATTCATATTTTTTTTATTAAAATGTATCCCTATTCCTTTTGCCTCATCTATTTTTTCAGATAAGTTGCTAATTTTTAACTTTTACCATTTTTATCCCTTGGGTCTAATGAGGTTGCAAGGAGAAGAGAAACCGAAACTCTATTGGTTGGATTTTTAACATTTACTCTACACTAGTAAGTGTTTATGTGCATTACACTTGGGAAGTCGTCATGATAATGATTAAAGTATGAAAAATTAAAAAGAAATTCCAAATAAAGGCATAACAAAGCACCTCTATAACACAGAAATGAAGTTGCCTTCTTTAATGTGTTAAAGAGAAGCTTTTTGAACCGCCTCTGCCCAGGAGCTTCTAGTATATATTGAATGGTGAAGAAACCATATTCTCAACTCTTATAAACTCTCAAGTCTTAAGGATTTTGGGAAAACACACCAACACAGATTATAATCTCAATCATACCATTCATCAAAGCAATCATATTTTTTATTCTTAATATTGTTCGCTTATATTGATCTCATTAATACCCCATAATCAAGCCATTAAATATATATATATATATATATAATTAATTTCAGCTAAACCATTGTTTTATAATAATAGAAACACATAAGAATATACCATTGTTTTATATTTTAATTTTTTAAAGATTAATAATTATTTATATATTATATACTATTTTTTAATAATTTTTTGCAATACAAAAATAATAATAATTAATTTCAATTAGGGTTCTTCATCAAACCGATGAAACCGATGAAACTGAACAACTCAAACCAATTCGACCTGAGTTGGTTTTCTAGTATTTTCGGTTGGCTTTGGTTTAGCAGCTCCCCAACCTGACCAGGTTGGGTCAGTTTTCATTTGGCCATTTGTAAAGAAACCAAAATCGAACCGACCCAACCATATATATAATTTTTTAAATATAATTTTTAACATGGAGAAGTGAGAATCTTAGTCTAAAATATTTTATATTATAAATTTAAATTTTTTAATAATAACACCATACTTTTTTAAACTTAAATTTAATTTTTAAGTTTAAATCTTTTAAACGAACCGACTAAATCGAAAACCAATCCAAATTGATACAACTAGAGTTGGCTGGTTTTAACTAATGGTCGATCGGTTCCGAGTGACCAACTCCCCAGCCCGATCCATGAATACTCTTAATTTCAACTAAATTAATAGTCTAATCTCCAATAAATAACAATAGTTTAGTCTCCAATAATTATTGAGAATGCACAATTATTGAAAATAAATTTATAACAAAAATATAATAAATACAATAATCATGAAATAAATATAACATAATATTCAAAATCTTCACTATTTAAATTCTATTTATTTGAATAATTGAAAATTTTATAATTTAATTCACTAACTTAAATTACCAAATTTAAAAATTTTTATTAAGAAATTTGAAAAAAATATATTAAAGATCACTGATGATGAAGGATGATTTGACCCAATCTATGAAACGGCGACACGTGGACACTGACTCGACGTAAGCGACAACTCAGCATTATGGTCCAGTACAACGAAGTAACGGGCCCATAAAGCAGCTTGCTACATCGTAGCACGCAAAAGGAGGAGCTTGCCATGACGCAAGCTCCAGGTTCCCCGAACTACCTCCAAAGGGATATTCCAAGGCAACTTTAGCTCGCAAGCTAAGAAAACCAGCTCGCCCGAGCTCCCAAGCAGACAAGTCATCCCGAGGACCAATTCTACTAAGGGCACTCCTGAAGTATTCCAAGCTTGCTGAAAAGTAGCTCGCGAATGAGCCGCACGAGCATTCCTCAGGAAGCTTCTATCCAACAGGCCGTACCAATCAGACTGCGCCAAGTCCCTTACTGACGGCGCAGTCCCTGTCCTTTCGGTAGTCTACACCCAGGTCTCTCAGCAGGCGGAGGAGTGCCTGTCACTTTGGAGACGTGTCACTTACTCGGGCAAGGAGTACATCACAACGGCCACCTGCACAGCCTTGGCAGGTAACAGCTGTGGCAGAGGCCCAGTGGCGGTTATATCCAATCTCACAAAAGCGCCTCTATAAAGGCCCTCAAGGCAGAGGAGAAACTTCTTCTAAGAGAAAAACCTCTAATCGCTCAAATATAGTGATAAAGCGTGACCTCCACTCCTTACTCGGGCAAGGAGTACATCACAACGGCCACTTGCACAGCCTTGGCAGGTAACGGCTGTGGTAGAGGCCCAGTGGCGATTATGCCTGATCTCACAAAAGCGCCTCTATAAAGGCCCTCAAGGCAGAGGAGAAACTTCTTCTGAGAAAAAAACCTCTAATCGCTCGAATATAGTGATAAAGCGTGACCTCCACTCTTAACCTTCGTTTTCTCTTTACTTCCCATACACAATACTAACTTAAGCATCGGAGTATTCCCACCGGGTAAACCCCCGGGAATCCTTCCTTTCACCCTTTCAGGTGCCGTTCGTTGCCAACAAGGAGCCAGTCAGTAGTCAGCTAGGAGTGCCCGGATCACGCTACATCATTTGGCACCGTTTGTGGGAAACGCTTCAAAAGGCCTTTCCCTCTAAACTCTTTCAGTTCCTTCTTCTTCCTTGAAACAATCCAACGCTCATGGCTTCCTCTAGCAACGTCGAACGAAGCACGGAAATGGGTAACTCCAGGGAACAACCCCAACTTCCTACTGTCTGTATCGGACAGTTCACCGTCCCCCTCTCAGCGGACGGAATCCCCAGCTTGAACGTGCCCCTCACAATGGCACCTATCATCGCCCCACTCCTTGCTACAGTCGGAACGACGTTCACCGAACCTTCGGTCGTGCCCCCAGCGGCCAGCCCGAACCAGTTGGAGGACCTGATGCAGTGCATGAGGGCCATGCAGGTTCAAATGCAACAGTTCCAACAACTTCAGCTCTATCAACAGCACGTGCTGCACCAGGTCTCCTAGTACCAGTTTCAGCAGCAGTTCCCCCAGCTGCCCCAACCTCAGCTTCAACAGCCTCAGCTCTAGCCTCAACACCTAGCCTCGCAGTAAGCCAAATCTCGCCGCCAGAGCGAGCACTCCGGCCGAGGAGAGGCCCCCCAAAATCTCCCAAAAAACCAGGCCTCCCCCCACGGTAGACGGGAGAGACCGGCTACCCCGATCTCGCCGCGGGTGGACAAGTCGGGAGGGCCCTGGCTCGGCAGGTCAACGTCACCTCGACAGTCGAAGTTCGAAACCCCGATCCTTGAAAACCGGTTCGAGATCCTGGCAACAGACTCCAAGCAGGCCCCTTCTGTCCGCAGCCATCACCAGCAGACCGGGCTACTCCCGGCGCAAACCATTCTGGATAGGTGAGCAGCACGAACGCCGAGCCCACCAAGAAGCAGAGACGCCGCCGCTGAGCTCGCCGATCTGTCACCCACGATTTTCCCAAGCTCATGAGCAAAGAAGAGGTAGGCTCGGCCGAAGCCAAGGCTCCCCTCCTCTCGGTTCCGTCCCCCCTGTCTTCCGAACTCTTGGAAGTCCCGATGCCCAAGGATTTCAAGCTCCCCCCTCTTGACAAGTATGACAGGTCGTTCGACCCGAATGATCATGTAGATGCCTTTCAGTCACAGATGCACCTGGCGCGAGCCAGTGAGTCGTGCATGTGCGTGGCCTTCTCCACTACTTTCAGGGGAGCAGCCCACACGTGGTACCGGAACTTGGCACCTGGGTCGATAAGAAGTTGGGCGCAGTTCGCACAAGCCTTCACGTCCCACTTTGTCACCAGTAAACGGTGCCCGCGAACTGAATAAAGCATCTTCAACATAGCACAAAGAGAGGGAGAGTCCATCCGAAGCTATATCAAGCGGTTCAACGACGCTTGTATGCAGATACCATGCCTGGACCCCGCCGTACGCCTTGCAGCAGCCAAGAAGGGCGTGAAGCACAGAGAGTTCAAGTGGCACATGGTCGTCAACCAACCCGCGACCATAACCGAGTTTCTAAAGCTTGCGGATAAGTTCATAGCCACTGAAGAGGAGATCAACCAGAAGGGTGAGGGCGCACCCGAAAAAAGAAAGAGAGAAGGAGAGCCTTCCAGTCAAGAGGATACCCGAAGAAAAAAGGAAACAGCTCGGGGTGCAAATCCGGGTCAGTTGTTCCGAGCTCCTGCACGAGAACGATCTGATTACACCCCACTGAACACAAAGCGGGCCGAAATCCTGATGGCGATCAAGGATGCCCCGTACGTGAAGTGGCCACCCCATCTGAGGGGGAATCCCAATGAAAGAAATAAGAGTCTGTATTGCAGTTTTCACAAAGACCACGGTCACAGTACCGAGAGTTGTAAAAACCTCTGTGATGAGATAGAGGAGCTCATCCGTCGCGGATATTTGAGAAACTTTGTACAAAATAATAATAGTAATAGAACAGGTCGGCAAGGGGAGCACAGTAAAGACACTCCCGAATCCAGCAGTAGGCCGACCGAACAACCACAGAGGCAGCCTCCAGAGGAGAGGCCAGTTCGGGGGACCATCCACATGATAGTGGGAGGTTCAATCGTTGCGGGTTGCACCTCAACAGCAGCTCGGACGTCGATTCGCGAGGTCACCCGGGAGGAGCTGAACCCCCCAAAGCAGCCGAGAACGGAAGAGCCAATTTTCTTCACAGAAGACGATGCGCGAGGGATCCATTACCCCCACGACGACGCGCTCGTAATAAAGCTGAGAATCAACGACTTCGAGATTAGGCGCATACTCGTAAACTCAGGCAGCTCGGCTAACATACTCTTCAAAGCTGCATTTGACCAGCTCTAGTTGCAGAGAAGCGACCTGAAGCCCGCAGACACTCCTTTGGTAGGCTTCAGCGGAGAAGAAGTCTAGCCCCTTGGGAAAATAACAGTACCTGTAGAGATCGGCACATGGCCTTGTGTGGTCAGATTCGAACACAACTTCCTGGTGGTCGCGACCCCCTCTCCCTACAATGCCATAGTAGGTCGACCGATCACCCATGTCCTATGGGCGGTGGTCTCCACTTACCACTTGGCTATGAAGTTCCCAA
>NW_010729186.1:1062718-1186309 GCF_000365185.1 Nelumbo nucifera
CGAGATACCCGGAGATGGAAAAGCTAGCATACGCATTGATAATTGCAGCTCGGAAGCTCCGCCCGTACTTCCAAGCTCATACTGTTATCGTCCTTACTAACAAACCTCTGAGGCAAGTGTTGCTTAAGCTCGAGGTCTCCGGTCGGTTGATGAAGTGGGCCATTGAGCTCAGAAAGTACGACCTCCAGTACAAGCCGTGAACTGCCATTAAGGCCCAAGCCTTAGCAAATTTCATAGCCGAATGCACATTCAGCTCCGAAGTTCCTAGGCCGGTTGAGCGCGAGGCTCCCACCTCGGGTGAGCCCGAAGCTCCCGGGTCGGTCGAGTCCGAACCCCGTGAAGTAGTAGCCAATGTGGCACCTCTCCTAGCTCGGCCAACCGCGAGCTGGGATGAGGAGCCCTTGATCCTTCACGTAGATGGCTCGAACCAATAGGGCAGCGGTGCCGGAATAGTTCTGCACGACCCAAGCGGCACGAAACTTGAATACGCGCTATGCTTCGAGTTCGAGGCATCTAACAATGAAGCAGAATACGAGGCATTGATAGCCGGACTAGCCTTAGCCAGAGAAGTAAAAGCCAAGCACATCGTTATCTACAGCGACTCCCAACTCATGGTCAACCAGGTCACAGGTGAATATGAAGCTCACGAGCCGACCATGGTCGCCTACTTAGCCAAAGTCAGAGAGGCCCTACTCAACTTCCAGTCACACTTCATCAGACAGATCCCTAGGTCGGAGAACGCCGAGGCCGATGCCCTGTCCAAGTTAACCAGCACTAGCGACATCACCATGAAAACCGTGTACATAGAGGACCTGTCTCGGCCTAGCATTCTTGGGGGGGGCAGAGGAGGTCGCTCCCGTCGTTCAAGCAGAGCCAAGCTGGATTGACCCACTCATGAGCTTCTTGTTACATGGGACCCTCCCTGCAGAGCGCAATGCAGCCAGAAGGGTGCAACGCCAAGCAGCTAAATACGTCATGATAGACGAGCGGCTATACAGGAGATCCTACATGCGCCCCTACCTGCGTTGCTTGCGACCTACCGAAGCCGAGCTCGTACTCCGCGACACTCATGAGGGTCTGTGCGGCGAACACTTAGGGGGCAGGGCTCTTGCCCAGAAAGTGCTTCGACAAGGGTATTATTGGCCAACAATGAAGGCAGATGCCATTGAACTCGTTAGAAAATGTGACAAATGCCAGAGACATGCCAATATTTACCACCAACCCGCTGCCGACCTCAAATACCTCACCAGTCCGTGGCCCTCTGCACAGTGGGGCATCGATCTACTCGGGCCATTCCCGCCAACAACGGGTGGAAGGAAGTTCTTAGTGGTAGCAGTGGACTATTTTACCAAGTGGGTAAAAGCCGAACCCCTCGTAACGATAACAACCCAAAATGTCCAAAACTTCTTTTGGAAGAACATCGTATGCCGCTTCGGATTACMTCGRGTATTGATYTCCGACAAYGRCAAACAGTTCGAGGACATCAAATTTCAAGACTGGTGCCGAGACATGGGGATCCAACAGAACTTTACTTCAGTCGCGCACCCTCAAGCAAACGGTCAGGCAGAAGTCACAAACAAAGCCATCCTCCGCGGACTAAAGGCACGGTTGGACCGAGCTAAAGGATTGTGGGCAGATGAACTACCCAGTGTCCTATGGGCCTACCGGACCACGGAGAAGACCGCCACGAGAGAAACACCCTTCAATCTCACCTACGGCACCGAGGCAGTGATCCCCGCAGAGATCGAAGTACCTACGTTGCGCCTAGAAGCATACAGTGATCAAACAAACGAAGATGAGCTATGTACCAACCTCGACCTACTCGACGAAGTAAGAGACCTCGCGTACATTAGGACCGTAGCCTACCAGCAGAGAGTAGCTCGGTACTATAACGCTAGGGTCAAGAGGCGAAACCTCCACGTTGGCGACCTGGCCCTTCGTAAAGTTATGGTGCCTAAGCCCGGCGCTGGCAAGCTCGGGTCCAACTGGAAAGGTCCTTACCGAGTGAAACGAGTGCTCGGGGAAGGAACATACGAGTTCGAGACCCTCGAAGGGAAACAAGTACCTCGAGCATGGAATATTGTCAACCTGATGCAATATTATCTGTAAGAATCGAGTAGGCCATGAGCTACTCCCAAAGCCTAAGGGCCAAAACACCGAGTTAACATGACCTCGGCACAAGAAGACCCCAGTTGCCACTTTGGCCTGGGAGAAATCCAGGAGCGGACTACGGGTCCCTCCCTAAGCCTGAGGGCCACAAGAGGACCCAGTCGCCTCTATGGCATGGGCAAACTCCGAGAGTGGGCCACGAGTCACTCCCAAAGCCTAAGGGCCAAAACACCAAGCTAACAAAGACCTTAGCGTGAAGAAAGATAGCCACTTCAGTGGCGAAGGCAAAGTATGAAATATCAAAGGCGTAAGCAGCTCGGGTTCAAACCCTACGAAGCATCGATACATTGGTCGAACTGAGGAATAACCAACCAATGCTTAGTTCGGACATACGTAGTAATCACTTCGCGGTATACCACAGAGGCCTTAAACGTGACAAATCGGGATAACGCCTACCGAAGAGGCCTACTTCGGGTATGTAACTTTAATAACTCAAATGATGAGATCGCTTTAGCAAAAATAAAGGGAGTTCATCATACTCAGAAGAAGGAAGAAACTTTCATTGTCAAAAAAAAAAAAGGAAGAGAAGAAAGAGCAGTAAAGGAAAATAACAAGTGCAGTAACTGAGCTAAACAGCTCGGGAAAGGTTTGATCATCACAGGGCACAACCGCCCAACCGAAAACTTGTGAAAGACCGGGTTTATGGCACCCGGAAGCCACAGAAGCCCAAAGAAACGCCACCTCAAGGATCCGCCTCCTCATCCTCTGGAGAGTCAGGCTCCTCTTCATCTGCTTGGTCTGCTGTCTCAGGGGACAGACCCTTCATAGTAATGCCGTCGAGGTTGAGCCCGGAGAACTTCTTCCGAACCAGCCACCGACAAAGCTTAAACCCTGAGCRGTACGAACCCGAACCATACTCTGCCTGGAGGTCATGAAATTCCTAGGAGTATTTAAAATCCCAGACCGCTTTCTCTCGTTCAGCCTCCACCATCTTATCAAAGTTTCAGGTCCGATTCAGAAGAGTGGACTCCAAGTCCCGCACCTGCTGCCTGAGAAGCTCCCTCTCCCCCGCCATCCTCAACGATTCCTCCCTATAACGCGCACTCTCTTCAGTAAGCCGAGCGATCTGAGCCTCCTGGTCGTGAACGAGCAGCTCCTGAGACTCGCTCTCCTTGCGGGTGTGATGGAGCTCGCCCCGGATCCGGTCAAGCTCGACCTGGAGCTTCTGATTGGTAGCCCGCTGGTCGAGGGTGTCAACGCGATGGATGCGCGTCTGGAGAGCCATGGCATGGATGGCAGAATTTACCTATCGATGAAAAAGAAGATCAGAAGATAGTGGAAAAGGGCAAACAAGAGAGAGGGGGAAAAAAGGCCACTTACCACCATGCAATGGGTAGAGGCGAACGCGGAGAGATCCCCGGGCTCCATATTTCCCCACTGAGCAATCTCGTCATTAGTAATCGCCTTTCGACTCCTCCGACGAGCTACCAGATAATCATTCACCCCTTCCCAGTTTCCCACTGGGAACCGGGGGTAAGGACGGGGCTGAAGGGGGTTAAAGGGGGCCTCCCCTGGCTGAGGGAGCTCGTTTCCCCCAGGGTTAATCCCACTAGCCCCCTCAGGAGGGGGCATCGGAATCTTAGGCGGAGGAGAGGATAGGACCAGCTCGGCAGACCCGAACTCAGTGCTTCCCGAAGGAGGGGTCCGGTCGGGGTGCGTCCTCTTCACCTAGCGTCTCTAGCTGCCCGAGAGAAGGCGGCGCGAATCGGCACTAGACATGATGGCTGCCAAAAGACCACAAGATATTAGTCCAACAAGAAACAAAATGCATGTGTACACAATAGTCACAAGGCACTACGCGACCTAAAAGACCAACCTACCCAGGCTCAAGCCTGCCTGCACGAGCTTCTCCTCGGCCAAGTAGTCCGAGCAAAGGAAGCCTACCGACGCCCAGGACAGCATCATTTTCCGAATCTCAGGGTCCAGCTCGGCCCCGGGGTCCTAGATAGCGCCCCTCCAAGCAGTGGGAAAGGGCCACCCCTTGGGGTTATGGACCACAAAGTAGTCCCGCTTCCAAGCGGGAATCTTATTCGGCAGCTCGTATAAGAGCTTATAGCCGCGACAGGGAGAGAGGTAATAAAAGCGCCTCTCCGGAGGAACCCCAGGAGCAGCGTTTTTTATACAAAGGATAGAGACAAAAATATCAAGGTCCAAAGGAAGGCAGTACTCGTGACACAGGGATATAGTCCCAACCATGTTTCGAACAGCGTTGGGATGAAGCTAGTCAATAGTGACGTTGAAGTGATTTAGCACCTCCACTATCAAGGGATGCAGGGGGAGACACAAGCCAGCCTCGAGCTGTTCTTGGAAGATTACTATATCATTGGGATCATGCTCCCAGGGGAAGTTGCCAGTAGGGAGGCTGTAAACCAGGTCCCCTAGAAGGCGAAAGTAGCGGATCAGAAACCTGAGTCTCTCCGTTGTCATTAAGGAAGGGCCAAAGGTATCAGGCTCCCTCCCCTTAGAAGTGGATGCCATGTCGCTAGAGGCCTCCCGAGCCTCCGGGATCTGCTCTCAGACTCCCCCCGAGCTCGAGGGAGCATCATCATCCTGGCTATCGCCCCTGTGATAGGTATGGCGTGGGTACCCAGACATGGCTGACGGTGATTGGGACTCACCAGAGTAGACGGAACGGAGCAGACTGAGGAACTCGAGTAGACTAGGCGAAGTACGCGACCTCAGAGTCCAAAGACAGCAAGATGGCATGGAAGGAGATAGGGCCCGAGGGGCCCCCTATTTATAGCCCCCATCCTTTCAAACCGACGGCCCGGATCAAAGCAGATCCAATGGTCCGCGGGCGCCCTGACCGCACGCCTTCTAAAAACCGAAGGCGATTGGCGGCACATCTTCCACGATTAAGGTAGTCGCAACCACACAACATTCGGAATTAAAGGCCACCTCAGCACGTTTTCGGAATCCGAAAAGTCAGAGAAGTCAGAAGATCTCTTGATTCCCGCAAATGCATTTAATGGGGATAGTCAATCAAGTTTGAATTTCGGTCAAACCAGTCCATTGCGCTTCATAAACTCCCCGCGCTAAGGCGATACTCTTAGCCCGAGGAGTGGGGGGCAATTGATGAAGGATGATTTGACCCGATCTATGAATCGGCGACACGTGGACACTGACTCGACATAAGCGACAACCCAGCATTGCGGTCCAGTACAACTAAGTAACGGGCCCATAAAGCAGCTCGCTACATCGTAGCGCGCAAAAGGAGGAGCTCGCCATGACGCGAGCTCCGGGTTCCCCGAACTACCTCCAAAGGGATATTCCGAGGCAATTTTAGCTCGCAAGCTAAGAAAACCAGCTCGCCCGAGCTCCCAAGCAGACAAGTCATCCCGAGGACCAATTCTACTAAAGGCACTCCTGATGTATTCCGAGCTCGCTGAAAAGTAACTTGCGAATGGGCCGCACGAGCATTCCTCAGGAAGCTTCTATCCAACAGGCCATACCAATCAGACTGCGCCAAGTCCCTTACTGACGGCGCAGTCCCTGTCCTTTCAGTAGTCTACACCCAGGTCTCTCAGCAGGCGGAGGCGTGCCTGTCACTTTGGAGACGTGTCACTTACCCGAGCAAGGAGTACATCACCACGGCCACCTGCGCAGCCCTGGCAGGTAATGGCTGTGGCAGGGGCCCAGTGGCAGTTATGTCCAATCTCACAAAAGCGCCTCTATTAAAGCCCTCAGGGCAGAGGAGAAACTTCTTCTGAGAAAAAAACCTCTAATCGCTCGAATATAGTGATAAAGCGTGACCTCCACTCTTAGCCTTTGTTTTCTCTTCACTTCCCATACACAATACTAACTTAAGCATCGGAGTATTCCCACCGGGTAAACCCCCGGGAATCCTTCCTTTCACCCTTTCAAGTGTCGTTCGTTGCCAACAAGGAGCCAGTCAGCAGTCAGCTAGGAGTGTCCGGATCGTGCTACATCAATTGATATGAATAAAGTAATTTTGAAAAATTTCTGTATTTATGAATAATTAATTAGTGAAAATGTTAGGATTAATTGATATTTTAATTATTGTAATTGAAATAATTTTCTAAAACAATTATTGTCAACTTTAGATAATAATAGTAATATTTAATTCATTCCGTACAAAAATTAAAAATTAATATTGAAAATTTTCATTAATATCAGTAAATTACTGATATCAATAATTTTACTAGTAAGTTTTACTTCTTTATGCCTTTTCAGTGTTTTTTAATAGTTTTCAATTCATTTTTAAAATTGTATTATATTTTTATTATTTTCAGTATTTTTACATTAATTTACAGCAATTTTTGGATAATTTATAGTAACTTTTTGCATTTTCAATAATTATTCAAAAATTTTCAGTTATTTTCAATAATTTCCGCATAAAATGTTAATCAAAATTTTTAATAATTCCCAGTTTATTTTCAATAATTACTAAAAATTAATTAAAACTACTTTTTCAGTATTATTTCATTAATTCCAAAATATTATTCAGAATTAATTTGTAGTTAATGTTCATTTTCATAATTATTGTGGCTTTTCCATATTTTTCATTATTATTAATTATAATAATCGTTATTAATATTTAAGTAATTAGTAAACCAAATTTATTTAATTAATACATTAATTATTAATTACTAATTAGTAATTATTGATATTGATTATTATTTATAATAACAATAATTAATTAATAATTAGTAATTTATAACCCAAATCGATTTAATTGATAAATATTAATTAGTAATTAATATTCAACATTAATTATAAAAACAAGGAAAAATTCTCGATTAGTACCCTGTATTTGGGCATAGTGCTACTTTGGTCCCCGAACTTTAAAATGCAACAATTCAGTATCCAAACTTTTAAAATGTGACAATTCAGTCGTTAACCAACTGTTAAGTGGCATTTGAAAAAGACACAAACGCCCTTCAAGTGTAATTTAATTTTCTTTATTAGCCATCCAAACATTGACAAAAAATTAACAGTCTCAAATCCTTGCCTCTTTTATTCAAGAAAGTTGGGGTCACCAAAATGCCCACTTCAACGTGACCCCAACTTTCTTGAATGGAAAAGGCAAGGATTTAGGACTATTAACTTTTTGTCAACGTTTAGATGGTTAATAAAGAAAATTAAATAACACTTGAAGGGCATTTGTGTCTTTTTCAAATGCCACTTAATAACTGGTTAACAACTAGTTAAAAGTAAGTAATAGATTGTCATGTTTTGAAAGTTCAGGTATTGGATTGTCGCATTTTAAAATTTGGGGACCAAAGTGGCACTAGGCCCAAAGTATAGGCTACTAATTGGAAAATTTTCCTAAAAATAGTAAGGGAAAATTTCTTAAACTACCCTTACGGTTTACCTAATTGACTAAGTGTACCCTTACTATTTAAAAATTAGCTAACGCTACCCCTACCATTTGTTACTTTTGATGCCCCTTAATATTTGTTAACAATAATATTTCTTAAACTATTCATTCTCAGCATCATATATGTTCGTTCCTATATCATATCCAACCACCACCAGTCAATTGAAAATGCAAGTCAATCCACCGTAAATAGAATGAGTTTCAGAGACAATCGACAACAAACCAAAACAAATAACCATTAATTGAAAGATAATTTGCAATTAAACCACTAAAAGAATGAAGAGAGGCGATGAATATAAATAAACCCCCACCCAAAAAAAAAAAAAAAATCGGATCCTGATGTAGATAAAATAAATAAATAAGAGTCGACCGTACCTGTTCTTGTAGGGTCCTAGAGAGTGCGAGGTCTACATCGACCTGGCTGAGGTTCGTGAACGGCGTCCTTGAAGTCTGCCGAGATGGAGACAAATTTGATTCGGGCTCATCTTCTGTTACAGAATTAGGGCTTTCTTCATTCTTCTTTGCTCCATCGCAACCTTCCCTAGAATTCTCTATGCCTCCGAAAACCGAAACCTAAAAGCGAATAGAAATAATATAAAACAAAGAACAATCGAAATCGAGGGATTTACCAAAGGATCAGAGAACGAAGAAGAAAACTAGAAGAGAATGAAAATGAGTTCGTCGATTGCCGTATCACAAGGGTAAGTTGAGTATTTTTGAAAATTAGTCAAATTAGTCAATTTTCAAACTAGAAGAGAATAGTTTAAGTAATTTACCAAAACAATAATTATTAAATAAAACCAGGTTCAGTTGGAAAGCAAACCGGCAGCACAACTGAACCGGATTCTGTTAGAAACACGCACACTATCCCGTCGTTCACTCGACAGGGTGACGACAACATATTAGGGGCGGTAGAAATGCTTGAAAGGAGTGGTAGGTCGTTACAACTAATATTTCTAGCAAAGCAGACCCTTTTGAACTTGAATGGCCGGTTGTCTTTAACGTTTTGAGGTAAAAAAAAAGGTTTTACTGCAGTTTAAATCAGAATTCTGAGGTGGAGTGCAGTCTAAAAATCCCTCCAAAAAACTCCCCTGTTTTGGTCTATAATGATGAACAAGGCCCTATTTACAATGAGGTAGGAGTGCTAGGTCGCCAGAACAACTCCTGTAACCAATTTTTTGGCAAAGCTGATCCTTCTGGACTTGAATGGTTAGTTGAATTTAATGCTCCAAGGTAAAAATCCTCCCCTGTTTTGGTCTATAACGATTGGTGGTATTTAATGGTATGTGGTAAACAAGTTAGAACTTAGAAGCAATGAAATCATGCGGGTTCAATTAGACATCGAACCGGGTTCTATAGACAACAAAAATATGTACTATTTAAACCCGCCCGCTAAAATGACCTGACCCGAGTTGGGCAAATTCTTAACTCGAAGTGATTCACACTGTTTGCTCGATAAAGCGACAAATGACAACATATTAGGGTTGATCGAAACCAAAAAAATGAACTAGTTTCTACCCCACCTAAACGAATAAATAGGTGAAATAACAGTAAAGTTTCAAATAAGTGGAGAAAAAATAAATGAAAAACAAAGTAACATACCTGGTTAGCAGATCAGAATAGTCGATCGGTGGAGTTCAGTGGAATTGAGCAGCGGAGAGTGTGTGTCCAAGCGTGATGAGAGCGAAGAGTTAACTTAATAGGCTACGTTTGGTTTGAAGGAAAATGCAGGGAAAGAAAGGAAAAGGTAGGAAAATCTTTAGGCTCTGTTTGCCTTATGGGATGATTTGGGTGGAATGGGATGGGATTGATGGAATGAGATGAGAAAGTGTCAAGTCTTCAATTTCCATCATTTGGTTTATGAGAAAATTATTGAGAGAAAACATGACATAAATCAGAGTTGAAAATAAAACTATTTAGCTCCATAAATCAATTGTCCCTCTAAAAAGTTCCAAACTCTCATTGAATTCATAATTTTTCACATAACAACGGACCATTGCTATCCATGAAATGGCATTTGTGAGAAGACACTTTAACCCACTTTGTCCTGTAGTATCATGATTCATAAATTCTTTTTCTTCCTGTAGTGATTTCAAGTGCCCATAGGCTCCAAATTAGAGGGCAGGGATCACGACTGGTGAGATGGGCTTGGATGAAGCTTTTCCAAGCGAAGGTGTTTGACAGGGAATTTGGTCGAGCATATGGTGGGTGATTGCAGTTTTTCAGGTTTAGAGGAGATTTAAAGGTGGGCTTCAACACTACTGGCTTGCCAAAGTTGGTATTCGTTTATTGGTTTCTGGCTTTGAACATTGTATCTGTTACAATTGAAGGGCATCTGTTTGTTCTATATAGTTGGATAAATTCTGAAAGTAATTAATTATCAGAATGAGTTGAGTGCATTTGGAAATAATTTATGAAAATCACAATTTTAATCGAAGGAACGATAGTGGTGTTTGGAAACATTTGGTGGAAATCATTGTATTAGAATAACAGTAATATCCATGTAGTAGACAGGGGACATAACATAGAGTAAGAGATGGAGAGTTGAAGAGAAGAAAAGAGCTCTGTTTTTTCAAGAAAAAATAGGTTATATCTTAATCGAAGTAAAATGGTAGAAGGAAATCAAACACTGAAGAGAGAGAGAGAGAGAGAGAGAGCATTGGTTGTCCCTTTACCTCCCATTGAAGCCAGAATTTCCCAAAATTCTGCTAATAATAACATCAACGGCCAGATCATAGGCACTCTAAAACCTTTCTTTGTTCACAGCTCTTTTCAACTCGGACTTACAGTTTTCAGCTTAGAAGCATAGCTCGGCATTGCCAGATCAGATCCTAGTTTGAGCCTAGTCATCAGACATGAGGGAGTGAGAAAATTGCGCATCACCAATTGGCGCCATCTGTGGGGTACACAGCATAAGGCTTGTGTTTCTTTCATTCTTTCATTCTTTCATTCTTTCCCAAAATTTCCTCAATAGCATCTTCGAACAATCCTTCTGCTAATAATAACATCAACGGCCAGATCCCCACCATCATGATAGGCCATATTGATGTCCCTTTACCTCCCATTGAAGCTCAAGACAACATGAATGTGCCCTCCCCTCCCTTGCCTATCGACCCGGCAGCAGCCCCCGCGGCAGTCAATGTACAATAATTCAATGACTTAGTGAGATGTGTGCAGACCATGACTGAACAAATCAGGTCCTGGGAGAACAGGTTCGCCTTCATTTCTGGACAACAGCACCTGCAGCAACAAATACCACACAACAACCAGGAAATGCCATGGAACAGTCAGTAAATGCCACGGGATGGTCAACAGGTGTCGCGTGACAGTCAGCAATAACCACTTAACAACCAATGAGTACCGACCAACGACCAGCAAATACCATGCAATAACCAAGAAGCACCCAAGAATAGCCAACAGTTGCCTCCTCAATGCAACAGCCTGAACCGTGAAGACCCACCTCGCCCACGAGTCCGTAGCCAGGTTCAGGTCCTATACAGAGTTGATCCCCGAGATCATGTCGATGCTACAGCTCGAAATGATCAGGTCCCAGCAAAGAGCAGAGCTGAGGTACCCGCTGGGACGGATGTCACCAGTTCAATCAAATGCACTAAGAAGAAGCAGAAGAAGCGTACGCACCGTGCAGGAAGAAAGGTTCAGCTCGTCCGTGCAAGCAGTGAGGTTCAACATGGGGAAAACAACGTCGGAACCAGCAGAATAATTTCTCTTTCAGAACCACCCAGCCTGACATGTAAGACCCCACTGTCCCCAAAAATCCTAAAAGCCCCGTGACCAAAGAACTTTCGGGCTCCAATCTTAGAGTCCTATAGGAGTAAGACAGACCCAATGGAGCATGCAAACAGCTTCCAAGCCCTCATGCTCCTCCTTGAGTAAATGACGCCAGCATGCTCCTCCATGGAAAAATTTCTTGACGTAGCACACTGCTTCATCAAGGCAAAGGAAGCAGTGGGGACCGAGTCTAACACGATAGGAAAGAGAAATCGCACTGAAGAAAAAGTGAGTACAAGTAGAACCAAGCGAAGGAGTAAGTCACCAAAGAGGAGTAGATCGCCAAGGAGAAGGCGCAACAGCTTGCCACACCGCAAGAGTAGGTCGCCAGTTAGAGGATCAGACCGACGATCAGCAACGCCGCCGGCGTACACCCGAATGTTTACTCCATTGAATACTAAGAGGAAGGAGATCTTGATGCAAATCCAGTCCAACGATTACGTGAAATGGCCATCCAAGATGAGGGGGGATCCTACTACTAGAACCCAAATAAATATTGCCATTTTCACAAAGATGTCGGACATGATACTGAGCACTGTTGGAATTTGAAGAATGAAATTGAAGACTTCGTCAAAAGAGGCTATCTGAGATGCTTTATCAAAGATGAACGGTAACCCGAAGTAGGAACTAGCAGGGAGGCACCCTAGAGCAGCAAACAATAGGAGCCAGCTTCCCAAAACCAGCAATCACAAGAGATGCAGGTCTGAGGGACCATAAATGTAATCACCGGAGGCTCGATAGTAGCAGGTTGTACCACATCAACGAGAAAGAATGCAGTAAGAGAATTAGAGCAATAGGATTACCAACCGTGCAAGCGCCCTCGGAAGGAGGAGGTAATTTATTTCATAGAGGATAATATGCGGGGGGGTCCAGTACCCCCACGACAACGCCCTAGTAGTAAATCTACTGATAAATGACTTTAGAGTGAAGAGGATTTTAGTGGATTCATGCATCTCGACAAACATTTTGTTCGTAGAATCCTTCAAGAGAATGGAACTTAGTAAAACTAATCTGCAGCCACGCTGACATAACACTAGTGGGATTCAGTGGTGAGGTAGTTCGCCCGATTAGCAGGGTAAAAGTGTCGATTGAGGCAGGCTTGCCACCCCACACGGTGCGATTTGAACATGATTTCCTAGTGGTTGCCTCCTCATCGCCTTACAACGCAATCTTGGGATGACCTATCCTGCACGCACTACGAGAAGTTGTATCAACATATCACCTCGCGCTAAAGTTTCCAACAGACACAGGTATAGGGGTGCTATGCAGAGACCAACTAGAATCTAGAAAATGTTATGTAGCATCCCTGAAAGAAAAGGGCAAGATTGCCACAGAGATCGACTTGGAGCCACTGCCAGAAAAAATAGAAGAAAGACCTCGCCCGACTGTAGAAACCGTTGCAATACAAGTCTCTAGAACTGAACTTGAGAAAACGCTCCTGATCGAAGCTCGCCTAAAAGAACCCTTATGATCTGAACTGGTAAGCTTCTTGTTAAATAATTTAGATGTTTTCGCCTGGTCAATAGCTGAAATGCCTGGCATAGACCCTAGTTTAATAACTCATAAGCTCAACATTGACCCTACAGTTAGACCCGCCTGGCAGAGGAAGAGAAACCTTTCCCTGGAAAGGCGGAACATAGTGGATGAGGAAGTGGGGAAGCTACTAGCAGTAGACTTCATAAAAGAAGTTCAATACCCGAGTTGGATAGCAAATCCAGTCCTGGTAAAGAAGGTGAACGACAAGTGGCAAATGTGCATAGACTTTACAGACCTGAATCGAGCTTGCCCAAAGGACAGCTTTCTCTTACCTAGCATAGATCGCCTAGTGGATGCGACCTCAGGATTCGAGCTACTATGTTTTATGGATGCCTACTCAGGCTATAACCAGATCTTGATGGATCCGGAAGGCCAAGAGAAGATCGCTTTTATTATTGAAACAGGCCTATACTGTCACAAAGTCATGCCTTTTGGTTTAAAAAATGCTAGGGCGACCTTTCAGCATCTAGTCAATTCTATTTTTTTTATTTAATTGGTGATAAAGTAGAGTTTTACGTAGACGATATGGTTATAAAGACACTTTTTTCAAAGAATTTGGTTTCCGATTTAAATCTTGTGTTCAATGTTTTGATAAAACATATTTGAAAATTAAACCCAAACAAGTGCACCTTCGGTGTGACCTTAGGTAAGTTCCTAGGTTACATTGTTAGCCAGCATAGCATAAAGACTAATCCCGAGAAGATTCAAGCAACTGATGGTCCAATATGCCTCAAACTGCGAAAACAGCTCTGCAAAAGCCTCAAAGACGTTGCTTGATGGCACCTGAACCCTAGATAGCTATAAAAAGACCGCAGAACCACTCTGAAAGGTATGCACACTGAAGCACTCAAGCTCTCACACACACTCTCATGAAATCCCCATTTTGACTTAAGCATCGCAGTGTTCTCTTGGGTAAAACCTACCTAGGCATTCTAATCTTTCTTTGTTCATAGCTCTTTTCAGCTCAGACTTACAGTTTCTTAGCTTGGAAGCATAGTTTCGCATTGCCAAATCAGATCCTAGTTCGAGCCCAGTTATCAGACACGAGGGAGCGAACAGATTGCGCATCACCAATTCCCATAGCATAAGACTTTTACACACTAACATTTGTCCAAGATAACTTGACTAGGTATGTGGATAGGTGGAGCTAACCCTACCAATTAGGGTTCTGGACCTTGTGGTTATGACTTTGGATTTGTTACCCATTGTAGGTATATAGTGTCCACTTAGACCCTCAGAGAACATTAACCACTGAATTGATACCATGTAGCTGCATACAAACAACCTACCGCCAAGTTTCCTATTGTGATGAACCCATAGCATGCATCGTAGAACCACGATAAACCTGCGGTTCATCGCACGCCCTCGACGAGCCTACTCGCAGCCCGAGCCAAGGGAAACCTGGGCTAAACTCGCAGCGAAGACTGCACATGCTCAGACCTGCGATAAACCCATGGCTTGTTAAGGGACGCGACAAAAGACCATGTAGGACTAACAAGGCATCACACGCTAGGTAGTGACGTTAGTAGTGCCACGTTGATTAAGTAAGGCACACGAGAGGTGGTAGCACATGTGAGTAATGAGGGCTCCTAAGTTAAAGGAAAGCCGACCCTCAAGAAGATCCCTATGAGACACATGGCAAAACCCTAGTAGTGCACTTAATGATTGATAGTAAGTACAATATCCCCTTTCCAATACACTACTTTCATGTATGTGTATTGGAAACATCTCCCATGAACAACAAGGAAGATATTTCTAATGCACAGTTGTAATGTCCTATGTATAGGGATGTGAGAATAGCTTGTGGGTAGTAGATCCAGTCCCTGTGGCTATAGAAATTTATTCCAATGTGACTATGATAATGAATACAAAATATCAAGTGCTGAGGCACAATTAAGTAAAGAGACTAAGGAGCTAGCTGCTTGTATGCCAATGGATTTTCAAAAATACCTAACTTAAAAGATGTTGTGTTTGGTATAGCTTCCATTTATTAAATAAATGTTTGTACTTGATTTGTCTTTAAAACTGAAAAAAGTACTTGATAAACTATTTATGGACAACTAGGCACCACTAGGCGCCACATCAGTGGAACAATGAATACTCAACCATTGGAGGAAGTGTTAAAATGAAGCTTACCCCAACGGTTGGTGCGCACATAAATCAAAACCCACTTTTGTGAATATCAATGCGTATGGATGAATATAATGGAAAAAATTCTGATTTAGTGATGACATGGCAGCATTTTGATAAATTCCTATCACGAAACGCACACGGAACAAAACACACGCTATGCCAAATAGGTAGTTGGGGAATATTTAGACTAACAGTTTTCAATTTGGGTGATAAATGGACAAATCAACATTTCGAATATTTGCTACACTTAAATCAAAACTTCAACCAATCACATTAAACATGTCACATATTCTATATACATTTTTATTGGTTCACCTTACACAATGCATGATTCATGTATCACAAAGTGTACTTACCATTAAACATTAGGGTAAAATACAAAAACCTCCCATGAAGTTTCATTTTAACAAAAACCTTCCATTTAGTTTTAAAAAAACTCTTGTAGTTACATCTCTTCCATCATTATCCTAACCAGAAAATGTTGGCCTAATGCATTAATATTTTAAAAATACCCATTTTACCCTTTATGACTATCAATTTAGATAGAGATTTACTAAAATACTCCAAAAAAACTTTTAGTTTTTAACTAAAAAAATTCCTTAGGTTTGATTAAAGAGTAAAATAATTTAATTTTGTAAACTCATTATGATTGAGTGAAATCTGAAAGGGAAAAACTAGAAATTTTGTAACTTCAAAGTCTCTATTATAGAGATAATAATGTTTTTTTCTTGATAATGAACTGCGACAACGATGGAAGGGAGGTAACTACAAGATTTTTCAAAACTACAGGGGAGGTTTTTATATTTTACCCTAAACACTATAACAACATTAAAGATGCCACTATGATGTGCTTCTTTATCATTGGTTTATTCAAATTTAAATTTTGTTTAAGCAATATTCAAAATGCACTATAGAATTTTCTTAAATCAATTAGGGGGTATCTGTGTCAATATGTATGATTTTATTTTCTACAATAAAATGATTGCCGCGTCATCAAAATATATTGTTTTTTGTCAATATAGCAGTTGTTTTTCTTTTGAAAAATAGTTATACATATATATTGGCCAACACCCCTTTATTGTTTCAAAAATTGATGAGGCATTTAAATTTTAGGGCAAAATTCTTAAACTACCCCTATGGTTTAGGAGATTGACTAACACTACCCCTATTGTTTTAGTATTGTTATAAAGTACCCCTATTGTTCATGACAATTGCCATAGTCATTAAATCATAATGGAGGCGTATGAAAAGTCCATTTTGCTCCTATGTTACGGACAAGTGCCAAATAGTAAATTACTATTTTGCCCACATACTTAAAACAAGATGCATAGAGGAAAACCCCAAGCAAAGAACATTATCATCACCTACTGGAGTAGAGAAGTTCATCGTCACCTGCAACGGACATCGCTGCAACTTTCGTCTGGTGGTTTGATGGTGAGAAACCCTAAAACTAGTTTATGTGATGTTATTTTAACCCTAAAACAAGTTTCAATGGTGCTAAACCCTAAAACCAGCTTGGTTAAATATGAGTTTTGTCTCTTTTCTTTATCTTACATGGATTTTCTTTTTATATTTTTCTTGTAGTGGGATCAACGGAAGCCAAAAATCATATATATTTCTTCCCATAATTCTCGAACAGTAAGGTATGTATAGAGATTCTTGTAGATCCTTTTTCTGACGCGTTTGGTTCTATCGTTCAGTGTTGGGGGGAATATTTCGCAGACATGGGTAGCTATCATTGATCCTTTCAACCCTCCCTTTTTGGTTCGAGTAAAGAGGCTAGGCTTATAGGGACCGACCAGCTCATCAGTGTTTCATAGGGTTATTACATGTGGCAACCCATGTATTTGCTACAATGCGCACATGGATTCCACACGTGTGTAGCTCAAAGAAACACATGGGTTCACAGTGTTACACAGTACCAGGTGTTTAATGCCTCAATCACCAAGGTTGTAGTGCTAGCATACTTGGCCTCTTGGGAATAAAACCAGTTCTTCGGTTTAATGCTTGAACCACCAATGGCCTTTGAACCACCAACGCTTAAGTGATAATTTAGCTTTCAAACAACTAATTTTGAAACTAGTTCTTTGGTTTAATGCCTGACCCACCTGTAGGTATATAGTGTCCACTCAGACCCTCGGAGAATATCAAACACTAAATTAACACCACGAGATTGCATGCGAATAACCTAGGTTAACTTTCCTGTTGCGATGAACCCGCAACGCACCACAGGTTCTACGATGAACTCAAAGAGTGCATCGCATAACTGCGATAAACCCATGGTTCACCGCACGCCTACAAACCCATTCGCGACCCGAGCCAAGAGAAACTCGGGCTGAGCCCATGGCGAGGCCTACGCGTGCCCAAATCCACAATAAACCCACAACCCATCAAAAGACATGGCAGAACGCCACGTAGGGCTAACAAGACACCGCCCACCAAGCAGTGATGTCACTAAGCACCACATCAATTAAATGAAGCACACGAAAGATAGTAGCAAACGTGAGTAATGAGGGATCCTAAGTGGAAGGAAAGTCGATCCTCAGAAGATCCTCATGAGACACGTGGCGAAACCCTAGTGGCACACTTAATGATTGACAACAAATCCAATATTCCCTTTATCGATAGGAGACAAGCACTTTTATCTCCACCTTTTAGGATCTCGGGATCTCCCCCATAAATAGAGATCCCCCTCGTATTGAAATTCATTCAACTTCTAGCACTTGAGCACCCTTTTGCTTTGACTCCTCACCCTAGAACCCTTAACTCGAAAGCCAATCTCCCTTCTTCCTGGCCTCTCTCTGTCTTTCAAAGAGACTGTTTCCCATCCAAGCGTTACCCTACCTACAGTAGAATCTCTGGTTCATCTTTGATCACAGAGAATGGCCTTACGAAGAATCAACCTTACCTCCATCCCCGAAGAGTAGAACAACATCCTAGAGAACACCAATCCAGGAGTAGAAAACCAACCCGAGATGGAAACCCCTATCCAGGCTAACATCGAGATACTCTCGAACAAAGTATACGAGTACGAGGTGCTCTTCAAGAGCAGAATCAGGAAGCTTGAGCAGAGCCAGGAGGAAACAAGGAGTGCCTTCCATATCCTACTCAATCATTCAGCCTAAGCCGAACAAACCCCTGCTGCCAATCTTACCGGTGTCCCCAACCCTAGCCACCACGCTTCTAACCAAATCCCCACCATCCCAGAACAGCCCAATAGGACCAACCCAACCCCAACCAAGATAGGCCACCAACTTGTCCACCAGTCTCATGCCTTCCCCTGCACTGACCCAATAGCAGAAACCCCCCTCAGTTGAGACGAGTTGAGGGAATACGTCCAGGGGTTAGTAGTTGAAAGCCATAACCAATCCCAGGATTCGGCTATCCTACAAAAGTATTCTAATCATATTCTGTACAAGCCCTACCTTGTTGGGTATACTCCTCCTCAGCAATGGTCGTAGTACGATGGGCAGCGGGGTAGCCCTTAGGAGCACATCGGAAAGTTCGAAGACACCTTCGGTTCCTTCATTCTTGACGGGGACCTCAAAGTACGTGAGTTCTCAAAGTCTTTGACCGGCCTAGCATACACCTGGTTCATAAGTCTTACCCCGGGAAGCATTCATTCATGGGGTGAGTGATAACTCTGCATTTTGATGCCTTAAGGGCATCATTTTAGGGGTATTTTCAGCCTTAGAATAGTCAAAGTATGCCCTTTTCTAGTTAAATTCATTGTTGTGACCTTTGAGGGTCTCTGTACAAATTCTGGGGAAAACTAGGAAGTTTTCATGGCTGAAATGCAGATTTTTGGAAGCTGCTGTGAGGTCCAGCTGAGAGAGGGGTCTTTTTGTGAAAAATTAAAACTAGGAGGGTGCCTCCTAGCAGCTAAACCCAGTTTGGCGCCCCTCCTACTGTATTACAATGCTCCCCAAGCCTTAGAAAACCCTAGGGCGCCTTTTAACCGATTCTTTTCACTCTTAACAAACCCTAGCCGCCCCTAACTGCTAAATCCTCACTTTCCATCCCTTCTAATCTCCACCATCCATTCTAGGGCACTCTCTTTTTAGCATTCTAACCCTAGGAGCCACCTAACTTCTAATCTTCACCATTCAGCCTTTAGCCATTAAATCTCAGCCTTACATAATATTGGGTACTTTCTCATTTTTTCTCAGCCTTAGGATCACCCTAGAACCATCCTAACCCTTCATTCTAAATCCTAGGGCACCCATATTTTTGCTAAAGCCCAACTGCCGCCCCCTTTTTCTCTCTAATCACAATTGTATCCACCCTTCTCTATAAAAAGGACCCAAGATGAAGGCTGATCTTGAGAAGGCTGGGGTTGGATTCTGCCCCAGGTAAAAATGAAGGCTGATCTTGAGAAGTTCAAGGGTAGAGGAAGAGGAGGACACCCAAGCAAGAGGAGGGGTTCCTACTTGCAGTTCGCCAACACCACTATTGCCACCTCTGGATTTGAATTCCAACCATTTTTTCTTCAGCTTTAGAATTACTTTATGTTCTTTAATTTCTAGTTTATTTTTCCTTCTTGCAAATTTTACTTTTATTAGATTTAATTTGTACTTTATTTCTTTTCTACAGATCTAGAATTCGGCCAGGTATGACGGAAGGCCTAGCTCGAGAAGTTCAAGGGTCGAAGGAGAGATCCAGAGACTAACACCTTTGATTAGATTCTCAGACATTTTTATTTCGTTCCTTCTATTTATTTGTTTCTGTTATTTACTTATTTTTATGCACTTGTTATTCACAGTAATGTTCGAATTTGGTTTTAATGAATTCCATTTTTTTAATTAATTAATTTTATATTTTTGCAACTCCCCTTTGTGTTCTTTCTCCCGGATCTAAGTACGTAATTATTTTTCTCTTGCTTCCCTGTGGATACGACCCGTTCTCACCCATTTACTACGTTAGTAGTTGTTTGAGAATTGGAATAAAAATTATAAATGTTTAAACTAGTGTTCCAAAGTGTTTAACGACGCGCTATTGGACACACCAGTGAGTTGGCCAAAAAGTTCCTATCGAAATGGTTCACCTTGGAGAGGAAACTAATGATGGTTGATCTGAGAAATGTGGAGCAAGGACCGGGAGAGGACCTCTTAGCCTACATTATGAGGTTCCGAAAGCTAACACACTTCATCTTTGACGAACACGCTATGGAGAAGAGTTTTGTTGAACAGTGCGTACAAGTCATGCGCCCCACTTACAGAATCAGCATTGAGAACGTTGAGGTTGAAACCTTTAGCCAACTCTGGAGGTGTGCGGAGAGGACAACACATTGTCAAGGACACCTCCCCATACAACAGGAATGAGGCATGTGCAGTTAACAAGAAGCCCAGAAACAACGGAGGAGTTAGACAGGGGCCGTACCAATGCAATAATGCCCTAGGAAAAAGAAGTGTCCCTCCCCCCTTTTCCTGCACAAGGGAGGAGGTGATCATGATAATGAATAAGTTAGTCGAGGATAGGGACATCAACCTACCACCACCACTAGCATGAGTCCGGAGAAGGACAAGCACGGCGGGAGATGGTGCAACTTCCACCAATCGTTGCACCATAACCTGATGGATTGTTTCACTTTGAGAAGATTATTTGTACAAAAAGAAAAGTTGGATCAGTTCGTCAAAAGAGACCCAACACATGTAGAAACTGGTCCCCTCCCAGCCCGTACCCAGGGAGGCAGCATCAATGTGGTAGGAGCAGCCAACCAATACCAGTCCGATGCCCTAATAGAAAAGCTGGAGCTGAGCTAGGAGCTACAGCAATTCTTCACCAAGCAGGGGGCCAACACGATAACGCAGAAACTGGCCATCAGAGCACTAGCGAAAGTCTTCAGGCATCCACTACAGCCCTACAGTCATGACCACAATAGTGTAGAGTTCACAATGGATGAAATGTTGGCTACTAAACCCCACCACAACAGATCACTATACATCTTGGTGAAAATAGGCGGTTTTGAAATGAGAAGGTTGATGGTTGACCCAGGAAGCTCTGTCAACCTCATCTCCATCCACACGTTGGAGCTGATGAACGTACGGAAGGAAGACATCAAAGGATTGCCATTAGAGGTAACAAACTTCAATGGGAACGCATCGGTAACAGAGGGGTCCATCAAACTGCAAATAGTGATTGGCCCATTTAGCATCACATAGGAGTTCCAAGTGACCCCAGGGAGGACCTATTACCATGCCCTCTTGGGGCACCCACTAATACATGCCTTGGCCCTCGTCCCTTTGACATATTACCAACGTGTCAAAGCCAAACATCAAGGATGATCAATTAGGATCCCAACCACCAGGGCCCCCTTTGATAAATCAGAAACGCACCTACAAGATGCTATCTACTTCACAGAGCTGGCAAACGAAGGGGAGACGAGAATAGCCAAGGCCGAGGGGATGAAGCTGCCTAACCCCACAGAGAGCAAGCCTGTGGAGACCGCTGAATGAAAGAAGAGAAGCAGATGCGTCCGGATGACGGGAAGCAATGGAAAGGACTACTTAACCATCACCATGGATTATGAGGATAGTGAACCACCCATGACCAAGAAGGCCATTCTTGAGGTATGACTTTATAAATTATGATTTATCCTATCTACTAAGAATGAAAAGGTAACCTTATTGCGATTTATAACCATTGCCGAATGCTTCTCTTCCAAAAAATCCACCCCTGATGTATGATCCCCTTTAGTTTTTCCTCGATTTCTGATTGCTTGCAATATCATCATCCAAGAAAATACATTATGAACTACAATTTCCTCCAAAGTATATCTTTGTAATTCTCTACTAATACATATACATGCTATCTTTTTTTGCCAAGAAAGTCATCATAATCATCTAACAAAAAACTCAAAGTAATGTTTCAATCAGCATTATTTCATCGCACCATCCTCGCAAACCGATGTTGCTGTAGTAGTGCCAGCGGACAATGAACTAATCTCTGAGCATGACACAAAGGTGCGACATTTAACCACAATTATACCAAATAGAAAAACCCAAAAACTATGAGACAAATAGTAACGCGAGTGATGACAGGAGTTGAAAGAGGGCATTTTAGAATACTGCGGTGAAGTCAGAGCACCTCCTAGGTGCATGACGGATTCCGTTGACACGGTAGAAGAGCCATTAAAAGAAATCAACTTAGCGGGCGAAGGAACAAAAAAAAGACCGCTATACATATCAGCCAAACTAGCAGATGAAGACAAAGGAAAACGTATCACACTACTGAGAGGTAAAGATCTCTCCTTATCTTATAGCTCTAAACACTGTAAACTAGCTTAATCTGTGTACCTTCATAGAGTTTTAGGATGTGCTCGCCTGGTCATACAACCAAATGTCGGGATTAGATCTAGACCTCATTAGACACTCCCTATGCATAGACCCCAAGTTCCGGCCAGTGAAGCACCCACAGAGGATTTTCAAGTCGGAAATAACCTTAAAGATCAAAGATGAAGTAGAGCGGCTCCTGAAAGTAGGTTTCATCAAACCTATAGCACACCCCTAGTGGCTAGCCAATATAGTACTAGTAAAGAAGAAGACTGGATAACTCAGGTTAATGTTCCCCACCTAGTCCCTTAGCAATAGTATACCTTATCGCATACTAACCTCACCTTATCGCATGTGTTGTGTTGACTTTAGAGACTTAAATAAGGCATGCCCAAAGGATGAGTTCCCTCTATCCAATATGGAGGTGTTGATAGATTTGATTGTGGGACATGAGCTCTTCTCTTTCCTAGACGCCTACAGTGAGTACAACCAAATATTTATAGATCCTGTTGACGCACCCCACACAGCCTTTAGGACACTGATAGGGAATTTTTACTACAAGATGATGCCTTTCGGCCTAAAGAATGTTGGGGCAACATACCAGAGAGCGATGACCAATGTCTTCCACAACTTGATACACAAAGAAATCAAATGCTATGTGGATGACGTAGTAGTCAAAGCTAAGAAGAAAGAGGACCACTCCGAAGTCTTAAGGAAAGTCTTCACCCGATGTAGGGATTTCAAGCTAAGGTTAAACCCATTAAAATGTGCATTTGGAGTGCAATCAGGCAAGTTCTTAGGCTACAGAGTGGACCAGATAGGACCCGGATGAGAGCAAGGTCAAAGCCATCTTAGATCTCCCGCCTTCAACCAACGAGTCTCAACTAAAAACTTTCTTAGGAAAGGTTTCATACCTAAGGAGGTTCATCCTTGGCCTCGTGGATGCAGCACTGCCACTAATGAAGTTAGTCAAGAAGTCTGTCAAGTTTAAGTGGACCTAGGAGCATAGGCAGACCTTTGAACAACTGAAAGCAACCCTTGCTAGGGCCCCAACCATGTCACCGACCAAGGAAGGGTGATAATTTAGGATATACATCGCAATAGACTCAGAGGCCATAGGATGCTTATTGGTGCAGGAGGACGATGACAAAGTGGAACTCCCAATATACTATGCCAGTAGGACTCTCAAACCAGCCGAGAAAAATTACTCCCACATGGCACAACAGTGTCTAGTGCTGGTTTTCGCTACACAAAAGTTTAGGCACTACATCCTAGGCCAAAAAGTCAGGCTCATCGCACGGAACGACCCCATCAAGTTCTTCATGGACAGACCTCCCTCTCTGGTAGACCTATCAAGTGGATGATGCAGCTCAGTGAGTATAGAATAGAGTACACCCCAGCCAAGGGCTATCAAGTGTCAAGCAACAGCAGTTCTGTTGGTCACGTTCCCCTCAAGTGGTGACTTCCCTCTATCAAATGAAGTACTCAGAGACATACCCATGATTGTTGTGGCCAAAATTAGTGAGTGGGTCCTGATCTTCGACGGTTGTAGCACTAGCATCTCGGCCAGTGCTAGGGTTACCCTAACCTCACCTGACGGACAAATGTCCGCCTACTCCTTCAAACTCCATTTCCCTTTCTTTCACAACATAGTTGAATATAAAGCCCTAGTCCTAGGTCTAATCAAAGCAATAGAAGCTGGCACAAAGAAGATAAAGGTGATTGGTGACGCTAAATTGGTGATTGGCCAGCTTGATGGAACCACCAATGTAGGTCTGAGCGGACACTATATACCTACACCACACCATGTAGCCTTTGAACCGCCAATGCTTAAGTGATAATTTAGTTTTCAAACAACTTATTTTTCTAATATGTTAATACTTCTCTTTAATGGGTTTTGATGTGTTTAAGTGATAATTTAGCTTTCAAATGGCTAAATTTTCTGATACTTGTCTTTAATGGGTTTTGATGTATTTAAGTGTTAAATTAACTTTCAAATGGCTAAATTTTCTAATATGTGAATACTTCTCTTTAATGGGTTTTGGTATGTAAATACTTCTATATATACATGGATGATTTTTCTGTTTCCATGATGTAGAAAATGGATAGAGGCAAGTACCTGTTCATTGTCAATTATGGTGGTTGATGAGGGGTAATTTGGCCCGATCTAGCAACCGAGGTACACGTGGATGCGATCAGCCACTAGGGTGACAACTCAACAAGGGAGCCTTACCAGCAGCTCAAGAGCTTGGGGCCTTGAGCACTTCGCCATAAAGGCACCTCGGCACCTAATTCAGTTCAGGGCCAAAGAATCGAGGTTCCAGTTCAAAGCCAAAGAACCGAGGTGCCAGTTAAGGACCATAGAGCCGAAACGCCACGTATTCGACTCCAAAAGCTTCCCCAACGGATTCTGAATCACCCGAGATCACGATGCCTAATAATAGGGCTCATCCTCACCCCGTCCGAATCGGAGGAAAGTGATAAACCTTATCAACTGACACATTGCTCTCCTTCGAAAGAGAAAAAGATCTTATCTATGCAACCCGGGGATCCCAGAGCCTTTTCGTAAGGATCACGGCTATTCAACTATATAAAGGCATCGATCCTCAAGGCAAAGGTATGCGCGTTGCTCGCATTCAAGCTCTCTAGAATTCTTACTTAGCTCGAAAACACACAATATACTGAATTAAGCATTAGAGCAACCTCAGCGGGTCTTCCACCCCAGTCCCTCTGAGCATTGTTTTGTAGATTAATCTAGCTCACCACGCGAGTACGTCCAGGTAGTTCCCAATCTCAGTTGTAGTTCTAGCTTTTGATCTATCTCAATGGATTCTTCAAGCAACACCAGGAAAAGCATCGAGATGAATACCACTAGTGGACAAGATCACCCATCAACCTACCCCCAAGGCCCCACGATATGTATATTTATCTTTCCCCTTACAGTTTCAGGGGTCCCATCATTGCTCGTACCACAGGGCACCACGCAAGTGAGCATCCCCCTCCCCCCAGTGGGTGCAACTTCCTCTGAGCCATCCGTGGTCCCCCCTGGAATCAAGCACTCCCAATTCTATGACCTTGTTTAGTGCGTCCGGACAATACAGATCTAGCTGTAGCAGGTCCAACACTTCAACAATATCAGCAGTACTACTTGTACTAGCAGTATCAGCAGCAGTTCCCACCACTACAGTCGAACTAGCAGCCTATTCCACCCCGACACCCAGGGTTGTGCCAGGGCCAGAACTAGCCAAAATGTCCGTCGATCCCCCCATCGGGGTGAGGGGACCTCGTAGGTGCCAGTCCCTCCCTAGGGTCAGACTCCACCTCATGGGAGAAGAGACAGTCAACACACTCCTCTAGTCTCACAAGGAAACTTTACAAATAGGCCTGAGGATAGCCAGCTCAATAGGGCCAATCTACTGCAGAACTCCCAACAGGAGAACAATGGATCGCGGGGAGATAACAACCAGCTTGGGGCTTGAGGTGCGAACTCGAGGCCGGTCCCTTCGGTGCCTCGTGATAGCTGGTGCCAACTCCACAACCAGGAGAACTCAGCAAGAAGGAACTAGGACCTACCTCGCGACAATGCTGTTGAGATACTAGACCAGACTGAGGTTAGCAGCACCAACACTGAGCCAGTGAAGAAGAAGCAATGGCGATGCCGATAGACACATCACCCCTCGGCTAGAAATACTCCACCAGCGAAGCCAAGCCAACAAGCAAAGCGAGCTAAAGAAAGGGAAGAAGTGAGCTCGGCAGCAACAAAGACTACGCCTCCCCCGCTTAGCCGGTCATCTCCTCTATCTCCCAAGCTCCCAGCAACCCCAATGCCAAAAGATTTCAAGGTTCCCTCACTAAATAAGTATTCCGGGTTGTTTGACCCCAATGATCACGTGAATTCTTTCCAGTCTCAGATGCACTTAGCCGGGGCTGACGAGGCCTGCATGTGTGTGGCCTTCTCCACCACATTCAGGGGGTAGTTTGGACCTGGTACAGGAACCTCACACCAAGCTCCATCAAAAGCTAGGCATAGTTTGTCAACCTGTTCACTGCACATTTTATTACCAGCAAGAAATGCTCAAAGTCACAAGAGAGACAACTAAATGTGGTTCAGAGAGAATGAGAGTCAATCAGAAGCTATATCAAGCGCTTCAACGATACTTTTCTGCAGATACTGGACCTCGATCCAGCGGTGCGTCGCACTGCAGCAAAGAAAGGAATCACCCACAAAGAGTTCAAGTGGCATGTGGTAGCCAACAAACCAAAAGATATCACCGAGTTCTTTAAGTTGGTAGACCAGTTGATCGGTACCGAGGAGGAGATTAACCAGAAGACTGATAATCCACCGATTGAAAAGAGGAAGAGAGAGAATGAAGGGACGAGCAATAGTGGATAGAAAAGTAAGAAGAGCATGTCCCTGAGCAGGGGAAGAAGCAAGTCAAGAAGCAGGTCCCCCTCGCGCGGCTATAAGTCAGGTCGGCGTTCCAAGACTCTGCCCGTAGAGAGAATGGACTATACACCTCTGAATGCCAAGTGAGGAGAGATCTTAATGGCTATTAAGGACTCCTCCTTCGTCAAATGGCCTCTCGGGCTAAGGGGAGACCTAGCAACAAGAAACTCGAATGTCTATTGCCATTTTCACCGAGATTATGGACACAACACAGAAAATTGCAGGAATCTTCACGATGAGATCGAATAACTTATCTGCCGCGGGTACCTGAAGAATTACATCCTGTGAGAAGAAATGGGGCAAGCAGACTAACAGGGGGATCATCAAGGGGACCAGAGGAGGAATGCTCCCGAGACTAGTAGGCAAAATGAGCAGCCACCTCGGTTGTTGCTAGAGGAGAGGCTAGTTCGCGGAGTGATCAATATGATCACCGGCGAGTCCATCATTGCGGGATGTACATCAGTAGCTGGGAGGACCTTAGTCTGCGAATTGGAGAATGAAGGCAAAAACCCACCAAAGCAACCTCAGCTCAAAGAACCGGTCTACTTCACAGAGGACGACGCATGTGGGATCCTGTACCCGCATGATGATGCTTTAGTAGTGAAGCTAAGGATCAACGACTTCGAGGTGAAACGCATTTTAGTAGACTCAAGCAGTTCAGCAGACATACTCTGCAAGGAGACCTTCGACAAATTACAATTACAACAGAGCGACCTGAAGCCGGCAGATACACTCTTGATAGGGTTCAGTGGCGAAGAGGTCAGGCCTCTTGGTCGAGCCACAGTACCCGTGGAGGCAGGCACATGGCCAAACATTGTAAGATTTGAGCACACGTTCTTGGTGGTCACGACTCCCTCCCCCTACAATGCGTCAGTAGGTCAGCCTATTATGCACGTTTTGCGCGCGATAGTATCCACTTACTACTTAGCGATGAAATTCCCAACTGATTACGGAGTGGGGGTTGTGTGAGGCGACCATCTTGAATCCCACAAGTGTTATGTGGCCACTCTGAAGGGAAAAGCAAAACTAGCGGAAGACGTCAAGCTCGAGCAAACAACGGAGTACACCAATGAACGAGCTGCCCCGAAAGAAGAAACAGTCAACATATCGGTCTCTAATGCCCAACCGACTAGAACTCTTCAGATCGGTGCCTCGATCAGCGAGCCACTTCGAACTCAACTAGTATGTTTTTTACTTAAAAATTTAGATATTTTTGCTTGGTCCACAACAAAGATGCCCGGGATTGACCCAAAAATAATAACTCACAAGCTTAATGCCGACCGTTTAGTCAGGCCGGTAAGACAAAAGAAATGCAACCTCACCCCGGAACGTTGGAGGATAGTCGATGAGGAGGTCAGGAAGCTCCTCGCGGTAGACTTTATCAGGGAAGTCCATTACCCGAGTTGGGTGGCCAACCCAGTTCTAGTGAAGAAGGTTAATGGCAAGTGGCGCATGTGTGTTGACTACACTGACCTGAAAAGAGCCTACCCGAAAGACTGCTTCCCACTGCCCAAGATTGACCGCCTAGTCGACGCGACCTCAGAGCAAGTGTTACTGAGTTTTCTGGATGCCTATTCTAGTTACAACCAGATTATGATGGATCCTACTGACGAGGAAAAGACCACATTTGTAATTGAGCTTGAGCTATATTGTTATAAGGTCATGCCCTTTGGACTAAAAAATGCTGGAGCAACATTTCAACACCTTATAAACAAAGTTTTTGAACCATTGATTAGCAATAAAGTAGAATGTTATGTTGATGACATGGTCGTGAAGACCCAGTTTTTGAACTCTTTGTTAATTGATTTAGATGATGTCTTTCAAATTTTAAGAAGGTATAATATGAAATTAAATTCGAATAAGTGTGTCTTCGGAGTCACCTCAGGTAAATTCCTTGGCTATATAGTCAACCGACGTGGCATCGAGGCTAACCCGAAAAAAATAAAGGCAATCCTAAATATGAGACCACCTCGGAAAGTAAAAAAAGTCCAAAGGCTAACTGGCTGGGTAGCTGCCCTAAGTCGCTTCATGTCTAAATCGGCGGACCGATGCCTACCTTTCTTTAAAGCAATTAAAAAGAGCAAGAATTTCAAATGGACTGAAGAGTGTCAGCTCGCCTTTGACGAGATGGAAAGCTACCTAAGTATCGCACCGATTTTAGCTCGACCTGAAGAAGGGAACGAGTTAAAACTATACCTCTTCGCGAGTGACAAAGTAGTTAGTTCGGTACTGATCAAAGAAGTAGATCAGGTTCAATGACCCATCTACTATGTTAGTAAAATCTTGCAGGATGCAGAGACTAGGTATCCAAAGATTGAGAAACTAGCATACGCACTGGTCATAGCAGCTCGGAAACTATGCCCATACTTCCAGGCCCACATTATCGTTGTCCTCACCAACAGACCCCTGAGGCAGATTTTGCTTAAGCCCAAGGTATCTGGAAGATTAACAAAGTGGTCCTTCGAGCTAAGTGAATACGACATCCGGTTAAAGCCACTGATCCTCCACGTCAACGCCAACGACTCATCCAACCAGCGAGGAAGCGGTGTGGGGCTGATACTATACGGCCCAAGCGAGGTGAAGCTGGAGTATGCTATTCGGTTTGGATTCGATGCATCGAACAACGAGGCTGAATATGAAGCGCTAATCGTCAGACTGAACTTAGCAAAGGAAATGAGAGCAAAACACTTTATCGTATGCAGAAACTCACAACTGGTGGTCAACCAAGTCACTGGCGACTATGAAGGCCACAACCCAACTATGGTAGCGAAATCCTGCATACCTTCATCTCCTGCTTTATCAGGCAAATTCCAAGATCTGAGAATGCTGAGGCCGACACCTTATCACGTCTAGCGAGCACGAACAACAACACTATGCGAACTGTGTACACAGAGGACTTACCTCGGCCCAGCATTCTCGGAGGGGGGGGCAGAAGAGGCCGCTCCCGTGTTGCAAGCAGAACTGAGCTGGATTGACCCGCTTGACAATTACCTGCTCTATGGAACCCTACCTGCAAAACACAATGCAGCTCAGAGGGTAGAGAGTCAATCAGCCAAGTACGTCGTAGACGAACGACTGTACAGGTGATCCTTCACGCTCCCCTACCTACACTGCCTGTGACTCTCAGAAGCTAAGCTTGTACTTCGCGACATCCATGAAGGCTTGTGCGGTGGACACCTGGGGGGCAGAACCCTCACACAGAAAGTGTTAAGGCAGGGCTACTATTGGCCCATAATGAAGGTAGATGCACTTGAGCTCGTTAGAAGTGTGCCAGATGTCAGAGGCATGCCAATATTCACCATCAACCTGTTGGCGATTTGAAGTACCTTACCAGCCCGTGGCCCTTCGCATAGTGGGGAATCGACATCCTCGGTCCTTTCCCACCGGCAACCGGGCAAAAGAGGTTCCTGGTTATGGCAGTAGATTACTTTACGAAGTGGGTAGATGCCAAGCCCTTAGTAACCATCATAGCTCGTAACATACAAAATTTCTTCTGGAGAAGCATAGTATGCCATTTCGGACTACCTCGGGTGCTGATATCCGACAATGGGAAGCAGTTTGAGGATATTAAGTTTCAAAACTGGTGTATCGAGATGGGCATTCAGCAAAACTTCACCTTGGTGGCACACCCTCAAGCGAACGAACAAGAAGAAGTAACTACCAGGGCGATACTTCACGGATTGAAAGCTCGCCTAGCCCGAGCAAAGGGATTGTGGGTGGATGAGCTGCCTAATGTCCTTTGGGACTACCAAACTACTATCAAGACCGCAATGGGTGAGACCCCCTTCAACCTCACATATGGTACAGAAGCGGTGATACCGGTAGAGATTGAGGTACCCACATTGCGATTTGAGGCCTATGATGAGGAAGCAAATGATGACGAGCTCCGTACCAACCTGGACTTGGTAGAGGAGGTGCGAGACCGGGCCTACATTCAGACTGCAGCCTACCAGCAGAGAGTAGCTCGGTACTATAATGCCCGAGTCAAGAAGTGGCAGTTTCGTGTTGGCGACCTGGTTCTTCGGAAAGTTATGGTACCTGAGCCCGGCGCAGGTGAGCTCGGAATGAACTAGGAAGGTCCATACCGTGTAAGGCAGGTGTTCGGGGAAGGCATGTATGAGCTCGAGACTTTGGAAGGGAATCAGGTACCTCAAGCATGGAACATCGATAACCTAAGAAGGTACTACTTATGAGTCCATGACTCTAAGGTAAAATTCCTCTAGGACCATAGGACCACCGAACTGGTCAAAAAGACGACGAGCCGGAGAGAGGACTATGAGTCACTCCCAGAAGCCTAAGGGCCATGGTGCCGTGCTGATAGAAGATCTTGGTATTACAATAAATCCTAGTCGCCTCTTCGGCATGGGCGGATAAGTTCTAATCACCTCCTTGGCATAGGCGCAACAAGTCATAGTCACCTCTTTGGCATGGGCAGATAAGTCCTAATCGCCTCCTCGGAATAGGTGCGACAAGTCCTAATCACCTCTTTGACTTAGGCAAGTGAGTAGCCCGTGTATAGACAAGTCGGGTACATACCCTACAGTGTCCATCCTCCTCGACGTACAACAATACTGGGTTATTCCTACTTGGAGTCCAGCTCGTCAGCTTGGCACTTCGGGATAACCAACACTTAGAAAAAATTTCAGTTATTCCTACTTGGAGTCCAGCTCGTTAGCTTGACACTTCGGGATAACCAACACTTAGAAAAATTTTGGGATAACTAATACTTAGAAAAATCTTTTGTACACAAAAGGATCTTTGAATCACTATGCTTCATTAACAAAAAGTTTCGAGTACATGGCAAAAAAAAAACTATAACCGAGCTCGGAGACCCAGGACATACACTATGTACGGGGGATCCAAGAAAAGAGGCAAGAGGTATCAATCAAGCTTCGGGCTCAAGACGCTCTGAGCTGGGACGTTGCTACCCGATGGGATGGCCTCCTAAGCTTGTTGAGCCTCAAAGGATCTGGTTTCCTTGGGCAATTGGCGTGGAGAAGCCTTATCCTAGTCTTCCTCGACCAGGTTGATTGCCGGGGGCTGTTCGGTGTCAGTTGGAGGTTCGGAGGAGGTGGCACCAACCCCCGAATTGGGAACCTTCTCTTGAATGCGAGCCTTCTTGGAGGCCCTCTTCTTCTTCTTGCCCTTCTGCATGCCTTTAAAGAGCTCGTCAGTAGAGAAGTTGTTCCTGATGACTGCAAGAAAGCAACGAATAGATTCAGATGCCATATCATCAAAGTAAAACAAAATAAGAAAAAGAGCACAATAGTTAGCGACCTACCGGGAGGACTTAGGCCGGCCTGTGTGAGCTTCTCTTCGGTCACGATTTTCTCAAACTTCAAGCCTAGCTTCGCCCAAGCCCGGATTTCCTCCCGCACTTTTTTATCCAGCTTAACGCTGGGGTCCTGGATGGCAGGTCTCTAGTGGGTTGGAAAAGGCCATCCTTCCGTGTTACGAACTACGAAGTAATGCATCTTCCAGGCCGGGACTTTGTTGCAGAGCTCATGTAACAACTTGTACCTGGGGCGAGGAGACATGTAGTAACTACTCCTGTGCTCGGGTAGAACACATGCAGAATTATTTTTGATGGAAAGGATCGAGGAAAAAATGGTGAGGTCAAGAGGTCGGTTATAGTCATGAAAAAGGGAGATGGTACCTATAATGTTGCAAATTGAGTTTGGGTGGAGCTGGTCTATAGCGATGTCAAAGAATTTGACGATCTCGATTATGAAAGGGTGGAGTGGAAAACGAAGGCCAGCTATGAGCTGTTCCTCGAAGACTACGATCTCATCGTGACTGTGATCCCAAAGAAAATTGCCCAAGGGGATGCTATAAACAAGATCGTTAGGAAGTCTATAGCGATCAACCAAGGATAGGAGCCTGTCCGCTGTCATTGTAGATGGACCAAAGTTGTCTGGCAGACGACCTTGGTGTAAGGGGGAGGCCGATTTACCAGAAGCTTCTCGCTCTCGCTGAGGTGAGTCTACCTCGGTCGGATTGGAGTCCTCATCTTGTGCCAAAGTGCCCACCTCGGCAGGATGAGGCTCCGCAATCCGTACCGAGGTACCCACCTCGGCCCTAGCGGACTCACTGCTTCCATCAAGAAGGCTATCTAAACAAAGGCTAGACATAATGAATAAGAAAGGAAACAAGCAAACTCACCGAAAGACGAAAAAAGAAGCGAACTACCCCAGACACAAGACATGAGCTAAAGAACGGATGCGCAACCTCAACTCTCGAATGCACTTTGAGGGATGAAGGAAAGGGGACCTGGGTCCCCCTATTTATAGCCACCATATCTGGGTCCCCCCTATTTCGGTTGAGCACGATTTTTGGCATTTGTAGAGTTTATAAACCGCATCGTTTCCACGTGTCCCCGACACGCGACCTGGTTTTTCCATTGAGCCACATGGGTTACATCGGTCCGACCATAAAATTGAGAGGGGATCCAAGAAGAAACCAGGCCAACCTGCTTGCGCTGACCATAAACTCCCCGCATCAGGGTTGTGACCCCTAGAACGGGGAGTGGGGGCAATTGATGAGGGGTAATTTGGCCCGACCTAGTGACTAAGGTACATGTGGATGCGATCAGCCATTAGGGTGACAACTTAGCAAGGGAGCCTTGCCAGCAGCTCGGGAGATTGGGGCCTTGAGCACCTCGCCATAAAGGCACCTAGGCACCTAATTCAGTTCGGGGCCAAAGAATCGAGGTTCCAGTTCAGAGCCAAAGAACCGAGGTGCCAGTTTGGGACCAATAAGCCGAAGAGCCACGTAATCGACTCCAGAAGCTTTCCCAACAGATTCCGAATCTCCCAGGATCAAGACGCCTAATAGCAGGGCTCATCCTCTCCATGTTCGAATCGGAGGAAAGTGAAACCTTATCAACTGGCACATTGCTCTCCTTCAAAAACGGAATGAATCTTATCTATGTAGCCTAGGGATCTCAGAGCCTTTTCATAAGGATCATGGCTATTCAACTATATAAAGGCATCATCCTCAAGGTGATGGTATGCGCGATTACTCACATTCAAGCTCTCTAGCATTCTTACTTAGCTCACAAGCACACAGTATACTGACTTAAGCATCGGGGCGACCTCACTGGGTCTTCCACCCCGGTCCCTCTGAGCATTGTTTTGTAGATTGATCCAGCTCAACACACGAGTACGTCCAGATTGCACTCCATCAGTGGTCAATGGAAGACCTTCAATGTGAAGTTGTTATATGTGAATGGTGAGGAGGGATATGTAGAAAACATTGACTATGATCGGATATGCTTCCTGGACACTATTGATGACTTTTGCAAATTGAGTAGGGTACCAAATGGGAGTGTGGTGACTATTAATTATAAGATACCAGGGTGTGAGTTAGAGGAACAACTCGGGTTATTGGGTTGTGAAAATGACATGTTGAAGATGTTTTCTGCTCATGGTGAGCTGTATGAGATAGTGTTCTATGTTACACATGCTGAAGCAAAATGTCTAAGTGTCGATGACAGGGGTAGTATGCAAAATGTAAGTGCTGATATCAGTGGAAAGGAAAAGGGAAAATTTGAAGGTGATGATGACTGTTATGTTATTGAGTCTTCTTCAGATGATGGTGCTCATGGTGATGAATATGGGGAGGAGTGGCATGGTGATGTTGATGGCTTGGAAGTTGAGGGTGATGTAGGTGGTGAGGGTTTGAAAGTGAGTGTGATAAGTTGGATGCTGAGGGAGATTTACTTGCTAATGATGGTGGGGGTGTACAGGGTGATGGTATAAATGTGGTACATCTTTGTATGGAAAAGGAAACAGAGGTGGGAATGGGGATACAACTGACCTATTGGACTATGAACCAACAACTGACTATGATAGTCCATGTGATGATGAATCTGGTTTCAGAAGGGGCAAGGACAACACATAAGGTCCATGTGAATTTGACTTCTCTAAGCCAAAATTCTTGGTTGGCATGGTATTTGCAAATGTTAAGGAGTTTAGGGAGGCTTTGCGGAAATACTGTGTGGTGGAGGGCATTGAAATCCAAAGAAAGAAGAATGAGAAGTGCAGGTTTACCGATGTTTGTGCCAACAATTCATGTAGCTAGAGGATACATGCCTCCCTGAGTCATGATAGGGGTAGTTTCATAGTGAAAACCCTAAATGACACATACCTATTTGAGGGTGACCACAAACAAGGAGGCAACAAATACCTAGTTGTCCACCAAGATAGAAGAAGGTTCATAGAGATCGATGTAAGGCTATTGATAGGATTAGGGGATCTTTGGTTGAATCATATGCAAAGATGCCCCAATATTGCACATCATTATTCAACAGCAACCCTAGGTCAATTGGTAAGTTGCATGCTGCAATGGCTACAATAGATGACACTTTTGGAACATTCAAAAAAGTGCATTGGAGAACCAAAACTTGGTTTCTTGGAGGGTTGTAGAGAACCTATTGGATTGGATGGTTGCCACATGAAGATGGGTACTATCAGAGGGGTGATACTATCAACAATGGGACTTGATGGGAATAATGGTATATTCCCAATTACTTATTCTATAGTAGAGGCTGAGAACAAGGAAAGATGGATGTGGTTTTTGAATGAGCAGAAAGATTGTTTGAGTATTAATGACCCATACAAATAGACATTTATGTCTGATAGGCAGAAGGTGTGTATGTATTCTATAATTTGATTATATTTGTTATATTATTGGATTATGTGTACATTGATTTTTAACAAACCAATTAATTGTTGGTAGGCATAGTCAGCGGTGTTTTAGTATGCATGCCCGGGGCAAACCATCGATTCTGCCTATGGCACCTATACAACAACTCCAAGAAAACATACAAGGGAAAGACATGGAAAGATGTTGTATGGGCTGTCGGGAAGTCCTACACACAGGCTAACTTTTAATTACTATATGGAAGTAGTGGAGAAAGGCTCCAGAGATGCCTATGAATGGCTATGCAAAGTCCCCCCCTAACATTTGGTTTAGACATGGGTTTGATCCCATTGTTAAGTCAGATGACATCACTAACAACTAGAGTGAGTCATTTAACTCATGGATAGGGGAGGCTAGAGCAATGCCAATTGTTGACATGTTAGAGGATATAAGGAAGAGATGGATGTAGAAAATATTCAGCAGATTTGACATAGCCAGATCACAGGGGGTGAGATAATGCCGAAGGTGCAATCCATCATTGATAGACAGAGGAGAGAAGCTAGATAATGATGACATGTTCTCTCATTCCATATTTCTTGTGTTTTGTTGTATAATTCACTATACATGATACTAATTGTATATTGTACTTGCAGATCAATGATAATTTTTCGGTCTAGGTAATATGAGTATTGGACCTCACGGAATGATTTAGTAGAGAATGTCACAAAGATGGATTTCAAGACATGCACGTGTAGGATTTGGGACATTAGTGGTATCCCATGTGCTCATGCTCTTGCAGTGCTAACCTACACTAGGGGTAGAGTGGAGGAACTATGTGACAAAGCCTTTCACAAGGACATGTATGTGAAAGTATACAACCACTTTATACATGCCCTACTTGGTGAGAAATATTGGTCACTTGTTGATTACATTCCAGTTAGACCTCCAGCAATGAAGAGAAGACCAGGTAGACCTCTAGTCAGTAGAAGGAGGGAGGAAGATGAATCAGGACCATCATATTGTGTCCCATTAGAGCACATGACTGTTAGACGTTCCATTTGCATTGGTCTATGGAACAATATAAGGAATTGTTGTTCTCCACCCCAGTGCCACTAATGTAGAGGTAATATTGAGTCACCCCCACTAGTGTTAATTCAAGTATTTCAAAGTCCCTTAAACATTTCCTTAGTGATGAGCTCTAATTTCTAAAGTTGAAATTGCAGGTGCAGAGGCCTAATACTTACCAACCTAGAAGTACCCGATTTGTTAGGGGAAAATGCTAAATGCTAGGAGGGGTGGGGAAGCTACTCATACTATTGAGAGCACACATGTGGTCATCTTCTATAGAAACCCCTATCCCACAAACATATGCAACATGTTCTTCATCAGGTGGGAGAGTTAGAGAAAGGGGGGCAGAGGGAGGTTGTACCATGGCTCACTAGTTAGATAGGTAACAATACCCATATGCACATTGCTCTCTGTTATATGTTGTGCCATGAATTGAAAAAATGAATAATTTTTCTGATGTGTGTAGGTTGAAGAACAAAGTAGCCAAGAGATTAGATATTTTCAGCCTTGATATAAGCATGGTAGCATGGGAATGATCTTTTTTTTTTATATTATACTTGACGCTAGTGCATTAGAACACACATCTAATCATATTGCCCTAACCATTATTTTGCATGGACACATCCCACTCTTAGTGCAGGAACCATGTGGATGATCAACACACAATATTTTGTGTATTTATTGTATATGATGGTATTTTTTGGACTGTGTGGTTGACATCCGAGACAATACTCTTAGTGCAGGAACAAGAACCATGTCAAGTTGAATATACTGACAATATAATACTTGGTTTTGTAAATTTTGATGCACAAACCATTTTCTTGAGTAGTATTGTATCATGTTGGATGAATGACTGTGTGGTTGACATCCTTTTTGACATTTGCTTGAGTAGTATTGTATTCCTTTTTTTTTTCTTTTTTTGATTGTTTAACAAAACAGATTAGTGATTGAGTTGGAATTGGAATTGGTAAAGGATAAGTGAGGATAAGTGCAATCCTACAAAAAAAAGGGTGTTCAAGGGGGAAGTGCAGTCCTATAGAAAAAGGGGTGTTCAAGTCCAGAAAACTGGGAATTCTTATACCATAGTTATTGAATAAACAATTAATAAATGCCATGTTTAATTTGGTACCTTATTGTGTCATACACTTGAATTGTAGAAAGAAGCCTACAGGAAAGTTTTATTTTTTATTTTTTTGGTTTTGCTCAACATACTGTTGTCTAGTTGTGATCTAAGAGTTCTTGAAATAAGGAATGCCAAATATAGCCTAAATTTTAAAAGGATTTGTAGTTATTAAAAAGTCTAGTTGTGATCTAAGAGTTCTTGTAATTAAATTTTATGCTTTGTTTCTTGCAAGATATGATGTTGGGACAATGTAACCCCCTTTTGTTCATGGGAATCCCACCCTAGTTAGTTGTAGACTTGTAGAACCCCACATAGTTTGGGTAAGGTTTGGATGATGATGATGATATCCATCATTTCTTAAAAATTTCCTTTTTCTCATATCTATGGTAGTGTTAATGTTTTTACAAGCATTAAAAAACAGAAGGGTGATGCAATGAATAGGCTGTGACCAACTAAGGTGAAATTCACATGAACAGAAGGCCTAGATTTGACCAAAAGCATTAATTTTTTTACAAGCATTAAAAAATAAAAGGCCCAGTTTTGACCAGGTATTGATTAGGTGGTTCATCCAACATAAACTGAAACTCTTCTTCCCATCTTGGATCCTTGTTCTTCTAAATAGGCTGCACCAGAACATGATAGGAGTTCTTCCCATCTTGGATCACACTTCATTTGGTACAATCTCATAGTGGGCCAATAGGCCCACTCCCTTCTTACCCAAAACCCTTCTCTTTTCACCAACATTTCCCTTTGTATTTTGAGAACTATTGAATTGGTGAATGCTGAACTTCATTTCCATTTTTATCTTATGTTGTTCTTTCTCCTCCAATTTGAGAAGGGGTAAATTTGTAAAATAGGTTGTTTTCAATTGTTACAGCATTTGGATATTCAAACAATTCAATTGCATTCAAAAGTATCCAGAAGTTGAAAGTAGGTTTCAGATTTCAACTATTTAGAGTCTAGATCAACATTTGGTTTTACTAAACAACAAAACCACCTTAGCCATTAAGTATTTGAATTTGTTGTAAGGCTTCATTTAAGAGATGAAATGGATATGCAATTGTTATGAAGTTGTATCTTGTAAGCTTTGTGTTGTATGTTATCCCTAATTTCTCTAAAGCTTACGAGGCTACAACCTGTAGGTTAATGAGATTCTCTTTGCCTTGTGTTGTATGGCTCAAGGACTGATCCATTCATCTCCAATCTACCTTTCGGTTATCCCTGTTAGAGTAGCAGTGACTCCCTTTGATTGATCATTAGTAGTGACCTTTTTTCATTAAGTGGTTCTCTCTGTCTAGTAGAGTATGTTTTCAATGGCTCCACCTATGCTCTCAAGGGTCTAATCATGGGTTAGTAAAATAATATAAAGAAAAAAAAAGGAAAAAGCAAACCAAGTAATTAGACAAAAACAAAATTATCAGTTGCAGAAGTGAACCACATACCTAATTGCATCACTAAATGAAAATTATTAGGGTTTGATATAGGCTTAAGTCTTGTAGCCTTGTAGCATTATAATGATGTTGAGGTAGGATCCAGTAGATTGAAATAGTGTCATTTAATGATCAACAGTTTCTGCTTACATGGTTACATGTGATTAGAAACATTGTCGATGAACAACGAAACAAGTGGCACCATTTTTTTTTTTTATTTTTTAGTAAAAGGTTGCCATTCTCAGACTCAAACCCCATGTGACCAAACTTGTGATAAGTGATAAGTATGGAACCGGAAAATGGATAAATGCTTGTAGGAACTTAGTAAAATCTGAAAGGATGGAAAAACTTAGTTACTATAGATAGGTTAACTTTTTGCTTGTCATCTAATATGTAGGACTACAATTTCAATCTATATTTAAATCAAACCTATTGAAATGAAAAGACCCTAAGAAAAAGAACATAATAGAACTACAGTTCCAATATACTGCTCCAACATTTCATATTAATGCATCTGATTATACATCTTTGATTCACATATTTTTAATACGACCCAACAATTTATCACAAAATTAAGTTGTCATTCTCTAATTGGACGACTGCTTCAACCTTCATTTATTGGATCTTTACATGACATTTCCATACTTCCCGAAGGCCTTACCCCATCACTTTTGATGGTTACGCTCCCTGTGCTCTATTGGGCATTTGCTCTCCCTAGTATCCATGCAAAGAACCTATACCCACCGATTTCCTACAAAAAATAGTGTGAATTCAATGATTGAAGATTTAACCAAATTGTAAAAACAAATACATCTTACTTGGGGCTTTGTTCAAACCCAAAATCGTCTCCCTTGTGTACCGAGCTGTTCAGATGCGAAAACCTTGCAAATCCCATTTCCACATGGATAGGTCCTTGCCTCATCCTTCCATAAGAAGAAATTACATCTTCTATCAGGGGCAAATTACAACAGTAACTAAGAATTGGGTTAGATGATACGTTATCAAATGCCCAATGCAAAATCATAACACAATGTATAACCTACGTAGTAATGACAACCATAAAACTCTCAACCAACATTCTCAACCTTCCCAACAACAAGTACACACTCTCCACCACCACATGGGTAGAAAGCCTTCATGGTACCGGAGGGGTGCTCGGGTGCATGGGCATGTGAGTAGTGCATGTTGTGGGTGGGTGTGGGCGGGTGTGGGGTTGTGCATGTGTGGGTGGGCATGAGCGCAGGATTGTGTGTGGGCAGGCACGGATGCGGGATTGTGTGTGGGCGGGCGGGCGCGGGGCTGTGCATGTGTGGGTAGAAACAGGGTTGTACATGTGTGGGCAAGCGTGGGGCTGTGCGTGGTCAGGTGCGGGGCTGTGTGTGCATGGGCGGGTGTGAGGTTGTGTGTGCTACGCTTTCAGTGGGGCTGTGCATGGGTAGACATTTTGTCGAACATCTACAGATCACCTCTGAGTTCCTCCTTCTTCCTTCCTCCTCCTTTCCAGACTTATTTTCACATTACATAAATCTCATTCCTCCTTCATCCTATTCACAACCGTCAATAACCCCAGTTTCAAACCATGATTTCTGTCAATGTACAACCAACCTAAAATGTTTGTCCACAAGGCTCCGTGATGTGTATGCTTACAAGTTCTGCACTAGGCCAGTGTTCTTGTCGATGAATACCAAAAGGCATTGCCACCATAACAACTTTTGGCCATTGAAGGGTACTTTGGGTATTTCCAACCATTGAAGGGCATTTCCTACCATTGAAGGGAACTTTGGGAGTTTGGGTATAATGTAACATTAAATCTAACACGTAAAGTCACATGTAAACGGTTTGTGTCAGAGAGTTAATGGGAAGGGAGTCATGTGACAATTGTCAAGAATAATAGGGGTACTTTAAGACAATACTAAAATAGTAGTGTTAGTCAATTTCCTAAACCTTAGGGGTAGTTTAAGAAATTTGCCCTAAATTTTAAGGCTAATTAGTGATGATTAGGATGATAGGGTTCAGATATTTACTTTAGTCATTAACAATTATCAAATACCATCTATCTTGGCAAGTATAATAATAATGTTATAAAAACATAATAAAAAGACTTTAAAGTAATTAATACCATTTTTTTTTATCCAAAGCTAAAAGTATATTTCATTCAATTAAGAAACTTGTATGAATACAGAGAATCGGTAATAGTATCAAACAAGAAATCGCAGATACAATTTCTTAGAAACAACAAAATATATACAATAAATAAAGGAGAAGATAAAGAACTTCTGCAATGGACAAAAAGTGAGGAAGAATCACCAATAGAAGAAATAGTTCAATGCATCCCCATCCCACCAAAATTGAGAGATAAAGACAGTAGGGGCTCTCAAAGGTAAGGACAAAGTTCTACCAAAAAATTGTTCCTATGATGAAGGCTCAATTTTTAAGCCAACTGAGGGGTGGCTCAATTAGTATATTAGCTGGTTCATTTCAATACAGATGGGGGTTCGAATCTTGCTACCACCAAATTTAGAAAGAGGGTTATATGTGTGGTGCTGTGCTATTCAAAACAACCCCTATTGGGGATCTAGGCAGATAAAAAAATTCAAGCCATTATTCACTGGTTACTCCAAATTATAATACTTCCCAGGTTACTTTTTGTCTTTATAGATGAACAAGATTAGTCCTTGGATAGTGCTCAAAACCATTCATTTCTTTATGGATGAACACGAGTAGTCATTGTATAGTACTCAAAGCCGTTCATCGAATAAGAGAACATTTGACTATTTAAAGTTCTCGTTCTTCAAATCAAAAGGTGTCCAAAGGAAAAAGGGAATTACTTTAGCTACATGGCTTTTGCTTTTGGCTTGAAGCTTTCTTTGTATTGTGCATACAAAATGAAGTCCCCCCCAGAATGCACCCCAAAAAAGTTCCACAGCACATCCTAACCTTCTATTGGGAACATCTCCCAATGACAAGTATGAAAGATGTTCTCAATGCACGCTGAGATGTGCATGTGGGGCGTTTTTGGGGTGCATTTTATGGGGGGCATATGTGAACTCATACAAAATGATGAGCAAATGAAATGAAAAAGCCGATGAATTAATGGTTGTGATGGTCGGTTGGCATCCTTCCGAAATAGGAGGCGTAGGATTAAACCAGTGGAACTTCAGGCACTCTCTGATATGGCTATCAGGCCTCTTGTTTACCCTGCTTTTGTGAGGTCTAAAAAAGTGTCATAAAACATTTGTAAGTCATCTGAGACTCTTTTCTCAATACCTTTCATAGATAATTTATTTGAGTGGTTTGCTAGTCTATTCACTCAATGAAAGGCAAGGCCTAATGGATATTTACAAATCAAACTGTCAGCAGTTGACCTCGTACATAAACAATGCTTCTCCCCATTGTGCAAACGAGATAGTCTTCATTAAAGAAGACCTAGCCAGCATAAGTGTAGGTCAAGAGTTCAAGTTTTCATGGTGCCCCCGCAGTGTGAATGTAGCTACCCATGAGCTAGCCAAAGATGGTTTTCAATAGATGATGTGGTGAGAAGATGCTCTCCCGGATTGGTTTTCAGCTCTAGTTAGTTAAACTTGTCTAGGTTTTTCTGCTTTCTTTCTTTTAGTTTTATTTATTTTTGTTCTTTCCCTTTTTGTTGGTTTTTGTTCTTGTTGGGTTCCTCTACTCTAATTTTTTTTTATGTTCTGGTTTTCTTCTAATGAAAATTTTATTACCAAAAGAATGGATGTTTACAAATCACAAGCACGTTTCTTTTTCTCTTAAATCTTAAAAGACACTTGTTACTTTGTTAGGAAAAGATTAGGAACGCACTTGCATGACGTGTATCATAATAGAAATTAAAAAAAAAGGGTAAATTGCTGAAAGCTCCCAGAAGTTTGGTAATTGCAGGCACCTCCCCTGAATTTTCTAACATAGTTTCAAGTAGACCTCTTTTCTTAGAATCCTCTAAAAAGAGGCATGAAAATGTCCAAATTATCCATGCAGTTACTTTTGACCAAAATTTTCATTTTTCGAATTTTCTCTTCATATGAATTGCTAGCCCAGACCATTCTAGTATCTTTTTTGAAATCATTTTATTTTCCAAATTTGCCTTCATATCAGTTGCTCAAAGGTAAAGATGCAACTTTAAGTTCTCTATATTTTTGTTGTTTATAAATTTTGTATTTTTTTTTTCCTGTAGAGACTAGCCTTAATTGCTATTGTATGGATATTTTGGACAATTTTGTTCCTCTTGTAAGATTTTAGTAGGGAGTTCTACTTGCAATTGTCAAAAAGTTCAGGGGAGGTGATTGCAATTATCAAACTTTAGGGGAGATTTTAGTAATTTACCCTTAAAAATGTAATTTCCATTGAAAAAAAGACAAAGCAATTCAATACCAATAAACACTTTCCAAAATAGATTATATGATTTCATTTCTAAAAGGTTGAATCTAGTAATTGTAATAGATCTATTTTACAATTATTATTATTATTATTATTATTATTATTATCATTATCATTATCATTATCAATGTACAACAATATGACACAATTGGGGTAACTAGGATTTTTTCTTGAGGGAACCAAAATCTAATAAAATGGGTAGGGGGATCAATATATAAGTAACATTTAAATGGATATTGTGGGGATTTTACAAGCATAAGGGCTGCCACCCCACTCTGCCTTTAGTACCACATGTACTATATGCATTAATTGCACATATAGTATTTGGAGTGCAAATATCCGGGAAGCAAAGATTCTATGCATATGATATTCAACCATAGATCAAGAATGAATGACTACAATAGATTGCTAGCTACATTTACACATTAGGAAAATCGTGTGTATAATCGTGTGTATAGTGTTTTAGATGCTTATGCTTGTATGGTATGTGTGTGGTGTTTTAAATATAATTTGTATGACTGCCACCAAGCACAAGGCAAGGCAAGTATCATGGTATTTAGTGTTGTATGGGTGTTGCTTTGTATTGCATTCAGTGGAAATCAAGTGATTGTGTACAAAGTGCAATATAATGTATGTTTTTTGGCTTTGTTTATGTTTTTTCAATGTTTGTATTTTATTTGCTTACAAAATTGAGAAAGGTAATAATTATAATTGCTTATGACAATTAGGCGCCACTAAGTTTCACATTAACATAAAAGTAAAAAAAACGCTTAACCTTTTGTTAAAACTTTAAAAAATAACTTCTCAAAATAGTAGACATACACAAAAACTGAAATCAACTTCTATTATTCTCGATGCATACAAAAGAGCAATAGAGGAAAAAGGCTGAAATGGTGGTTATGTAACAATATTTATTAAATAAACACCCACGGAAAAAATGTTTGTACAAAACCTCAAGCGGGTTTGTACTTATCCAACCTAACCAAAGTAAGTTAAATTCTAATCGCTTGTGTGGCGCTGATACGGAAAATAAACGGACAAGCAAGAGTAATGCAACACAATGATACGAAATACGCCCTTGTATAATATGGATACATATAGAGTTTGTTCTACTTTGAAAAAAAAAAAAAAGAAAAAGATAATAGAGTATGGTGTGGTCTGTCAACATGACCCGGATCATTTACACAGCCCAGCCCAATCTGGCGTTACGAGCCGCGTAGGTAATGGGTTTTGCAACGCCAAGACCCGTCATCGTCAGGTCTATATCGTCAAAGAAAGCGGATCCCAAGCGAAAATGTGAAACAGAGTGGGTGTCGTAATTGAGAAGAAAACCAGAAAATTGGACAGCATTAGTTGACTCTGATGTATGAAAACCCTCGGAAAAACAAAATATAAACAATTTGATAATTAAAAGCATTAATAAATAGAGAACGTTTTCTGATTACCATATAACACACGCGTAGAATTAGATGGGATAGAGAGCAACACTCGTCCTCTTCTTACGCGGCATCGCCACGACTTTTTCTATTGCCAGCAATGAAAATGTTGATCGATTCCCTCCGTCTCTTCCTCTCCCCGTTCCCTTCTCTGAGTTCTCTCTCAATTCAAAGACGTCAAAGTCTCCACAAGGTTTGAAGTCTATAATCTGAAATACTGCAAAAACAAAAAAAAAGAACAGAGATATCTTAGAGAGAGAGAGAGAGAGAGAGAGAAATCAAGTCTGAGCGAGAGACGGACAAAGAGATGTTGCGTACATGTTACAGACCACTGGAGCGATGTTTTGGCCGACGAGGCGATGGACTTCTATGGCATATGGATTTGAAACCCCACGCCTCCGGTGACTTCTCCATCGCTGTCGTTCAAGCCAATTCATCCCTCGAAGACCAAAGCCAAGTCTTCACCTCTCCCTCCGCCACCTACGTTGGCGTCTACGACGGCCACGGCGGCCCCGAAGCTTCTCGTTTTATTAATAATCACCTCTTCCCTCACCTCCACAGTAACTATCCCAACCTTCAATCATGCCCTAGTCCCTCTTTTTTCTTTCCTTTTTTCTATATATATATATATATATTGTTAAATCCTTATTTACAACTTTTAATTATTATTTTATAGAGCTTGTAACGGAACAAGGGGGTTTGTCTGCCGATGTTCTAAAGAAGGCATTCGATGCGACCGAGGAGGAGTTCTTGCATTTGGTGAAACGGTCGTGGCCCGCACGGCCGCAGATTGCTTCTGTGGGATCTTGTTGTTTGGTTGGAGCGATTTCGAACGATATGTTGTATGTGGCGAATCTTGGGGACTCTAGAGCAGTTCTTGGGCGGAAAGCTTCCGAGGGGCGGAGGAATCTGGTGGTGGCGGAACGCTTGTCCACTGATCATAATGTTGCCGTCGAGGAGGTTAGAAAGGAGGTCGAGGCTCTTCATCCCGATGATTCACATATTGTCGTGTATACTCGTGGAGTTTGGCGGATAAAAGGCATAATTCAGGTATAATGTGCTTTTCTCGTACTCTTGATTCCTAATTATTGTTTACTACTGAAACTTAACACACATAAGGAGTTGGAAATCAGTACTGCTAAATGCTAATGATGGTCAAATATGGTTCAAATGGAGTAAGGAGAAATTATTTAATATTAAGGGAAAATAGAATAGAAAAAATGTAAAAACAAAAAGAAACTCTTAATGAGTTAAAGACAAATCGGATTATGGACTCGATGCTTCTTGTTGTATCTGAATTTAGGGTTGTTATATGTCATTATAATTCATTTGGTAATTACATAATGGCAGTTTTAGGGCTGTGCCTTATCCTCTCTAGAAGGAATAACTGGTGCTTGTATCTTCATTATTTGATAGTACTGTACTGTCATAGGGTTTATGACAATTTCTTCTTTCTCTAGGTTAATATGGCGAGGTGCTACATCCATGTTTTTTATTTTTCTTGTGTGAATTGGCTTACATAGATCTGTCAATTCCATAACAAGTATTTTGGGTTCTAAATGTTACTACTCTTGTTGATGTTATTAGTGTGAAGAAATGATGACTTACACTCTAATAAGTCCTCTTTGGAGTTTGTACTTTGTACTTGCCTATTCTGCATAGTATCATATATTCAATTATGGGTTTAGACTTATGCCTTTATACTTACCCACTCAATGTAGTATGGAGGAGAATGAGAGAGGACATTTATCTCCATGGTGGGAGGCATTTCTTTGCAGAATTCAAAACCATTATGTTCTGTAGGTTCTTCTAGACATTTAGTGTGTGTCTGGCATAGTGGTTTAGCCTTCTATATTATGTTTTAGTTTCGACTATTTCAAAACCATTAAGGAATTTCAAACTTTCCTTATATTAATTCTAGTTTCCATTATTTGCAGTTTAACCTTTACTTCATTGTCCCTATCAAAGAGCTTAGGAAACAAGATTTCTATGTCTGTCTACTCTGACCAGGAAACTGATATGTTCTTTTGGCTACAGGATTACAGCCCTTGCAGCACTTTTAAGACTATTTAAAATTTCTGCTACAAATCTTTGCTTTCCATAAAGAGTTGATTGTTATAAGATTGCTTAAGAATACAATACTGGAAATGTTAATCAAAAAGTAATACCATGCGTGATTGAGAAGGATGGCATAACTACTGCTTTGACATTATGATTCCCTTTGCAATCTTTTTGCATGCAACTTGCAATTCAACTCTTCAAAAGGAAAGATTCTGGGTAACCATCATTGTAGACATTATACTATAAAGTAGAGGAGCTGCAAATGAGATTTAGTTTGTTGTGTATCTTCCAGGAACCCATCTTTTGGACATTTTATTTCGCACCATTGTCTATCATTATCTTTTATCTTATGCTTTTCTTTTGTCTAAGTAGTAATCCTTATCTTTGAACATATCAATGAGTAATGAGTCAAATCTGTTTTCAGGAAAGGTGTCAAATAACTTCCTTTGATCCTTCCAAAAATCACATGATGTGCCTCTTCAGGCAGATTGATGCTATACTTGCAGAGGAAAAAAAAATTGCAGTGTGAGAGTAGTTAGAATATGTAGTTTCTAATTGGTCCCATCCTGGCTATCTCTCACTCAATGGCTTATGGTTTTGCTCATTTCCATATATGCAGATGTTACATGTACCGTTCTCTCCTTTGGAAATCTATCTTTATTTTTAACATGCAGCTATGGTGTCAGCAGGGAGATGCTAAAGAACTTACAAATATGGCTCACTAGTTTAACTTGTTGATTCCATATATTGAATTTTGAGAGACACTTGGTATTTGTGCCAAATAGAACATATTCCACTTGCTAGTTGCTACTTTTTTCCTTTGATATATTCCATTGTCTAGAAGAATTTGATAAAAGAGGCAACACGGACTTTAACACTAACTTTCTTTTTAGGTATCAAGATCTATTGGAGATGTCTATCTTAAGAAACCCGAGTTCAATAGGGACCCTCATTTCCAGCAATTTGGGTATCCTGTCCCACTGAAACGGCCTGTGATGTCAGCAGAACCTTCAATCCAGATTAGAAAGCTAAAGCCTCAAGACTTATTCTTGATATTTGCATCAGATGGACTGTGGGAGCAACTGAGTGATGAAGCAGCTGTAGAGATTGTTTTCAAAAATCCAAGAGTAGTAAGTACCGCTAGCTCATATCCATATGCCAATTCTTTTTCTTATTTTTATGATCTGTATTAGGTATTAGTGGAGAAGCTCAAAAGGATATCTTTCTTGACCTACATTTTGAACCACCCTTGGTTTCCTAAGATGTATTTTGCTTTAACACTATGTAACTAATTGAAAATATTGCCATTGTTTGGCAGGGCATAGCAAAGAGATTGGTGAGAGCTGCCCTCCAAGAGGCTGCAAGGAAGAGAGAAATGAGATACGATGACATAAAGAGCATAGAGAAGGGGATAAGGCGGCATTTTCATGATGACATCACTGTAATTGTGATGTACCTTGATCACTATAACAGCTCTTCCACTGGTAATTTCAGGGAGCAGTCCACCGTTGACTGCATTACTGCTCCCGTCGACATCTTCTCTCTTTACTCAGACGAAGTAGAACCAAGCCACAACATTTCCTGACTCGATCCACAGACAGTGGATGGATACATACTGACTACCTTGTGAATAAGATAAATGGGAATACATATAAATATGGTTACAGTTTATAGATACGGATTGAAAATATGGACGACATGGGAAAATGGGATTGTGATTAAAAATACAGCGAGGATGGTAATATTATATTTAATTTAGGAATTAGTTCACTTTGGCTACACCATGGGTGATGGGCGCAACCTATTTTTGATCGTAAGCTCTAACCTCGGAGGCTGGGACTACAGCCATGGCGTAGCCAAAGTGATTGCTTTGAGACGTTAACGGTCCATCTTTTTATCATTTTATCCTTTGTTTTTATTCAACTATCAATTCATTCACATTTGGAAGTGGTTCTATTCGTTTTTTTCCCTTTTTTTAGTTGTGCACCATGCTTCTTGTTTAAAGTTTGTTGTGCGTGTGCGTGGTGGGGTTTGATTGAAATCAGGAAGTAATGTGGATTATGGAAGAAAGAAGAATGTAGTAGAAAGCATTTTGCAGTGAAATGCCAGGGGTTTTTAAAGGAATACTCAGTTGGGTATCGATCGAGTGAAATGTAAGGTAGGGCCGTAGGGGTGATCATTTCAGCCCGGCCTGGAAATTCCTGGCTTGGGCTCAGGTTTTGTGTTCAGGCTTGGCCTTTATATATACACATATTATTTTATATTATATTATATATTATATGTATAAATGTTATAATATCACCTTGAATCAGGTCTGGCTCAGCCCGAACTCATATATAGACTTAGGCTATAGCTTTTATCATAAATGCAAAGCTTGGCCTGGCCTAAGGGTTGGATCCATGGTCACCCCTAATGTAAGGGTAGATTACGTAATTGAATCCATTTGCTCATTTGGTGTTTTTACAAACACAACTAGTCCAAGTAGCAGGGGACTGATTTTGACTTTTGAGGATCGATTTTGTACTGAAACATTATAAGTACGGAGACGCTTGGATGTGCGGCTGCAATAGCTGTGTGGTGGCCTGGTGTGTGCGAGGACCCATTTTGGGAGGAGCAAATCCGAACAGTTATGAAGTCAAAGGCTCCTAGCTTGCATGCGCGTAGTATGCTGCTTCTGACCTGGTAATATTTCGGTACAGTTGGGAGAGGGTTAAATATTTAAACCATACCTTGGTTTTGGGAAACTAACTGAAGAAGCTAATTGTACCCTCACCGTTTATACTTTGTACAAATACTCAAAGAACATGGAGATTATTGATAAGGCAAGCAGTGAGAGTGTTTTGCGAAACCGAGGGGTGGTTTAAGTATTTAACCCCTTTTTTTCTTGGATAAAGGTTAATGATAAGGCCTATAGAGTTTTAAATTTACAATGTTCTTGATTTTGTTGCATTTGTGGGATAAGTTTCTTTAGTTCTGAACATTTTTGTTAGCAGATTTTATATTGCTGGGATTTAGGAAATGATATTTTTGGTTCTAGATATTATCTGATGATTAGATGTGCGGCATCTGCCGGATTATTCAATAGTTGAAATTCTCAATTGGCATCTCTTCAAATAGGAGGTACAAGATCAAACCTGCAATGCAGAATTGCAGGCTTTTGGTGGAATGGTCCGTGGGCTTCACTTGCATCTTTCTCTGTTCCTACTTCCACCCCTGATTTCCTCATAATCTGCACCATGTACTATCGAAAAAAAATTAATGTAAACTTGAACCGTTCACAAACGGTGGGTTCTCTGGGCTGAAACAAATTTACCGCTGGAGATGACTCATGGAATAGGGGATCCAGCAGGGTCAACTCATCCAACTTGGGTTTGGCTTGTATCCTTGAATTAAGCTGATTGATATTAGGATGGTTGAGACCCAAATACAGGTCTACAATTTTGCCTCCAACAAAACAGAAGGCAAAATAGATGAATTTAGCCAAGTTGCCCTCCCATAATTGGCTCATTTTCCTTTAACTAGAGCAAGCTTGGTTAGGCTTGACTTAGACCTATGAAAATTAAGCTTGTTTCTTATTTTAATGCTCATGAACAAGTAAGACAATTCAGCAGCTCATCTTCAACCATGCTCAAGATTGGTCAATTCGCTCCTATTAGTTGTTTTTAGTTTTTAACATATCTTCCTTTTTTTTTGGGTGAAATATTCCTTGGGCTAATCTGACCCTCAAAGAAGGCTTGTCCAATGTTTTAAATTTTACAAACTTCGGCCCTTTGATTCGTAATGAAATTTTCCTTAGTTTTGACATTTTTGGGGATTTTTTGATAAAATTTAGTTATTTTATCGTTATATTTCTAATTTAGTTAGTTTTCTTTTTATTTTAATAGTATTCTGAAATTATGACAAATAAATCAAGCGAAAGCATTTACAAGACCAACATTTTACAAAATTAATTTCACATTTGAAAACCATGTTCACGTCATTCATGTTTACTATTGTCGGGCCTTTGACTAATGCCAAAGACCCAATGGTCGCTCGGCATCAACCCTTATAAATGCAGGCTCTTTATAGTTCGATCACTGCATTTATGTGCATCCTGGTCTCTGACCCACCCCTTAATCCTTTAAAAAAAGTTTATAATGGAATAAATGGTTATTTACTAAAACACATTTTATAATTTCATGAATTTATTAAAATTTACCTTATAATTTATGTTTTATTATAATAGTTTGTAATCAATTTATTTAATTGACCTTCCATTAGATAAAAGTAGAAAATGACAGTTTTAACCTTAACATCCATTCAAATAAATTTAATAAAAGACTAAATAACAAAAATGCCATTTCTGCCCCTAGCAAAAAAAAAGCACAGACAATCACTATATTTTTCTCTATTTGGTCATTTTTGCTTTGCATACAAAATGGTGTTAACGGGTGCTTTCATAATAAACAACTATGGATTCATACCCTTGAACATTTTCCACTCAGCTTACGGGTACTTTTGGAATAAACGATTATGGGTCCATGCCCTTGAACATTTTCCACTTAGTTTAGGTGATCATGCTATTATTTTCAGATGACAAAACAAATAGTTCTTAGTGAACGGTCGATTAAGTAAATATGTTACAAACTATAAGGGGTGTTTTAATAAAATGCAAACCATAGGATAGGTTTAAATAAATCTTCCAAACTATAGGGAGTATTCTAACTTTCACTGTACAATTGGGGAACAATCATGGGGGGAGGGTGGATATAAATCGAATTGAGTTGTATTATGATGGTGTCACTTCATTTTGTGGGCGTTTATAGATGGATGCTTTTCAGATAAACACTTTTATGTGTAAAACACCACTTTAAACGTTTATTGTGATTGTTGTTAGGCGGCACATTTCAAGTAATAAAATCATGTGCCACCTAAGCTCACAAGTCACAATAAACATTTTTTCATGTTTTGCTGTTTGGTGGAACGTTTCAAGCAACAACCCAGATCGATCCAGTATGACACTGTTGCACTATGTAATACCATCAAGTTCATCTAGTATGTGTTTGGTTCCATTTAAACATTTGTACTTTATTTGGTGGTAAAACCGAGAAATGCAATAATTTCAACCATTTATGATAACTAGGTGCCACCTCAGCGTAACAATGAATAAATGCCTGGCCATTTGTGGAAGCTTCAAAACATAACTTCTACAAACGGCAAGCATGCACATATAAACCAAACTTCACTTTTTACATTTTCGATGTATGCAAAAGAGCAAGAGAGAGAAAAATGCTGAGATGGCGCCTATGTGGCACCATCAATAAATGTTTACTGAATAAACGTAAATGGAACCAAACACCCTGCTAATGATCTAGATTCCTCATACATGCATATGGTAGCTGAAATTGAGATCCAATTGTCAATTTTTCGAGCAAATCACCCAATACATACAAATCTATTACTTCGTCCACCAAAAATTTCCAATAGAGGGGGAAATAGTATATTAAACACAGAGCTATTTTCCAGCAATATTGGTCCAATGAAAAGAATTATTTTTCAATAATAAATCATTATTGTGGTAATACTAGTGCCTGTTTGGCAAGTCTTTTCCAAAAGATCTGTAACAAGATCTGATAGTTAAAAGACAATGTGAGTTTTTGTAAATAGATCTTAGAAGACCAAAGACTGTTTGGTTGATATTTCTTTCATAAATCTCAGGAAAGACCATAAAAGCTATAATAGTTTGATAATGTGATGAAAATATGTGTTATGTATATATGAATGCCTTGTGTGTGGGTCAATAAACCTTTCATTTAACACGTGAGACCCATATATATTTTCTAAGATGGGCCCTACATACCATTGGTGGACATGTATGTGGGGCCCACATACATTTTACAAGGTGGGCCTAACATACCATTGGTGGGCATGCATGTGGAGTCCATGTGTGGACATGTATGTGGGACCCACATACATTTTTAAAGGTGGGCCCAACATACCATTGGTGGATATGTATGTGGGGTCCATGTGTGGACATGTACATGGGGCCCATGTGTGACGGGATCTACTCCTCACAAATGGGTTCCTCACATGCACATCTACTTTGCATTGGGAACATCTCTCGTAAATAATAATAAGTTATTAATGGGAGATGTTCCCAATGTATGATAGGATGTGTGTGAGGCGCCAAGTGTTGAGGAGCAGATCCGGTCTCGGCCCATGCACATTTTACGAGGTGGGCCCAATATACCATTAGTGGATATGCATGTGGGGTCCATGTCTGGACATGTATGTAGGGCTCACATATATTTTTCAAGGTGGGCCCACATATCATTGGGGGACATGTATGCATGTGTGGACATGTTCGTGGGGCCCATGTACGTTTTAAAGGTGGGCCCGACATAACCATTGGACATACACGTGGGGTTCATGTGTGGACATGTATGTGGGGCCCACATACATTTTTCAATGTGGGTCCCACATACCATTGGTGGACATGTATGTGGGGCCCACACACAATTTACAAGGTGGGCCCCACATGCCATTAGTGGACATGCATGTGGGTCTATGTGTGGACATGTATATGGGCCCACATACATTTTTCAAGGTAAGCCCCACATACATTTTTCCAAAGTGGTCCCCACATACCATTGATAGGTCCCTTGTACATTCAAATAGTTTTTTGTGAAAAGATAACCCATTTTCTCCCAAGTGTTTGCATCGTGCCACACGTTCAAAGAAGACCGGGCACTAAAAGATTGTGAAAACTTGATTTGAAGCTTCTTGAAAAAGCCCAAATTCGGGTTGCTAGTGTCCTTATGGGCTGAAGCTTTTCTCCAATAGATCTTTTCATTGTTAAACGGGAAAAAACCCAGAATTCAGGCTTCGGGACTTCTAAACAGCCCAAAACCCGTGCAGAAAGACTTGCCAAAAGCAAACTAAAATATACCATATTGCTTGAAAAATAGCTATTTTCTAGTAATAGAAACCCAATGAACGATAGTAATGATCTTTTAGTGACTATATCCACTATTTTCCAACAATTTTGGCTTCAAAATGGATATTTTACAACAATAGGAACCACTAGGAAAGTTTTAATCAACACAACCTATTTTCTAGAAACTTTGGCTTAAAAGAAAAGCAAATACTGTGATAATCAAGATTTGAAACCAATTGAATACCTAAGCTAATAGTGAAATTTATCATGAACTAGAACCAACTGCAACCACTCAAACCTATACATAAAAATGAGACTGCATTCTATCATCGAAACATCTGAATATTCACATAAATGTTCACAAGTATCTAAATCGATTAATTCATTTCATATGTACAACCGATAGAGTATTGTAAAATGATTCACGTCCAACACTTGAAGCAATTTAGTTCATAAGTTTGAAGTTTGTCTTACTTTTTTTTTTTTTATATGTTAAGTTGACGTTTGTCTTTTTCCATTCATTTTAAAATCCTAGTTCAAAACTTTGAAATATTCACTATCAAAAGCGTGAGGCTGTTGACTTGTTAACATTGCATGATGCAACATAAATTTTTCAAATTGGACACCTAACTTTGCATCTCTAGCATGCATATATAAGAGGACCATTAGTTTTTTGGAGTGTCCTGTTTGTCAAATAAGCACTTTTAAACTAAGAACCATATAAAATAGTGGATCCAAAATATCAGTGGTTCGTTCAATTGGTTGAACTGAACCAGCCCCAAGGCCCTGAAGTATTAAGTGAAAGAAATCATTTTGAGTGAAGTAGCTAGTCATTGGGTACCGAAGTTGTAATAAGTAGATGGATTATCCATTTCAATTTGTGCATTTGAGGAAGAAGTGCAATACTTCATCACCCAAATTGATTAGAAGGATAGAAGTGCAAAATTGTATTAGGATTTAGGGTCTTGCTATAATAGATTAGCAGACCCATGATCCATATCTATTATCTAAGGCCATACATCTAGTGCAAGAACCCACCTCATCTTTCAGCCCAACAATAAAGTAAGAATCAATCCAATGTCGATACATAGAGCATAGAATCTGGGTTAAATTACATTTGTATGGTTATGTGGGGATGGGATAATGTCAATAAGGCAAGAACCCACCTCTTCTTTCACAAGAAAGGACATTTATTCCAATTTATATAGAATCAAAAGGATTAGCAATTTTATCTCCAATGCCTTACAGTTCTTATTCAGCCTATATTTTCCATGCATAATATAAACAGGAATGTACTGAATTCCTAGCTCACCACAAAAGTTTTGAAAGTAGTCAATATCCAAGTCGTGTGTTTTTGCTCTCTGGACACAAACATACAATGATACAAAGCGATTAGGATTTGTTTGAAATGGCTCGATCCTAATGTTATGAATCTTTCATAGTAAGGCTTTATCATTATATCATAGAGACCTCTTCATTCATCCTGTTCCCAACAATTGTCTTTGATCAATATCCATTTCACTTCATAGGAAAATGCTAGGAGCAAATAATTCATTCTTCTTGTTCACCATGTGCTTTCAAATTTAGACACTAAAACAAGAAAATATTTATGCAGTATTTTATCTATCAACGGAAAGATCATTGATCAGGTGACTATCTGTTTGAGCGAAGTCCATTTGAGTTTGACTGTTACACATTTTCTGTTATTTATGTTAATTCAGACTATTTTTCTTCAATGCTTTGAAGATCATAGACCGATTCATAGATTGCCAAAAGGATTTTTTTTTGTTGTAATAACTCCCCCTTATCCTTTTTTTCCCAAAGTGCTGGTTGTGGGATTTCAATTCTACGCCAACACTGGAACAAATCAGCTAATACACCAATGAGCCAACCCTCTGTTGGTTAGATTGCTAAAAGGCAAGTGGTATGCAAAAGGACTGACATACCAATCAAATCGAATTTTGCATGTTCCGAAATTCACATCTTCCTCTCAACAGAGGCAAAATAGTGGTAACAATTCCCAAATCCACTCCATAGTCAATTACAAAAAAAATAATAGGGGTATTTTAAGACAATAATCAAATAGTAAAGGTAGAATTAGTCAATTAGCTAAATCTTACGAATACTTTAAGAAACTAGAGAATGACCCCATACTAAGTACGGGGTAACTAAATGTGTGTATAATTTAGTTTTAAGTTTACTATTTAGTTATCAAAAGTTAAATTAAAAAAAAAAAACAAATATGGGTCTTACATCTTTGTAATTGACAATCTATTCTGACCTATTTTATTTGAAAACCATTATTAATTTACGTTTTTTTTTTAAATTTGATTTAAGATACCAAATGAGATCTTATTCATAAAAACATATAAGAGTATACAATTGTTTTGTATTTTCAACTTTTTAAATAATTAATAATTATTCATATTTTATATACTACTTTTAATAAATTTTTTATAATACAAAAATAACAATAATTAATTTCAGTTAGGTTTATTCATCAAACTAATGAAATCAACCAACCCGGTAAACTTGACCCGAGTTGGTCAATTTTCTAATATTTTAGGTCAACTTTGGTTCACAAATTTCTCAACTCGACCAAGTTGGATCAGTTTCACTTTGGAAAATTTGTAAATCAACCAAAATCAAATGAAACCATTGATATTAGTATATATAGTTATATAGTAAATATATACTAAGAGGTTAAAATTATTATGAATAAATATTAATTTTTATGAAAGTTTTTTTCTCGAATTATTAATTGATATAGGTGAAATTAGTTATTTTCAATATTATGTAAAAATATTAAATTATTATCAAAGTTATTTTATTATTAATTTTGTAAAATATTAAATTCTTATAAATTACAATATTATGTTATAATTATTTTTCTACTTTTCAGATTTTTTTTTAAATTTATTACATAAATTCTTTATTTTAACTAATTTAAAATCTACTTATGTTAAATGCTTAGTTATTTAAATACTTAAATAATATGCAAAATATTTAAATTTAAAATAATAATTATTTATTGAATTTAATAATCCATAAAATTATAATTTATTCAATTATTACATAATTTTATTATTAATTTTGTATGATATTAAATTATTATTAATTTTAATATTTTGTTATAAATATTTTTCTACTTTGAAGAAATTTTTTAAATTTATTAAATAATTTTGTTATATTAACTATTTAAAATCTAGTTATGTTAAATACTTAGTTATTTAAATATTTAAATAATATGTAAAATACAGAATGGGCGGGAATAGGATGAAAATCTGAAGAGGAAGAGGCGCAAGGGAGAAAACTTCTTTTCTAGTGGCTGTTACCTGGTCTTTACTGGCAGTTTTAATTGACTACCGCTAAAGATCAATATTTTTAGTGGCAATCAGCAAACAACCACTTCAAGAACTACCGCTAGAAACGTGTTTTTTTGTAGTGTATTTAATTATTTATATATTTATAACATTTTGTTATTTAAGATATTTATTTATTGAATTATTTAAATAAGATTTTATTTTTAATGTTAAATTTTTATTATTTGAATAGAATTTAAATTGATAATCTGAAAAAAAAACATAATTTAAATTGTTAGTGCATAATTTCGTGATATATTTTGTAAAAGTATAAAATTATTTTTTTGTTTTTAATAAATTTTTTAAATTTATTATATAACTTTGTTAGAATATTTAAATAATTCTTAAATTTTTTAATCCAAACTTTCTTTAGATATAGTCATATAGATAAAAAGTGGGGGAGAAGATAAATAGGAATTACATATAATTTAGGTGAAAGTTGGGGATAGTGGGGGAGGTAGTTTAGGAGAAATTTTAGGAGAAGAGATTATTTAGGTTACTGGGAAAGTGCATTTCATTGGTTGTTTCAAAAATGACATGGAATTAAAAAAATAAAAAAATAAAAATTTCAAAAAATTCAAAAATGACCCGTGCAATGCACGGGATTTGTTAAGTTAAAGATAAACAATAGAAACATATAAGAGTATACAATTTTTTTATATAAGAATAAATAATCATCTATATTTTATGTACTATTAATAATTTTTTACAATACAAAAATAACAATAATTAATTTTAGATAGAGGTGTTTATCAAACTTAGGGAAGGCAATTTTCCCCATTTCCCTGATCCCCGTGGGGATTTGCCCTGAATGGGCCAGGGATGGGGATGATTTTCCCCCCTATGGTGATGGAAATGGGGAAATTTTCATCACCATTGTCGAGGATGGTGTGGGGACAGGGACAACACTCCTTGCCCCACGTGGACTCCAATCCCCGCCCCGTGGGATCCCCACTAATATATATGTTTATATATATATGGTTGAATCTTTTCTAATAGGACTGTAAATTTTAATTATTTTACTTTTATCTTTTAAATAAAACAAAAAACAAAACAAAATGGTTGACATTATAAAGAATCATAGGGAGTGGGGATCCCTATGGAGATAGGGATGGGGACGGAGGCGTGGATAGAGAGAGGCTCCTCATCCCCGCCCCACCTCGTTGCCATTCTGAATCAAACTAATGAAATTGACCAACCCGATTTCTAGTATTTCCAGTCGGCTTTGGTTCAATAATTTCCCAACCCAACTAGTTTGGATCAGTTTTGTTTTAGCCATTTGTAAACTAACTAAAATTGAATGACCCGACCATAGATATATATTAATATTTTTTAATGCGGGAAAGTGGGAAAATTCCAATATTTCTTAGGTTAAAATAGTTTATATCAAATTTAATTTTAAAATTTATTTTTTAAATAATGCCATTATAATTTTTTTAAATTTAATTCTTTAAGTTTAAATTTTTTATCCGACCAACCAAACCGATATACATGAGTGACTAACCCCCTGATGAGGGCGGATTTGGCTCTCTAATGACATTGTGACACAAGGCACCTCAGAACAACTAGGTGACACCTGGAACCACTTTGGCAACAACTTGCCTTAGCCAAGTTGATGGTGTCCCACCTGGCGACCCGGGCGCGGCCTAGCAGCCTGGCATAGGCACGAGCTGGCAGCCTAGCACAGGCGCGACCTGGCCCTGGCACGAGCTGGCAGCCTGGCACAGGCACGACCTGGCCCAGGCGCGACCTAGCAGCCTGGCACAGGCACGACTTGGCCCTGGCGCGACCTGGCAGCCTGAAACAGGCACAAGTTGGCAACCTGGCACAGGCACAAGTTGACAGCCTGGCACAAGCACGAGCTAACAGCTTGGCACAGGCGCAAGCTGGCAGCCTGGCACAGGCACGAGCTAGCAGCCTAGCACAGGCGCGAGCTGGCAGCCTGGCACAGGCATGAGCTGGCAGCTTGGCACAGGCACGAGCTGGCAGCCTGGCACAGGCGCGACCTGGCCTTGGCGCGAGCTGACAGCCTGGCACAAGCACGACCTGGCGGCCTGGCCCAAGTGCGACCTGGCGGCCTGGCACAGGTGCTGACCTGGCGACCTGCGAGACGTGCTCACCAAAAAATTCGGCATGCATATCCTAACACTCCCACGATCCTTGGAAGTTGGCCCACGTGCCAAACGATCGAGAGGGTGGTCAACGTGCATGGCGGTTATCTCGAACCACTTAGACGACCTCGTAGAAATCTCGGATATGGTGCGTGAAGCCCATGCCAAGCAATGCCTATATAAAGGCACCAACCCCAAGGGTAAGGGAGGAGGGCAAGTAAGCAAGTAAGCATATTCTAGCTCTCACACTTTATGATTTTTAGCTCACAATCTACTATGAGTACTAACTTAAGCATCGGAGCGACCTCGCCAGGTTAGCCACCCCGGGTCCTCTGACATTTGGTTCCTTGCAGAACTCTAAAGAGCAAGGAAGCTCGTCACCTAACCTGCCTAGCTCACCACCAAGTAGCTCAAGGTAGCTCACCACCAAGTAGCTCAAGGTAGCTCACCACCAAGTAGCTCAAGGTAGCTCACCACAAGGCAGTTCGCCACCAGGTAGCTCACCACCAAGCAGCTCATCAAGGTAGCTCACCACAAGGCAATTCGCCACTAGGTAGCTCACCACAAGGCAGTTTGCCACTAGGTAGCTCACCACCAAATAGCTCATCAAGGTAACTCACCACAAGGCAGTTCGCCACTAGGTAGCTCACCACCAAGTAGCTCATCAAGGTAGTTCGCCACCAGGTATCTCACCACTAGGCAGTTCGCCACTATGTAGCTCGCCACCAGACAACTCGCCGCTAGGGAGCTCCACTTCAGCCTCAGAGTCACAGGCCACTTGGGATTAGACGAACGAATGAGGTACTTAGCCAAAAAAATGATATGTGACCAGAAATGGTTACATCACCCCCCAACCTAACCAGATTGATTTGTTTGGCCAAACAACCTACAACTAAACCGAACCAACCCGTGAACAATAGTTTAATCTCCAATAATTATTAAAAACGTATATAAAAAATACACAATATTAAATTTAAAAAGCTAAATAACAGTAGTTTAAACTCTAATAGTATTGAAAATTTTCTATTAAATAACAAAAGAAAAATAGATTTATACATAATTATTGAAAATATATTTATCCCAAAAAACAACAAATAATTACTGAAATACAATAAATATTAATTTTAGTATAGATAAATATATAATAAATAAAGATTAATTTTTTAAAATTATTATTAATAAAAGTAATTTTTTGGAAAGTTATTTTCTAGAATTATTAATTGGTATAAATGAAATTAGTTATTTAGAATATTATTTATTTATTGAAATAATATCATTATTTAAACTTTAAAATATTTATTACTTGTTGAATTTTATAATCCATAAAATTATAGTACTATTAATACATAATTTTTTTATTTAAAATATTTAAAATCTTAATCGATTTATTATAATTGAAAGTTATTCAGTAACTCTTTAAAATATATTATTAATTGATTTAAAATATTAATTTTAATATTTTGTTATTTAAGATATTTAGCTATTGAAATATTTAAGTAATATTTCATTTTTAATGTTAGATTTTTATTATTTGAATGACATTTAGATTTAATAATGTAGAAAATTTAAAGTTTTTATATAATTTTGTTAGAGTATTTAAATAATTCTTAAAATTTTTAATTCAAACTTTCTTTAGATAGATGTAGATAAAAAGTGGGGGAGAAGATAAATAAGAATTAGAGATAATTCTCTACTAAATTATAGATAACTTAGGAGAAAGTTGGGAATAATTAGGGGGGTTGTTTAGGAAAAATTTTAGGATATTAGATTATTTAAGTTGATAGAACTTATAGGAGAGAGAGAGAGGAAGATTTTCTTAGAGAAAGTAGAATTTCTAATTGATAATTTTGAAAATTACATAAATTCAATAAAAGAAGAAAATTTCTATAAATAAATATTAGATTTGCCCATTAGTGGACTCAATTAGTCCCCGACGTTGCCGTGAACCTTATCTCCCCGGCCGTCCTCACACTGGACCCCATAATCCATAAGGCCCACCTTCAATTAATTCTGTATATTGACACGAAAAGTGAAATACATGCAGAGCAAAGGGATCCAACTGTCCATGCAACGGTTCTTATTGTTGGCCGTAGTTTTGATATTGATTGAAAAATGAAGAAAACTCATTGGTGACATGAACATCTCGACTGGTCCACTCCCCATGTGCCCCGGCAAAGCCCACGTGTGCGGTGATATGGTCCCCAACCCATTTGGTTAGACCACGCACTTCATTCTTCACTCACCTACCAATACTCAATAGCCAATACCCATTAATTGTGGGGCCGAACGGGGCTTGGTCTTAGCCTCTTTGGTTACGTGGACACCGCAGAATCGTTATTAGAGTAAAAAAAAAATCCGTTGGTGGGTACAGGGTTAATCGATGGACCTTAGACACTTCAATTCAATCAATCAATATTGGTGCATTTATACCATACCTCTTCCAACTATAATGTACCGTGAAGAGTTTTTTCTCACTTGTTCTTTAATATGCACGTTGTTATTTGTTAGTGACTCTTTAGCTGCATCATGGATTAAAAAGAAAGGAAAAGCGACGGGCATGCAGGGTCTAATAAATTAGGTTTATCCTGCTTGTCCAACCCCAGCCGCAGAATTATCAAATTCATTATAATTATACAAAAAATCTGGTTAGCTTGTTCATGTGGGACTGCTGTGTTCTATATATGATCTAGGAAGGAGGTTCAAATTGAACCACTTATTTTCTTTCTTTTTGTTAAGAGGAACACATGACACAAGACACGGTGGGGCCACTTCGTTTATCCATGTGACCATGTCTCTCTGAAAACCAAATTTAAAAAAATAAAAACAAAAAGGAAGGCTACATGAGAGTGCCCTCATCATAACAGCAAGGTGCTTTCTTAAGCTCCAAAAAAAGGTCATTTCTGAAGATATGGAAGCCCCAATATCATAATCACAGACTAATCAATACTTGTATAAAATAAACTGAATTAAACGATTCCATTAAACTTATATATTTAAGTATAAGGTAAGGTTCTACCTATGGCCTAAGCTATAAAAGAATTCCAAAAATAATTCGTGAAATAAATAATCTAATTTTGGGTTTTTTGTAATGTAAATAACCAAGTAATGAGTAGGATTTATTTAACAAATTCTGTTGCATTTGCAAAATAATATTCCATTTGGTGAATGGAATAGAAATCTAACTTGATGGAGCCGTTAGTTTAAATTTGATGAGGACCGCCACATGGACAAGTCGAGGGCAATCACATTGTCATGGAGCTAGTTGTTTGGGTGTTGTGCAGCGCTCAAAAGCAATAAGTAGTAAAGGCAACAACCGTAGCACACAAATTAGTCAAAAGACACTTTATATTACAATTGAAATGGCAAGTACAAACATACAAATTCATGTTGAGGGGACCTGGTGCTTAATCTTTGCATATTCTTAGTTCCACTCAACTACCTACATCAAAAGTATTGAAAAATCATATTGGTAATTACAATACTACCATTGGTAATCCCCCACATACAAAATACGCATATAGTTAACCAAGACACATACAAAGATGCTTGGTTAGCATGCTGATGGTACAATTGAAGGCTTTAATTATGATAGGCTCCCCCACTCAATTAGATCTACATCCTCATCAGCTTCAAATTGGTCAACTACTTTTTCAGTGAGAGGATTTTGCTACTCCTCCACAAACGTCAAACTTTCCAAGGCTTGCGTGATAGGCTTGAGGGTTGTTCATGGTTTAGGGTGTCCTACAACTAAAGTTTGGAAGGTTATTGAAGTGGCAAGTTGAGTCTTGGTTCGGAACAAAAGAGGATTTTGGATTGCGGGGGTGTTGGTTCCCAAAAGGTTTTCCCCATGGGTGGCACCTCACATGGTTGCTATAATGGTTGGTTCGAGGCGATGTATGAAAGTGGTCCCTACTTGGTTTTTGTTATAGTACTCACTCTCCCCAATTGGCACAATAGTAGGTGTGGTGGTTGTTGGAGTCTACCTTGGGTCTTCTACTAGGCTTAATTGTTGATGGCGAGCTAAGTGACTATGACGGCTGAAATGCTGAGGGCAACTTGCTGGGAGGATATTTCATGCTGGCGTCTTTATCTAACTGGCTTTGTGGCTGAGGTAGTGCAAGTGGGGGTCTTCTCTACTACATGCTTCATGCTTATTCTGAGCTTTTATTTACTTTGGTAAAGTTGTAGTGTTGACACTTGTTTCCCATGGACTTTGGTGGAGATCATGACTGGTACCATGCAACGGGAGTGCTCATCCAGGATGCATAATGAGTTGATGTGAGGCATGAGGGTTGCTTCCGCCTGTGTTAGAAAATCCATCTCCAAGACAACTTGGAAGTCATCTAGGGGTATAATAGATATATTAGATTTTCTTTTCCAATGTCCAACTTGGAAGTCATTCACGAGTCCAACCTTCAATGGCTTTTACACCAGAGTTGACAACTTTAAGCCAGCCTATCTCCTTAGTGATTGGAAAGGCCAGTTGCATGGCCTCAACATTGGAAATAAAGTTATGTGTGGCCCTTGTGTCAATTAGGGCCTGAGTCAGCTTCCCACCGAGGGTGATGTCTACATATTTGATCCCCCTATTGGCTTTGTTAGGCCATCCTAGTATGGCATCTTTCTTCACCATTGCATTAAACAATTGAAGGGTTCCCACTCTTGGTTCTCATGTAGGTTTTTCCTCTTTACTTTATTCATTATCACTGAGCCTAGCAATTAGGGTGTTTAGCTTCTTTTTTGTAGGGCAATCTTTGGTCTAATGCATCTCCCCGCAAAAGAAGAAAGGCTGTAAAGGTGTATTAGTCCTCTTGTTGTGGTAGAGTTATTTCTCTCGTGGGGAATTTGGTTGTTGGATTCCCCCACTCAAACTTGAAGTATGTAGGCTAGATGGTCTATTTGACTCCTCATTCGATGATCTCGTCTTTGTAAGTTGTTCGGCCATGGCCATTGCTATAGCGAAGATCTTGAACTCCTCGTTGTTGAAGCTCCAATTCTACCCATGACTACAACTCATGCATAAAGTTGAAGAGTAAGTCTTTCTTTAACATGTTGGAGATTTCAAGCCTTAGGGCCAAGAATTCCTTAACATATTCGTGGAGTGAATCCTTGTGTTGGAGCCCTTTAAGCTTCCTACAGGCTAGGTACTCCATGTTATCTAGGTAAAATTGTGTCTCTATTTTGCGTTTAAACTCGACCTAAGTGTTGATAACACATGTACCCTGTTCAATGTCTAAGGATCGCCTGTGCCACCACAATACAGAAACATCAGTTAAATACATGACTATAGTGTGTAATTCAGTCATTTCATCATCAAGGTTCGTTGTAGAGAAATATTGTTCCATTTTCCACGAGAAGTTATCAAACTTTTGGGCATCACGAGTACCCTCATATGGATTGGGCTCGTGAATCTTGATGTGGTGAAGTGATGGAGTAGCAGAGGTGCTATCAAGATTAGCCAACACCCTTTCTATGAGCATCAATTACCCTCTCATGTCATCCAGTTGGGCTTGGATGTTGAAGGGAGTGGACATGGCCTTTTGATTTCTTCTAGTTGTGCTTAAATGGCGGTGAATGAGGGCATGGCTCTCTTCCACCCTGCACACTTGGCTTCAATTCCTTGACTTGGAATTGAAAGGCTGATTGAGAGGAACTCCTCTATTGACAAGTTATAGACCCAAGGGCTTCCTTAAGGGCGATGTTCAAGATGTCTCAGACTTCATTGATGACTCCATTCAAGGGATGAGGTGGATTTCTTCTATTGGATCATGAGTTTCACCCATTGTAGCCTCACACCAAAGGATGTAGGCATCAAAGGTTGTAAGGTTGTCTACTGATTTGCCACACTTGCTAGGTGTAGTTGTTTAACACTTTGGGGCTTTGTCCTTAAGAGTGTCGTCATCCAGTGCATCGCCAACTCTGTATGACTAGGAGAGTCCATGCTCAATTTGCTCTACGATGTCCCTGTTGTGCTTCATGGTGCTACTTGCGTTGAAGGTCCATTGGTCTTACTAAGTTCTTACTCTAATACCAACTGTCATAGGGCTAGTCATTTAGGCCCCATGCAACGCTCGATTGTGTCAAGAAAGCCTACAAAATAAAGCAACAAGCATCTAAGGCAACAACGATGACACACAAATTCGTCAAAAGGAACTTTGTATTGCAATTGAAATTGCAAGCACAAGTACACAAGTTCATGTCGAGGGGACCTTGTGCTTAAGTTTTGCACGTTCTTAGTTCCACCCAACTACCTACCTTCTCTCAAAGAGTAACTTAAACTTTTGGGGGAGTGACAGAAAGAAACATCAAGGATATTGAAAAATCATACTGATAATTATAATACTACCATTGGTAGTCCTCCACATACAAAATACATATATAGCCCACCCAAGACACACACAAAGATACTTGGCATGCTGGTGGTGCGATTGAAGGCTTCAATTGTGACAACATGGTCGAACTGAACAATAACACATGGTTGAAGAAAAAAACTTTTACCTGTCGAGAACCTTTGACATGTCACTTCCAAACACTGTTTTCAAAATCGGACTAGACTAGATGGTCAAACCGGAAAAACCGGGAACCGGTCACTTGATCGGTTCCGTTTTCCTCTAAAACCGCTTTTTTCCCCAAAATCGTTGATTTTGGTCAACAAACTGCTGAATCGTCCGGTTAACCGTTTGAACTGTTCAAACCATTTGAACGGCTTTGGCCGTTTTCCAATTTTTTAATTTTTTAAATTTTTTTTTTTACTTTTTTTGTCAGAACAGGCCAATCATTTGGGTCAAATGGTCGGACCGTTCGAACCGATAATCAGACCCCTGACCGATTCGGTCATCGATTCGTTTTTAAAAACCATGCCTCCAAAGAACATGAGGGCGACCGGCAAGTTAGCATCATGAAAATGTCATGTGTCGTAAGAGTGGTGAGACACGTGGTTAATGCCAAACTTACGATCAAAGTTGGTGCAACAGCTTGGAAAGAGGCACCTTTATCCACAATGGGGTATGCAGGCCATGTCACGGAACAACTTGACTAGAGACTATTTTAGACGGCGACATGTGTCCCACAAATGAGAGGTACAACTGCACTCCGAACACCCGTATAAGGGCACGTCTCTTGCTCTCTTATGCTCACAAAGTTTTTGAGCTTGTATGGTTAGTTTGGCTTTCTAGCACAACTCAGCCTAAACGACCACCACTTCATTTTACTAACTTGAACATAAAGTCTTTCTCCCAAGGGATGAACCTAGGGGCCTCTGATTACTTATGCTCACAGGTCGTCGGATCCAACTCACAAGTTCGAGTCTTCTCAACTCGGGCAACATCAATTATGTATTTTGGGGTAGTATTAGGGGGTTGGGGGCAGCTACCCCTACTATAGACTCGTGAACGCAAAAAAGAAAGAAAAAGGTATTGAGTTTGAAGAGGGGAGGGAGTTGAAACTTACTAAAGAATCAAAATGGGGAAAGGAGGTACAGTTACTTATGGAACTTTTCATTATTGCATTTATTTGTTTATCTTTAAACAAAAATACAAAAAAAAAAAAAAAGCAGAATGCGGAAGAGTAGGTACTAGTACTGGCTGCGTTTGTTTACAGTGTAAATTCTGATCCCATTTTGTTTATATTTGGTAGCTGTGTTTTTATACATTGTAAATTGATGTATAACTCCATTCAAAAATAATAATAATAATACAGTGATATTCGATGTAATGTTAAGATTGATTTTTTTTATGTAAAAGTTTCTCTCTTCTCTTTTTTAATGATACGGTCCACCAGTCTAAAATAGTATTTACACCACAACCAAATGCAGCTTAAAACTTTTCCATCAGTTGGACATAATTTGTTTCTCTTGAGACCGGATAAGCAAAATGGGGAAGAACAATTGGAATTAATAGAGCTCTTCCTGACTTCCATCAGAAGAACCGATGTTTACTCCCTCAAGGATTGAGTATTTGAGGATCAATTGAATTGTGTGTAACAGCCATTTTAGGTGAAATCCTTAAATCTTAACTTTTGACTTTGCTTTTGTCAGCAGGATCCACATTCATTACATGTTTATGAGCTTTGTCCGAGTTATTTGATCTGTTATGATGATTTATCAAGCACAAAGAGAGATTAAAAGGAGGGGAATTTAATTAACAGAAGGATAAATATTTAAACATATTTTGAATTTTTATAAATTGACATAAACATACTTTGCACTTTTAAAAATGATTTAAATATACCTTATGATTTTTTTATCTTTTATTTTCTTTAAAATTTTTAAAACTCATTTAGGTGGTGGATATGGATATACCAAATTGCCCTCTCTCTCTCTCTCTCGCTCTCTCTCTCTCTCTCTCTATATATATACGGCTACATCTGAACGACAAACAGACCAGAGAACATCGTAAATACAAGATGGGCTGATCCTTAGATAAAATAGAGATACTATGAGATGACTTATCGACATCTTATGGGTGTGAATCCTTTTGCAATCTCAATGGGACCAGTCCGTGTATATTTAACAAAAAAATGGGATGCAATATATCCACTTTTTTCACAAATATCTACTTCCATTGAAGCTTATATTTTCAAAAATTAAATACATCACCTTTTGTACAGTGAATATCACTGGGTCCCACCTTATCTAGAATGCAGATTTCTAATTTTCAATGCAGAGTTATAAACATTCAAAAGGTCAAAAACCCATACTCTATGTACCCATATCTGCCCATAAATTGGCACCTACCCCAAATACTCTTTGTGCCTACAAATTCTAACCCTGGCTGAACCAGTCATTCTCCCAATTTATTATCACCATATTAGTATTGTCATCTGAAATTGGCCCATACTTGTGACAAGTGGAGATATTCCCAATGTAAGGTTATAATGGGTGTTCGAAGGGGCTTTGAATTGACTGAATTCGGTTTCCGTGACAAGCAACTTATTGAAGTGAAACCATTCCATCATCTGTAGTTAATTGTCCTCTTCTCTCTTTTTTTCTCACTCCACTTTGTTCTCTGTTAATTAAACCAATTGGTCATTTTTTTCTTTCTCTCTTTTCACATTCTTTCTTCTTCCTCTTCCCTAAATGATAAAATAGAATTTTTTAAAATTTTAAATAATTGCACATATGATTTTTCATCGAAAGAGAGTATATTTATATCCTTTCACAAGATATATTGTCTTTTTAAAATACATAGGATCCTTTAAGTAGATGTATGAAAATTAAGAGTATGTTTTAATCTTGAAAAAAATCTATGATGTTGTAAAGACATGATATCAGAAAGGTTTTGGTCAATCAGAACCCTCGTAAATTTTGATAAAAATCCACCTGATTGGTTAGTACTCTTATGATGCCGATGCCGGTTGATTGGTTATTAGTTTTTTTAGTGTTATGTCTTTCTAATATCATGTTTTATCCCGATCATTTATCTATTTATAACCTTCTAAATACGGTCCAGTAGTCGAATTTGTCAATTCACAAAATTAAGGATACAAACAGCTGAATTGGATTCAAATCAGGACATATCTGAATCCGATTAAATCTGATCGGATCTCATAAGCATTGAATTCAAATCCAATGAAGAAGTTGGGTTTTTGGATTTGGTCTGATCTAATTTAAATTTTTAAAAGAATTAAAAAATTATTAAAAGAAAAACAAAATATAACAATTTAAATAAAAAACAAAAGCAAATGTGGCAGCGATGAATTGCAATTTATCACAAGGGCACCAGTGGAGCAGATGTTTTCGTTCCCCTTATCGCAACTTGGCTACAAAAGCAAAAGCAAAAGCAGAAGAAATGAAGAATAAATAGTGTAACTTCAAGCTTTTCCATTTTCTCGTATACCAAAGAAAAAATCTTTCCCATTTTCTTTAAAAGCGAGCACAGAACAGGAAAGTACCAAACTAAAGGTTCAAGAGAAGTGGGAGAGAAAAGTCAGAAAAAGAAGAAGAAGAAGAAGAAGAAGAAGAAGAAGAGGAGGAGGAAGAGGAAGAAGATGGGAATAGTGGAAGAAGCCCACAACATAAGGGTGTTGGGATCGGGTGAACGAATCGTAGTTCTTGCCCATGGGTTCGGCACGGATCAGTCGGTGTGGAAACACCTGGTCCCCCACCTCGTCGACGACCACCGGGTGATCCTCTTCGACAACATGGGCGCCGGCACCACCAATCCCGACTACTTTGACTTCGATCGCTACTCAACCCTCGAAGGCTACGCTTACGATCTCCTCGCCATCTTAGAAGAGCTCGGCGTCGCTTCCTGCATCTTCGTCGGCCACTCTGTTTCCGCCATTGTTGGCGCTCTCGCCTCCATCGCTCGCCCGGATCTCTTCTCCAAACTTATCACGATCTCCGCTTCACCCAGGTTATATAATAATTTAACGGCACAACGAAATCAGAAAAATAAAAACTATAAAGCATGTTTGTGAACGAAATTAATTCGTTTTGTATATGATACTGACTACCAAGTAAATGTTATCTAATAAAAGGTACTTGAACGACGTGGATTACTACGGAGGATTCGAACAAGAAGATCTGGATCAGTTATTCGAAGCGATGCGAGAAAATTACAAGGCCTGGTGTTCAGGGTTCGCCCCGTTGGCTGTGGGAGGGGATATGGACTCTGTGGCGGTACAGGAATTCAGTCGGACGTTGTTCAACATACGACCCGATATAGCCCTGAGCGTAGCTCAAACCATATTCCAAAGCGATTTCAGGCAGGTGCTAAGACTCGTCACCGTCCCTTGTCACATACTACAGAGCAGTAAGGATTTGGCCGTGCCGGTGGTGGTGTCCGAGTACCTGCATAGGAACCTCGGCGGCGAATCCATTGCCGAGGTCATGCCTTCGGATGGTCATCTCCCTCAGTTGAGCTCGCCAGATGTCGTGATTCCAGTTCTTCTCCGGCATATCCGTCACGATATTGCTGCCTGATCATATATTGTTCCAAGTTAGGGAAACGATTAAACAGCACAAGAGAAATCTGCTATCGAGCCGTCGACCATGTGATTTTATGCCACGTAACACGGGTTCTTTTTAGCATGGCCCCGGGGTTCTGATCCAACGGTAGACTTCTCTCTAGCAGATTTCTAGGGCTTTTGATCGATCCACTCCCTTGATTATTAGTAAAAAAATATAAGGTAAATTTCTTTTCCTTTGTAGTTTATCTTCCTTGGTTGCTGATTAAGGATTAAATAGAAGAAACAGCGTTAGTTAATTTAGAAGAAAGAGACAGAGGACGCAATTTGATTGCTATGGGTGGCGTTTGGTGTGACTTCTGCAAATTCGCCTAGACGCCCCCCAACTACTTTTAGCATATTGGTTTATATGATGCAATTATGATACCAGAAAGGTTAGCAGAAGAACCATGACCAATCCCCCCGGTCAATTTTGACGAATACCAGGCAGCCGATTTTTTCTCGCTTTTTATGATTACCCGTTGATTTTTGTTTTGGTAGATTGATACCGGTTGATTGATTATCATTGTTTTTGATAAGGGTGTATCCTATCGGATGCGTATTGTAGAATATCGGCGGATATGCACCGGTAAAGAGGCATATGAACCCGTATATCAGATAGAAATTATTTCCTACAAAAAGAGTTTTAACATGATTCGATCCCTGAAACCCACGTCAAGAGCACAATGATCTTAACCATCATGTCACCTTCTATTTCGTAATAATAAATGAAGTAACTTATCTTTTTATTAACATTATTTCTTACATTTAATCTAAATAAATAGTATATTCAATAATTCCAAGTGCAAATTAACAATAATAATATTCAAAATTATTATTTTATAAACTAATAAAATAAATAATTTATCAAATTCACATATATAAATGATTTTTAATTTCAATAAAATTATACAAATAAAAATATTATTAATAGAATGATTATTTTAATAGTTAGAATTATTTAAATTTTAATAATTATTTTATAATATTTTAATTTTCATTAAATAACAACGTATTTATTATTGCAAAGATAAAATATTGTTTACAAAATATTTGAGAATATAATATAAATTGAATCTATAAATCCACTAATCTACATTTATATAAAAATTAATTTTTATTTTAAGAAATTCATAAAATAAAAATATAAATAATGAATAATTATTTAAGTAATTAAAATTTATGAATTTTTATATGATATGCATCTTCAAATTTTCATTTACATTTTATATAAACATATTTATTGTTCACAAAAGTGAAAGTATTATTTATTGAACATTTGCAAATTAATTTTTAGTTGATTTTTTGTTGATGTTAAAAATTGAAAATAGTAAAATAAAAATAATTGATATAATAATTCAAATATAATGGTTGCATATTTTTTGTGCCTTGGATTTTAATAAAAGTAAAAGTTGATGCATTATCAATAAAATTGTATAATATCTATGCATTCCGTTATATCAATAATAATATATTTCTTTAATTATTAATATAATTATTGAATTTATATGCATTTTCTTAGCGTATCCAAGCATTTTCATATTTTTCGTCCGTATCCATGTGTTTCCCAAGCTTATTTGTAACTGTATCCAAGTTGTCCGATACGATACCCGACACCTATACTTTAATCCTTGGTTACGTGAAATGTGAAGTTTATTAATGATATGTGTTGGTTGTGACACTAGAATCAAACACCATTCTCATTATTAAATCTGGATATTAGAATTTAGATTTTAGAGACAAACAAAAGACTTGTCTATTCTTTAGACTCTAGTTTTATCTTTTCAGTTTAAAGACTTGTGGTGGAGGGACTCTTGGTCAGATTTTGTAATTGGTATGAAATCAATCGACATCAACGAGAAACTTGAGGGACATTGTTAGGGATGTCACTGGCTCAAACTAAACTATAAACCCACATTAGGGTTGGGTCAGTCTTAATCAAGGTTAGGGTCGAGATGAACCCATGGCAATTCTAGATAATGATAATGATAATACTAATAATGTATCCAAAATTTTCTATAAACTTTATGTATTTTTTTATATTTAATTATTAATCTGATGCAGATTGTTAAATCCAATTTTGAATACATAAACACCTCATCCAAATATATGATAATCGAATCGAGTTGTAAAGTTTTAGTGTCATTAATAGGCCTACTTGTTTAGCTAGACTCTTCTTTTTTGTAATATTTTATTTTTTTGGTGTATCTTTTTTTGTGAAGTTTTAGAGCCTTTTTCTTGAAACAATGAGAAGAGTCATGAGTGATACATTACATTGTAAAAGTAGTAGTTCAATTTACAATTTAAACCTCACAATTAAACAGGGACTAAATTTAAAAAAGAGTATTTAAGTCAAAAGAAAGTTCCACGGTCTTACTCATATTTTTAATAGTAGTGTAAATATAGAATTATAGATGTGTTCAATTTTTTTATATTTTTTTGTGTAAAAATAATTTTGATATACCACACTTACTTTCTATTTAATATGATAAATATATGATATTATAGATGTGCCAAAAGTTGAACTATTGATCTTTATTAAATAGTAAAATAATTTTATTTTTGTTCAATTCTAAATTATGCATATCATTTTCACCATCAATAAAATTATTTTTTTTATTACACTTATTTTTTTTAATTTTATTAATAAAAATATCATAAGTGTCTAATTTTTCTATTTTTTTATTTTAAAAATTTTATTACCTAACTATAACTTCATTGGTTGATTAATTTGATTTGAATGGTTGAATTGCTTAGCCACCACTTGGATAAAGAATGATTTTCTTTTTGAGTCAGTTTTAAAATGTATAGGTTTATATTGTTAAAAATATTGACATAGATCTAATTAGTAGCATTTATTAGTAAAAAAATAACTTAGGATTTAATAAGAGAGAATGAGAGTTAATGGATTAAGTATAAAATGCTAATGAGAGGGGATTAAATGAGGTGGAAAGTAATAATTGAGATTACATTTTTAACCCTTACCATTAGAGATTAACTAAATTCATAAATATGAGCATTTTAGTAGCCATTAAAGCTTATATTAAAACTTTAATAAAATGACTTTTATAAATTATACCCTTTCTTAGACTAAGAAATAGAGGATAATTTTAATCCAAAAAAACTTTCACTCTTTATCCGCACTTTTATATATAGTATAAATAAGATTGGTTACTATAGATGTACTATATATGGAACATGACCGATTGGGTTTGGGTTCAAAATCTCTTATCCATAACCCATATATAATCCATATAGGATATAACCCTTTTTAGGTTTGGGTTCAAATTCAAGCAAATCTATACTGAACCCAACTTGTTGACATCCATACATGTCATAGCAATCTTGTATTTATTTTTAATGTTTCTATGAGTTTGTGTTAAAAAGAAGAAAGGAAATGAGGTTCCATTTGGTTCGCATTTGGAATCAGAACCGGGACCGGAATCAAAATCCTTCGGAGTTGGAATTGGAATGGTTTATTCCCATAGTCTGTTTTGTTCAGACAAGAATGGGAATTGGAATCAACAGGAATGAGATTTCATTCCCAAGGGATGGGTAGAGAATGGCCATTCCCTCAAATGGGGGAATGCCATTCTAGTAGGAATGGAAACAGGGTTCCAAAACAGTTGGAATTAGAATAGCCCATTCTGATTCCGGTTCCAGACCCCTATTCCTGCAAACCAAACAGGGCTTGAGATTATAATTTAGTATATCTATTTCATCAGAAGAACTTTGACCAATAATTAAGCATGTTGATTTTTCAAAAAGTTATTTACCTTGGTAAGTTCACTTATCCAAGTAAGTATTACCTGGGAAACACTTACCTGAGTAAGTTAACTTATCTGTATTCTTTTGATCCTCAAGTAAATTATACAATGACTCATTTATCTATAAAATGTCATTGTTAGATGGGGCAAAAGTGTCCCAACACGTTTTGTCAATTTTTCCTCTAGGTGTGAAAGTGGCATCACTTATTCAAGTAAGTGATACTTAGGCCTAATGGAGGGTGATTTGACCTGACCTCCTAACCAGGGGACACGTGGATATGACTCGACGTAAATGACAGCTCAGCATGACAGTTTGATCACAACTCGGTGTAATGAGCTCGCTGAAACCCCAGCAGAACAGCTCACCACAAGACAGCTCGCTACAGAACGGCTTACTGCAAGGTAGCTCGCTATGAAGGAGTTCGCTACAAGGGAGCTCGCTACAAAGGAGCTTGCTATTGAGTAACCCGGAGTCTTCAGGAAATTTCTTATTCGACAAGACCGTGCCTGTCAGACTGCTCCCACATCTCTTGTCTAGCGGCGCAGCACCTGCCAGTCTAGAGGACTGCGCCCACGTCTCACGTCAAGCGGCGTCGTGCACGCCAGCTCTGCATAACGTCTCTCAAATGATAGGACCGTACTCTGCGACGAATACATGCACCAATCGAATCAGCCTAGCGAATAACGGCTGCAGCAAAGAATCAGAGGCGGTTACACCCGATTCGATAGAGCATTAATATATAAGGACTCCAACTCCCAAGGAAAAGGGTAATCGAAAACTGCGCATCTTCACTCTTAGCATTTATTTCTTCGCAACTCTCTCAGTTTTTCCGCCGAGTTCTAAATTAAGCATTGGAGTGTTCCCGCCGGGTGAGCTCCCCGGGAATCCTTCATCTTCTTCTTCTTCTCAGGTACTGTCCGTCGCCAGCTTGGAGTGTGGCCCCCTGCCAGCTAGGAGTGACCAGATCACGCTACATCATTTGGCGCCATCTGTGGGAAACGCTTCAAAAGGCCTTCCTACACCAAACACCACAACTTTCAGTAAGACTTTAATGGCTTCCTCCAGCAACGCCGGACGAAGTGCTGACCAAAACACCTCTGAGGAACGACCTCGCTCCCTATCGTCTGCATTGGCCAGTTCACTGTACCCCTCTCTGCGGATGGAGTCCCTACCCTGAGCGCACCTCAGGTCATGGCGCCAGTAAATACTCCACTCCCTTCACCGGTGGAGGCGACCATTGCAAAACCGTCAGTTCTCCTAGTGGTTGGACAGAACCAACTAGAAAACTTGGTACACTGCATGCGAGTTATGCAAGCTCAAATGCAGCAGGTTCACCAGTTCCAGTGGTACCAGCAACAAATGCTTCACCACGTCTACCAATAGCAGTACCAGTAGCAATTTCCACCGCTGCCTCGGCATCAACAGCAAGTTCCACCTTGACACCCTTCTGCACCACATGCCCAGCCCCACCGTCATAGCGGGTGTCTCCCCCACCGAGGAGAAACCTCCCAAACTCAGAATCCTCTCGGGAGTCAGGTTCATCCCACGACAGGAGGGAAAGACAAGTTACTCCCCCCACTTCGCAGCTTGTAGTCAGGTCGGGGGCCTCTCAGCCAGTCAGACCGCGTCGCCTCGGCCTTCACATTTCAAGCTCCCGCTCACTGAGAACCAGTTCGAGGTCCTGGCCACGGACTGTAGACAAGGCCCTTCAGTTCATAGCCATCAGCAGCAATCCGAGCCCCTTCATGGGCCCATCGAGCTCGGCAACACAGAAGCAAGCAGTACTAATGTCAAGCCAACGAAGCAGCGGAGACGCCGCCGAGCTCGCCGAGCTGCCACTCACAACCTGCCCGAGCTCAAGGGTAAGGAGGAGGTGAGCTCGGATGAAGTGAAAGCCACTCCACTCTTCTTAGTGTCATCCCCCTTGTCTCCAAAACTTCTAGTCGTCCCTATGCCAAAGGACTTCAAGCTTCCTCCTTTGGACAAGTATGACGAATCGTTCGATCCAAATGACCACGTCGACGCCTTCCAGTCGCAGATGCACTTGGCTAGGGCCAGTGAGTCCTGCATGTGTGTGGCCTTCTCCACCACTTTCAAAGGGGTAGCCCACACATGGTACAGGAACTTTGCGCCCGGGTCAATAAAAAGTTGGGCGCAGTTCGTGCAACTCTTTACCTCCCATTTCGTCACCAGCAAGCGGTGCTCGAGAACCCAGGAGAGCCTCCTCGGCATAGCCCAGAAGGAAGGAGAGTCCATCTGGAGTTACATCAAGCGGTTCAATGACACTTGTTTATAGATACTTGACCTAGACCCCGCAGTGCGGCTTACAACAACTAAGAGAGGCATCACGCACAAAGAGTTCAAGTGGCACATGGTGGTCAATCGGCCCAAGACTGTAACCGAGTTCCTCAAGCTCGCGGACCAGTTCATAGGAACGGAGGAGGAGATCAACCAGAAAAATGAAAGTGTGCCCGACAAAAGGAAAAGGGAAGGTGAGTCCTCGATCCAAGGGGACAACAAGAAGAAAAAAGACCCAGCTCGGGGGGCAAGGCCAAGACAGCCTTTCCGAGCTCTTCCAGCAGAAAGGACTAACTACACACCCCTGAACGCGAAGCGGGCCGAGATCCTTATGGCAATCAAAGGTGCCCCGTATGTGAAGTGGCCACCCCGGCTGAAAGGGGACCCCAATGTAAGAAATAAGAATCTGTATTGTAGTTTTCATAAAGATCACGGTCATAGTACCGAGAATTGTAAGAACCTCTGTGACGAGATAGAAGAGCTCATCCGTCGCAGATACTTAAGAAATTTTGTACAAAAACAGTAATAATAAGGCAGGTCGACAAGGGGAGCAGGGTAGAGATGGTCCCGAGCCCAGCAGCAGGCAAGTAGAGCAACCGCAGTGGCAGCCCCCTGAAGAGAGACCAGTTCGAGGGACTATTCATGTAATTGTTGGAGGTTCGATCATCGCGGGCTGCACTTCGGCTGCAACTCGGATTTCAGCTCGAGAGGTCGGAAGGGAGGAGCAGAACCCCCCGAAGCGGCCAAGGATAGAAGACCCGAACTTCTTCACTGAGGATGATGCGCGTGGGGTCCACTACCCCCACAATGACGCGCTTGTCGTAAAGATAAGGATCAATGACTTTGAAGTCAAGCGTGTCCTCGTCGACTCCGGCAGCTCGGTGGACATTCTTTTCAAGGCAGCATTCGACAAGCTTCAGCTCCAAGAGAGCAACCTCAAGCCCGCAAGTACTCCCTTGGTGGGCTTCAGCGGAGAGGAAGTCAGGCCCTTGGGGAGAATCATAGTACATGTGGAAGTCGGCACCTGGCTTAGCATAGTGAGGCTTAACCACGACTTCTTGGTGGTCGCAACTCCCTCCCTGTACAACACCATAATAGGACGGCCCATCACCCACTCTCTATGTGCGGTGGTCTCCACCTATTATTTGGCGATGAAGTTCCCCACGGACTTCGGAGTTGGGGTAGCACGAGGTGATCAGTTCAAGTCTCGCAAGTGCTACATCGCCACCCTCAAAGGGAAAGCCAAGGTGGCTGACAACCTCGAGCTGGAGCGACCTACGGAGCAATGCAAAGAGCGAGCTACACCTACGGAAGAGACTATTTCCGTGCCCACTTCGGCGGAGGACCCAACTCGGACACTCCAAATCGGCGCTTCAGTCCAGGAGCCCCTGCGATCTCAACTGGTAAGTTTTTTACTTGAAAATTTAGATGTTTTTGCATGGTTTGCGGCAGAGATGCCCGGCATAGACCCTAACATCATAACTCACAGGCTAAATACTGATCCTGTAGTTAGGCCCGTTAGACAGAAGAAACGTAACTTAGCCCCAGAGCACTGGAGAGTAGTTGACGAGGAGGTCGGGAAGCTCCTCGCAGCCGACTTTATCAGAGATGTCCATTACCCGAGCTGGGTAGCCAACCCAGTCCTGGTAAAGAAGGCCAATGGTAAATGGCGCATGTGCATCGATTATACCGACCTGAATCGAGCATGTCCAAAGGATTGCTTCCCACTCCCCAAGATTGACCACCTGGTGGACGCGACCTTAGGGCATGAGTTGCTGAGTTTCCTAGACGCCTACTCAGGCTATAACCAGATAAGAATGAACCCTGCCGACGAAGAAAAAACAACTTTTATAACTGAACTAGGCTTGTACTGTTACAAGGTCATGCCCTTTGGACTGAAAAATGCCGGGGCTACCTTTTAAGGACTTGTAAATAAATTATTCGAGCCATTAATTGGCAGAAAAGTGGAATGTTATGTAGACGACATGGTCATCAAGACTCAGTTTTCAAATGATTTGCATTTTGTTTTCGAAATTTTGTGTAAGTTTAATATGAAACTAAACCCAAACAAGTGTGCCTTCGGTGTCACCTCGGGTACATCGTCAACCAGCGTGGCATTGAAGCCAGCCTAGATAAAATTAAGGCTATCCTAGATATGAGACCACCCTCAAAATTGAAGGAGGTTCAGAAGTTGAATGGCCGTATAGCCGCCCTGAGCCGCTTCGTGTCCAAATCGGCAGATTGCTGTCTACCTTTCTTTAAGGCAATTAAAAGCAAAGGCTTTGAATGGACCGAAGAGTGCCAGCTCGCATTTGACGAGCTCAAAGGGTACCTCGCCAGTATCCCAGCCTTAACCCAACCCGAGGAGGGTGATGTTTTGGAGTTGTACCTCTCTGCAAGTGACGAGGTGGTCAGCTCGATACTGATAAGAGAAGTAGATCGGGTCCAACGACCTATCTACTATGTTAGAAAGGTGTTGCAGGGTGCAGAGATGAGGTATCCAGAGATCGAAAAGTTGGCGTACGCGCTAGTTATTGCAGCTCAGAAGCTCCATCCGTACTTCCAAGCTCATACTATCGTCGTTCTCACCAACAAGCCTCTAAGGCAAGTCTTGCTCAAGCCCGAGGTCTCTGGTAGGTTGACGAAGTGGGCCATCGAGCTCAGCGAATACGACCTCCAGTACAAGCGCGAACTGCTATCAAGGCCCAAGCCTTAGCTAACTTTGTCGTGGAATGCACTTTCAGCACTGAAGTCCCTAGGCCGGTCGAGCCCAAGGCCCCCAGGTCGGATGAGCCTGAGGTTCCCAGGCCGGTTGGGCTCGAGCACCGTGAGGTAGCAATCAGTGCAGCTTCTCTCCTAGTTAGATCGAACCCAAGCTAGGATGAGGAGCCCTGGATCCTTCACGTGGATGGCTCGTCCAACCAGCAGGGCAGCGGAGCTGGAATTGTTCTGTATGGGCCAAGCGGGGTGAAACTGGAGTATGCCTTACGCTTTGAGTTCGCGACATCCAACAATGAAGCAGAGTACAAGGCGTTAATAGCCGGGCTGGCTCTAGCAAACGAAGTGAAAGCTAAGCACATCGTCATCTGTAGTGATTCTCAACTCGTGGTCAACCAAGTTACAGGTAAATATTAAGCTCGCGAGCCAACCATGATCGCCTACTTAGCCAAAGTAAGAGAGGCTCTGCTCAACTTCCAGTCTCACTTCATCAAGCAAATCCCGAGATTTGAGAACGCTGAGGCCGACGCCCTATCCCAGTTAGCCAGCACCAGTGACAATACCATGAGAACCATGTACATAGAGAACTTGCCTCCCTACAGATCGTAATGCCGCCAGAAGGGTAGAGCGCCAAGCGGTCAAATACGTCATGATAGATGAACGACTATACCAAAGGTCTTACACGCTCCCCTATCTACTGCTTGCGACCTTCCGAGGCCGAGCTCGTGCTCCACGACATTCATGAGGGCCTGTGCGGTGGACACTTGGGGGGTAGGGCTCTCGCCCTGAAAGCGCTTCGACAGGGATACTACTGGCCAACGATGAAGGCAGATGCGATCGAGCTCGTCAGAAGATGTAACAAGTGCCAGAAGCACGCCAACATCCACTACCAGCCTGCCGCCGACCTGAAGTATCTCACTAGCCCGTGGCCTTTTGCACAGTGGGGGATCGATATACTCGAACCATTTCCGCCAGCGACAGGGCAGAGGAGGTTCTTAGTGGTGGCAGTTGATTATTTCACTAAGTGGGTAGAAGCTGAACCTCTCACAACGATCACAACGCGGAATGTGTAGAACTTCTTCTGGAAGAATATAGTGTGTCGTTTCGGACTACCCCGAGTACTGATCTCTGACAATGGTAAGCAGTTCAAGGATATTAAATTCCAGAACTGGTGCAAAGATATAGAAATTCAACAAAACTTCACCTCGGTGGCGCACCCTCAAGCAAACGGCCAAGCGGAGGTCACGAACGGAGCCACTCTCCGCGGACTGAAGGCACGCCTCGACCGAGCTAAGGGACTATGGGTAGACGAGCTACCCAGTGTACTATGGGCTTATCAGAACACGGTAAAGACCGCAACAGGTGAGACCCCCTTCAACCTCACTTATGGCACTGAAGTAATCATCCCAGTCGAGAGGTTCCCATGCAACGTCTAGAAGTGTATGACGACAAAACAAACGAAAACGAGCTACATGCCAACCTCAACCTACTTGACGAGGTACGGGACCTCGCATACATTAGGACCGCGGCCTACTAGCAGAGAGTAGCTCGGTACTATAACGCTAGGGTCAAGAAGCGAAACCTCCACGTCGAAGATCTAGTCCTTCAAAAAGTTATGGTGCCTGAGCCCGGTGTTGGTAAGCTCGGGCCAAATTGGGTAGGACTCTACCGAGTAAAGCGGGTGCTCGGGGAAGGAACGTATGAGCTCGAAACCCTAGAAAGGAAACAAGTACCTCGGGCATGGAATATTGTCAACTTAAGGCAATATTACCTGTAATCACCAAGCTGAGTGGACTGTAGTCACTCCCAGAGCCTAAGGGCCAACATGCCGAGCTAACAAAAGACCTCGGCACTATAAGACCCAGTCACCTTTTCGGCATGGGCGAACTCCAGAAGGGGGTGGGACCGTAGTCGCTTCCAGAGCCTAAGGGCCAATACGCCGAGTTAACAAAAGACCTCGGCACTATAAGAATCAGTCGCCTCTTCGACAAGGGCAAACTCTAGGAGAGTGTACTATAAGTCACTCCCCCAGCCTAAGGGCTAAAACGCCGAGTTAACAAAGACCTCGACACCGTATAAGACCTAACCGCTTTATCAGCATAGGCCAAGTATTAATACCAAAGGCGCAGGCAGCTCGGGTGTGAATCCTATGATGCATAGCCCGCCCCAGTATACAAGTTGGACCCATTAGGGACAACCGACTTCAACTTCAGTAACCCAGGTGTAGACAGGTTGGGCATATGCCTTACTATGTTGTTCACCTCGATGTACATCATAAAATCACCCCTACTAAGTACGGGGAGACAACTTGGGGTGACGATAGTCAAGAAACCCCACTTCGGGTACTTATCTCTAACAGTTCGAGTGAAATAGTCACTTCGGAAAAAGAGTAAATCGCACAACACTTAGCAAAAAAAGAGAGGAACATTTCATTACTAGTTCTTATAAAAAAAAAAGTGGGCCTAATAGCCTGGGAGAGTACATCAAGGCAAAAAGAAAAAAGAGAACTGGGCTCAACCGCCCAGGAATAACCACTTCAAAGATTCATTTAGAAGAAGAAAAAAGAACAACCAGCCTTAAGGTCCCACCACCTCTACGTCCTCGTCGCTCTCCTCCAGGGAGTCGGGCTCCTCCTCCTCCGTAGTGTCCGCCGTCTCTGGGGCCAGGTCCTTCATTGTTACGCCTTCAAGGTTAAGGCCGGAGAACTTCTTCCGAACCAGCCATCGGCAACGCTTGAACCCCGAGCGGTAGGACTTCGAGTCATACTCGACCTGGAGGTCATGGAACTATTGGGACTCTTTAAAGTCCTCCATCGCCTTAGCCCGCTCTTCTTCCACCGCGGCGTCGAAGTTTCGGGTCTACTCGTGGAAAGTGGACTCCAAGCTCTGGACTTGCTGACGAAGAAGCTCCCTCTCCGCCGTCACCCTCGAAGACTCCTCCATATAACGGGTGCTCTCCTCAAACAATCGGGAGATCCGCACTTCCTAGTCCTTAACGTGCAACTCCTGGGCCTCGCTCCCCTTCTAAGTTTGAAGGACCTCACTCCGGGCCTGGTCGAGCTCGCGTTGGAGCCTCCGCACTTCTGACCTCTGGTTGGTGGCGTCCTGGGAGTGAATAGCAGTCTGACAGGCCATGGCGTGGATGGCGGAGTTCAGCTGCCAATAGAAAGCCAGGGTAAGTAAAAAAAAGGGGGAGAGAAAAAGGGAAGAAGCAAGCACTTACCACCATGTAGTGAGACGAGGTCAGCTTGAAGAGCTACCTAGGGTGCATCCCGTTCCAGTCCGCGATCTCCTCATGACTGACCACCTGCTGGCTCCTCTGTGAGGCCACGAGGAAGTTGGTGATGCTTTCATCACTCCCCTCGGTAGGGAGCCGCGAGAAGACGGTGGGGTCGGACCGCGCGGCCGGAGGGTACTACTCCTCGGGTGGGACCTCTTCTTCTTCGCCACCTCCCGCGGCTACTCCCTCGAACGGCACAGGTGGGACCTCTGGCGGCGGAACAAAGGCTGGGTCCGCAGCCCCGAACTCGGCGGCCCCAGAAGTGGACGCTTGGTCGGGGTGCGACCTCTTTGCCATATGCTTCTGGTTGTTCGACAACAGGCGACGTGCATCCACACCAGACATGTTGGCTGCAAGAATCACAAGGCATTAGTCCAACTCGCAAAAAAAAAAAAAGAAAAAAAAAGAAAAAAAAAGAGAGAAGGCGACCTAAAAGTAACCTACCGGGGCTTAGGCCGGCCTACACGAGCTTGTCCTCGGCCAAGTAATCTGAACAGAGAAAGCCGACCCCCGCCCAGGACTGTAGCGTTTCCCGAACCTTTGGGTCCAAGTCAACGCCCGGATCTTGAATGGCGGCCCTCTAGTGGGTCAGAAAGGGCCACCCCTCGGGGTTGTAAACTACAAAATAACCCCGCTTCCAGGCTGGGATCCTGTTAGGAAGCTCGTGGAGGAGCTTGAAGCCAGGACGGGGGGCAAAGTAATAAGAGCGCCTTTCTAGAGGGGCTCCGAGGGAGGCATTCTTAATTGACAAGATAGAGGCAAAGGTATCGAGGGAAAGAGGAAGACAGTACTTAAAGAACAGGAAAATAGTCCCCAAGTTCCGAACAGAGTTCGGGTGCAGTTAGTCTATGGTGACATTGAAGTGGGAAAGAACCTCCACTATCAGAGGGTGTAGAGGGAGTCGGAGACCAGCCACGAGCTGCTCTTCAAAAATCACGATCTCATCATGATCGTGTTCCCAGGGATAGTTACCGGATGGGAGGCTGTAAATAAGATCCCTGGGGAGGTTGTAATGAAAGACTAGGGCCTGAAGTCTCTCTATAGACATGGAGGAAGGACCGAAGCTATCCGGCTCCCGACCCCGGGAAGTGGAAGCCAAGTTACCGGAGCCTTCCCGAGCCTCCAAAGACTGCCCTTCGGGGAAACCCCAAGCTCCCCCTGAGCTCGAGGGGACCTTGCCCTGGTTACCGTCTCACGGGTACCCAGACATTATTGGACAAGACAAGGGACTCACCAGGAAAAAATGAACTGAGAAAGCAACGCGAACGAGGAGAGCTCGAGCAAACAAAGCAAAGGCACAACCTCAAAACTGAAAGCAAGGCAAGTTGGCATAAAAAAATGAGGCCTGGGGCCTTCCTATCTATAGCCACTGTGCCCGAAAGCCAACAGCTCTAATTAAAGCGAATCCAATGGCTCACAATAAAGACGGCCGCACGTATTCCGAAACTAAAGGCATTTTGGCGCATTTTTTGGCGCCCAAAAAAACCTGAAAACCACGCACAGTCGGTCAAAGTAATTTAAATTGCAGGTCAAATCCACCCGTCATTTCATGAACTCATCGCGCTAGAGCATGACCCTTAGCCCAAGGAGTGGGGGGCAATTGATGGAGGGTGATTTGACCCGAACTCCTAACCAGGGGACACGTGGATATGACTCGATGTAAATGATAGTTCAGCATGATAGCTTGGTCACAACTCGGCGTAATGAACTCGCTGAAACCCCAGCAGAATAGCTCGCTACAGAACGGCTTGCTGCAAGCTAGCTCGCTATTGGAGCTCACTACGAAGGAGTTTGCTACAAGGGAGCTCGCTACAAAGGAGCTCGCTATTGAGTAACCTGGAGTCGTCGGGAAACTTCTTATTCGACAAGACCGTGCCTGTCACACTACTCCTACGTCTCTTGTCTAGCGGCGCAGCACCTGCCAGTCCAGAGGACTGCGCCCACGTCTCACGTCAGGCGGCGTCGTGCATGCCAGTTCTGCATAACGTCTCTCAAATGACAGGACCATACTCTGCGACGGATACCTGCACCAATCGAATCAGCCTGGCGAATAACGGCTGCAGCAAAGAATCAGAGGCGGTTACACCCGATTCGACAGAGCATTAATATATAAGGACTCCAACTCCCAAAGAAAAGGGTAATTGAAAACTACGCATCTTCACTCTTAGCATTTATTTCTTCGCAACTCTCTCAGTTTTTTTGCCGAGTTCTAACTTAAGCATCAGAGTGTTCCCGCCGGGCGAGCTCCCCGGGAATCGTTCATCCTCTTCTTCTTCTCAAGTACCGTCCGTCACCAACTTGGAGTGTGGCCCCCTGCCAGTTAGGAGTGACCAGATCGTGCTACATCAAGGCCTATTTCATTTTTTTGGGAAGTAGGGGCAAGTAAGTTCATAGGCCCCACAAATAAGTATTTCTCAAGAAAAACTTTCCCGGATAAGTGCATTTACATAGATAAGACCAATACATGAATGAGGCCTTAAAGAATGTGAATTTTTTGAGTCATACATGAACATGAAAATGAACATGGAAAAAGTGGTCAATGGGAACTACAATCTCATTGACCGACTCCCCCCCCCCCTCTTGCGCCCTTTAGAGTGAGGCTAAGAGAGAGGTGTTCTTGCTCTTATTGAGACTTGTTTGAAGTTTTAACCTAGACCAATTGTAACCAAATGAAATGTGGTATTTAATATTTGACTAACAAGAGGGCACTGCTTTAAAAACCAAACCGAACCGGATGATTGAACCTTTCGACCCAGGAATTGGTCATATATCTGAGTCCATTTTTAGATTGGACCATTCTTTTGAAAAAAATCATTGAATTAGTCAAAGAACTGTTGACTTCGACAGTTGTGGGCAACGATTTGCAGTCTAATAAAAAATAATTTAATTTTTTAAATTATTTACAAAAAAGAAAAAGAGGTTGAGATATGGGAGGACTGATACACGACCTCAGATCTAAGACCACTAAAATCTGTGTTTGTGTGTGTGTGAGAGAGATAGAGATAGAGAGAGAGAGAGAGAAAGAGAGGGAGGGAGATATTAGAGAGAAAGAGAGGTAAGATTTCACATATGAGATCTAAGATCTGAGATTAGAGAAAGAAAGAAACCAGATCTCAGATCTCAAATCAGAGAAAGAGGCCTCCATTGCCATTATCATCGCTGTTATAGGTGAACGTCGCCTCCTCCTCCTCTTCCTTTCCTTCCTTCCTTCCTTTCCTTTCCTTTCCTTTCCTTTCTTCTTTTTCTCGTCCAACATCCACCTAGTTCTATCTCTCTTTTCTCATAAAAAGAGAAACATAACCTTAATACACTATAGGTCAAACCACCCAAACCGTTCAACCTGAATGATCAAACCGCTGACTTGGAAACTGGTGATCAAAGTGGTTCTGTTTCCGATTTGGTTCTTAAAACCCTACAAGAGGGCATTCTAGAGGTAGGAGTAAAAGGAACAAATATTCAAATTTTAAAATATGGTAACATATTGGTGTATATTGTATGATATGCATCAATTTTCAAGGCCACTAACATGTTGGTTCCTTAGAGTTAGGTTTAGTAGCAAAGCCAAGAATCTTCTTTTGGAAGTCATATAATTTTTTTAACCTTATGGTAATGAAAAAGTTATACGAAGTCAATTGCATTATAAAATATTGTTATAGAAAGTCATAAATGAATAAATAATATGACAAATAAGAGTAATGCCATGTCTTTTGATTATAGGCTTTGTGAATAAGCTCACCGCATTACTTTTCCCATGATACAACAACTTAGCAAAAACAAGAAAATAAGAGAGGAGGTAGGGTTTGGAGAGAAATAGGATAGGAGAACTTGGGTCGATTATGCTTTTTTCAAGTGGAGGGTTTTGAACTCGGTTTTGAGTGCTTCTCTACATTTGATTGATTTGTGTTGATAGAATGTCTTTGGAGAAGCTATTAAAAATTTAAAACTATCTTCACCAAAAAATTGAATTCTCAGTTTAACGATGACATTTTCTTGGCTTTCTGTTGTTTTCGCCAAGGGTTCCACTATGATGCTAGAAAGACGTCATACTAGAAAAACTTACAACCAATTAATCAGGATCTTAAAACTGGGAATCAATCAAATGGGTTTTCACCAAAATTCTCAAGGGTTGTGATTAGTCAAAGCCTTTTAGGTATGATGTCTTTCCAGCATCATATATTTTCCCTTTCACCAAATATAGTTTGCTAGCTGTTCATTTAGCACCTACCTTGCAGTGCCAGAAGCCACTTCAGGCCTCTCAAATCACTCTGAATTTACTATCCACAAATTGTTCACACTTCCATAGTTTCATATGAATTCACATCAACACCCCATTGTACATCTGAATCATGTATTGGAAACATATCCGAATGACAAATACAAGAGATATTCCTAATGCACACTGAGATTTGCATGTGACACATGCTCTGTGGGATACTGATGTGATCCCGTTCCATATTTGCAGAAGGACAAGGGAGATATTCATAATGCATAGCATTGGAAAGGACCCACCTCTATTCTTAGTTCTACCCTTGGTTAGCTTAAGTGGTATAAATTGTCAAATCAAGAAACAAAGTTTTGACTGAACGAAATTTGGGAGGGATTTGATTAAAGAAATATGCAACCCATTTAAAGTGTCATTTTATACGTATTCTATGAGTTTTTAGCTGAAAAATGTTCCAATCGACATGTTAGCAGTTGAGTTTTCTAGAGAAAATTGGTTAACCTATTATCTATGTAGCCGCGTGTTAAGGTATGATTGAACTACAAGAATTGGAATTGGGTCACTGTGGAGCGAGATAGGATTAATTGAACATAATAGTTGTTTCTTAGGCTGTGGAATAAATTATGATAGTCCACATCATGGTTCCCAATCATTTAATCTCTCAGTGTGGGCTTCATGTATTTGATAATTGACATGAGCATGATCATTGGTCTCACAACTGGATACACAGGACATGATCATTGGTCTCACAACTGGATATACAGGACATGATCATTGGTAAGGGTGTCAATGGAATGGTTTTGGGTTGGACCCCATCCAGTCTAAAATCAATTTGGATAAATTCGATGGACCAACAAGACATATTGGATTAGACCAATTTGGTCCAAAATATTTATTATATTGGATTAGACCTGGTCCATCTATAATAAATTTATATTTGATTAGGTTGGATTAAGCCAATATAGATATCAATGGACCGGGTTTGGGTTGAAACCAATCTAAATCAAAATGAATTTGAACAGATTAGACAGTCCAGACATTGAATTGGACCGATCCAAAATAATCCAAAATATTCATTGGATTGAATTGGACTGAATGACATCCAGTGCGTCTAGTAATCCGAATTCATGTATAGCTGCATGAAACAAAAAAAATGGTTTTGACTTCCTTTTTCATCTGAACCGTAGGGAAATAAAATATCTAATTCCTTTGAGTTTCTCCCCAATTAACCAAAATTCCACTAAAAAATACAAAAATATAGGTATTCCCCCATATTTCATTCAGTTATGTGGCATAAAAATGTAAAAATAGAAAGAAAATTAGAAGGGTCTATTTGATCAATACCTGAATAAAAGTCAAAATTAAAATCTTAAATCGAAATGGTCTATTCTCTTGCTTGTTTATTTCAGATATGAACCATAATCGACTAGAATAGGATTTTCACCCCTACGGGTAGGGGTATTGATTGGACTGGATTTTGTCCAATCCGATCTAATTCAATGTGAGTCCATTACAAAAATGGACCAGGTCCAATCCAATCCAATGAATAATATGGACCATTTTGGACCGGTCCAATTCAATGTTCAGACCATTCAATTTGTTCAATTTCATTTTAATTTAGATTGGTTTCAACCCAAACCCGGTCCATTGACACCTATATTCTTATCTTATATCAATGGACCGGATATTGGCTTAATCAAACTAAATCCAATATAAATTTATTACGGACGGATCAGGTCCAGTCCAATCTAATAAATATTTTGGATCGGATTGGTCCAATTCACTATGTCTTTTTGGTCCGTCCAATTCGTCCAAATTGATTTTGGACTGCACGGGATCCAGTCCAAAACTGGTCCATTGACACCTTTACCTACGGGAGAGGGAGGGAATGGCCATTCCCTCAAATGAAAGAGGAATGAAATTGGATTCCAATTTCACCCAACTAAACAGTTGAAATCCAAAATGGCCTATTCGCCTGAACTAAATGAAACCTAAGATTCAAAGAATTGACTAATCTAATTCTAAATCCACCCTAATATAAATGAAACTTTGTTAATTTGGACAAAGAAGATAGCATGACTTTTTAACTCCTATTTTTCATTCAAAGGGAGGATTTCTCGACGCCAATAAGCTATACCAGATATATCCTCCCATAAGACCAATAGGAGCTCCACTGAGGATGGATATGGTTTCTATACCGAGTATCGAGACCTTTGCATCATAAATATATTAGCCATTCTATCAGCACATCTATTAGCCTCGCTATAGCAATGAACCAACAAGGCAACTTGTATATTTTCCAACTGTTCCTAAGTACTAAAAAAGAGAGTCTCCATCTTCCAATTTAGACATTTTCGAGTTATTAAAGCTGAGATTGTGGATATGAAGTTTGACTCAACAATAAGCCTTTGAATTCCTTTGCTCCTCGCTTGCAATAAGCCTTCACGAATGGCCCATAACTTAGCCACCTTGTCAACACCTGATTTTTGCTCGGTGTACTGCTTGAACACCTAATTCACCCCAAACAAGGGATCAGACCCTCCAGATCTCTCTGAAACACCCAAACAACCCAAAAATCCCAACCTTCAGCCCCAAAGCCCCTAAATCCACTGTTAAACATATCCAATACCAATCTAATGGCCCCGATTAACCCCATCTACACTTTTACCCTCAGATCAAACACCACCACCAGACTTAAGACCTCTCAAAATAATTACCCATAAAATTTCAGCTCAATATTCCCCCATTTATCCTATCATCAAGAGAAGATTCCATTTTGATGTCTCTCGTTAGCCTAAATACTCAGAACCCGGATTCCCTTGATCTTAATACATCCAAACCAATCAAACCACACCATTAAACTCCAAATACATCAAAACACTTGCCCATGAAGTTTCAACCCCAGATTCCCCCATTTGCCCTACCACTTGTTGATCCAAATTCCTGCAATCTTGACCTTCTAAGACTAATCAAACATCACCATGAGATCCCGAACACCTCCAAATACCCACCTATAAAATTTCAGCCCAAAATTCCTTTGCTTACCCTTTCATCACACCAAGATTCAATTTTGAAGCCCTAGATTGATCGAATCAAGCCCTTTCCATATTTGCCTGATCCAGACCCAATGGCCCAATCTGACCTTACTAATCACCTCAGACTACCCAAAAACCCTATCCTATGAAATTTCACCAAAACTGCCTTCGTTTACCCTTTCATCACACAAAGATTTTGTTTCGAGGCTCTAGATTAATTAAATCAAGTCATCTTCCAGATCTGCCTAATCTAGGTTCATTTTACATAATCTGACACTACCACTCCACCCAGAATGTCCACAACCCTACCATGCCAAATTTCAACCAAAAATACCCCTATTTGACCATTCATCAAAAAATATCAAATTTCGGCCAATCTCATTAGCCCACACATGCAAAACCCCTCTTTGTGGTCAGACCCACCTTAACCCTCTGACAGTTGACCCAAACCATCCATCATTGAATCAGAGACCCAGTCTGACCACCCCTTAAACCGATTTAGACTTGAATTTACAAAGTTACAAAATGCTCATTTAAATTCTCATAAAGTACAAAAGCACCCCAACGCTCTTTAAAAGGGACTGAATATCTCATTTTGCCCTAATCTGCGGTTGGTTACTGTTCATCTCCCTCTTCCTCTTGCCAGCGGCGGTGAACCAGAGGTACCTTTTCCCGGTCATCCTCTCCCATCCCTTTCTCTCTTTTTCTCTTTCCCTCTCTTCTTCTTCTTCTTCTTCTTCTTCTTATAATCCAAAATATTTACCATTAATCCACCACTGTTCATCATCTTCTTCGTTGAATAGCGGCGGTATTTCTATCCTTCTCCCAACAATCCCTCTCTGTCCAGGCCTTCCCCTCTCTCACTTTATTTCTTGATCCAATTTCTCACATTTTCCATTCTCATTGCTCCAGTTGTAGTCACCTTCCTCCCTACGGAAAATAGGACGACTGGATTTCGATTACCAAACAAAGTTGTCTCTATTACATGAGCTTTGTGTGAGTCGAACAAAGTAAAGATATTATCGTCGATCCACTCACATTCAAAAGATGGAAGCAGACCCGATTGACCAGCTATAACCTCTAACTCATACCTTTGGAGCACATCAAATTCACCCGGGTTCCTCACTCATAGCATCAAACCGACAGGCCAGGACATTACTCAAGTAATTCGAACCGAACCTCTCCTTTTTTTTTTTGCTCTAATAATGAAGACTTAAGGTTGAAGAATGGATCGATGGAGCAAGTTCCATCGGAATGGCTCTCGTAGATCTCATCTCCAACCTAGTCCAAACTAAAATCTGATGTCTGCTCTCAAGTTTGTCTATATTTGAATATGGTATCTTAGGAATCAAGTTATGACCAATCTTTTCTTTTTTGATCCGTCTTTGAGATTAGTACTAGTAGGGGAATGGTTATTAGTTTAGTCATGTTTTCATTCGGATTTACTTGTTCTAGAAATGATCAATGGGATGATAGAATACATTTACTCCTCTACTTTTCAGTTTATCTCTATGATAATAAAATTCATAGCCTCAATTGTATAGGGCTTCCCTTTACAAAGCTTGGGGTGAAATACTTCAGTCGAGTAATCTCTTCCCTTTCCTTGCCCCCTTTTTCATTTTCTCCCTTCTGATATGAATATTTAAGTTCTATCTGATAATTTAATATCTATTAAGGTTACAGTTGCAGTAGGTTGTTCTAGTCTTTCTTTTCTTCTCGTATCAAAGCTGATAGAGCCGATTGATTTTCTCGATTGTTTATTGGATTTCTTATCATTTGAATATTTTATCTTCTCTTGGACACTTCATCCGAAACTGTTTAGTTGTCTCTCCTAAGATTCATTAAGAGTTTCGTTTCTAGCTCCCTGGCTTATCATGAATAGTATTTCATCATCTCATGTATGTTTATCATTTGATGCATCTCTGTTTGAGTAGTTACTTAGTAACATTCCTTTTATTAATAAGACATCATTTATTTAAGTAGTTACTTCTGCTTCATATTGTAGGCAACTGTTACCATGTGGGCCCCACCTATTGGACCCAGGAAAGGGGTGCCTAACCCCTTTCTTATCCCATCTGAGTCTTACTCAGACTGGTTTAGTTAGTGCCTTGGGCTACAAGAGTCACTATTGAGCTAAAATGATTTTGATATCATTCTCAGAGGTCCCATCACCTTCATTTCGTAATCTAATGGGTGGCGACTCCACCAGCCCAAGTGAGTCGTTTCTTGACACTTACACACCTCATTTGTTGTTTCTCCAATTACAATCGTAAAACCACCTTCCCACCGTCCCATGTGATCTCTAAATAGTCCTATTGCAATTGCCAACCCTGGATTACCTTTAACAGCACCATCAATATTAAGCTTAGTCCATCCATTAGGAAGAGGTTCCCAATGAATGCTTCTCCATACCCTGCCATCACCATTTGAAACTGGCAATGAAATACAATTAGAGATTGTAATTTATCTGTTTTTTAATAGATACATTATTGATAGGTTTACCCTAAAATATGTACTCATTTCTTGTCTTCCACATTGTCCATATCATATAGCATAATGTAGATTTTTCAAAAGTATCTAACATGACCAACATCTGCATCAGCCATTCATTAAAATTTAGTGGAGGGAAGTATAATAAAAAGGAATTCCAAACTTCTTGAGCCATGGTACAGGTAGAAAATATATGATCAATATCCTTTACTTCAGCTCCAAAAATTTTATAGCTTGGATCTTGAATTATATTCCTATAAGTTAAATAAGTTGAAGTTGGGAGTCTACCCAAAAGTAACCGCCAAACAAAGTATTTCACCTTATAGACACATGGTAACTGTCATATTTTGACAGGAAACTTTTGGAAATTTCCAAATTGTTCCTTGAAGAGATATTTGTACGCTGATTTTAATGTTACTTGACCATTTTTTCTATTTCCCCAATACCACTCATCCTCTAAATCCAAGTTAAAAGGGAGAGGAATTGCTCTTATTCTTCTAATAACGTTTTTCGGCAAAAGGGACTCTACTTCTTGAAGATTCCAATCATTATCTCTTATATAATCAGCAACCATGATTAGATTATTTTGTGTTACCGGTCCTTCCAATCAGAATTGGTTCAATGGGATGTTCATGGCCCAGCAATCATCCCAAAATTTTGTTTGCAGACTCGTCCCTATTCTACTTTTGATCCCCCTTTTTAACCATCTAATGCCTTTAATTAAGCTTTTTCATCCCTAAGAATCGCTAGCAGTAGCTTTCATATCCCCAAAACTCCTGCCTCTCCCATATTTTGAAATCATAATTTTTGCCCATAATGAGTCTTGATTGTGTAGTAAACCTCTAAGCATTTTTTATCAGAAAAGCTATACTAACCAGAGAAGTTTCTTTCAACCCCAATCCCCCTAATTTCTTTGGTCGTATAAAAAAATCTCCATCCCACTTGATGTTGCTTTTGATTTTGTTGAGTTGAATCCCAAAGGAAACTTCGTTTACATTAATCAATTTAGTTTGCCACTTGTATTGGAATTTTAAAACTATGTATCATGTGGTTAGGGATATTCTCAGCCACACTTTTTATTAAAGCATGCTGACCAACTAAGGAGAGAGAATCACTCTGCCATGAAGTTAATCTAGATATCACTTTATCCACCAATGAATGAAACATAGTCCTAGTAGCACGTCCTAAAATTAAAGGCATCCCTAAATATTTATCCAAATGTCTAGTACTTGGAATGCCCCTATTTTTGGATAAAGTTCTAATTACCCTTCTAGGCACATTGGAGGAAGAGATCATTGTCAGCACCCAGATTTTGCTTGGTCCCTTCCCCTACCTCTTCGTACCCTCCACTTGGACCTCAAAAACTAGGAAACACAACCAGGTTAACTTGACACTTTCCAAAACCCGAAATACCCTCCCTTGACACAACCTATGGGACGGATAAGAACATTGAGATCAATATCACTGTTCGATCAAACATCATCACAGACTTGGAAAACTATAAATTAGTTACACATCAATTTTCATTACTAAACCGCAAAGATCCATCGTTCATCACACCAACTTCCTTTCTAACGGCCCAGATCTATGCGATATTCAAACTCCAACTCCATAAAATCAAATCCAACACACCCATCACCTCAAGATCACTAGGAAGCAATCAACTAGCAAATCCCACCACAAATCTACGATGATCAAACTACAAAAACATCAACGTCCCATTTTGATGGCCCTGAATGATTTCCAAGATCGACCATATCTTTCTCATATCAGAACTATCCACTTGATGCCTCACCTTAATCTGTGTCTACCCACCAAATTGTAGCTCAAAATTCCCCCGTTTAACCCACCATCAAGCCTATATCCCATTTCAACAATTCTTATTAATTAGAGCATACCATTTGTCATCCCAACTTCATATGACCAATCAGACCTTACCACCATGTTCAAAAATCCAAAAAACCCTAGAATTTCAAATTACACGACCAAACTCCTCAATTTGCCCACTAAAAAATTAAGATTCCATTTTGGGCCCTCTCGTTGATTGAAAAACCATAAGCTAAGATCATGATTTGAACTAAATCTGTTAATCCAAACATTTGATCAAAGATCCATAGCTTTCATCAGATTTGGGGTGATCAAAAATGTCTACCTACCAAATTGTAGCTCAAAATTCCCTCATTTGACCATTCATTAAACAAAAATTCTATTTCAGCAAATCTTATTGATCCGAAGTTGTCAATCATAGATCTCCATCATTCCAACCCTATTTGTCCGATTTGACCTCACTATTGTGTTTAGATACCCAAAAACCCTAACACACCAAATTCATCCGTTTGATCGTTAAATTATAAAGATACCATTTCGACGTTATTTGTTCCAACCTGAAGCTTCAAAAGGGTGAGGGACTGATATTAACCCCTTACCTAGCCCATTAGAACACCTGGACCAATGAAATTGAGCCTAATAGACCCAAAAAACCCAAAGGTACCCCCACATAAAGCTAAGAAAACAAAACTACATTTAAAAGTTCATCAAATTTACATTTTCTGCCATTGACAACCCCAAATACGAGACTGCTATGCCAGGCACGCCCCAAGCTCCCATTGGACACATAAAACCCATGAAAATCACCCCAAATCAAAGATAATCTTTCACCAAAGAGGAAAAGTTGATTGATCACCATTTTCTTTGAAAAATCCTTACCCATTCTCTTGTAAAAGTTTTCTTGAAGCCCAAGCCTTGTGATTTGATGAATTCCAGGCCACTTCCCTTCCCTTCCTCTATAAATACAGTCCCAACTCAAGCTTTGAAAGGAGGAGGAAACCTGAGGGAGGCTCGAGAGAGAGAGAGAGAGAGAGACGGGGAAGAGAAAAGAGTGTTTTCTCCCAACCCATATACTGCCTCTTATTCACCCGAAATTCGGAGGTACTTTGAACTTCAAATTCTGAACTCGCCTCCTCCATTTTCAAGTGGAAGTTGTTGCAACTAAAAGCATTCCCTAGCTTAAGAACCCATTTAAACTTCATCCTATATCATCCCTAGCTGCTGGAAAACTTTTGACAAGGTACATACGAAAGGTAAGTCTTTCATTTTAACTTCTAAACCTGATTTCATAATCTCTATTTTTTTTTAGTTTATTTTGGGTTGCTTTAGTTTTAAGACCTTGGAGAAGCATTGTTCTCGACTTCTTTTAAACTAAGTATAGAGGTAGAGAGGAAAGGGCCCTATGGAAATTAGTACCTAAGACCTGATAACATAACCTCAAAGTCAGTCTGAGGAGAAGCTGAGAGCACGTTTCTCCAAATTTTATAAATTTTAGCAGTTGTGTTTATTGGTTTTCTGAAAGAAATTGAACCTAAATAACTCCCTTATTTGAATGCTACAGTAGCTTGGAGAGAGGGGTTCCTAATACCTTCTCTCTCCTAATCCTTGGGACCCGAAATCTCTCGATTATGTGCCTTTTCCATGGAGAACGGAATTACTATCAAATACTTAAATTGAAATTTTCAAATATAAAAATGATGGCCCATTTCCTCTAAAAAATGGGTGTAGACTCCATTTCTATGAGTCGTCCATGAGCTTCCCGGAGCTCATAATCATTAAAAATTTTCTTAAGCTATTGTTTCTCCTACCTATTCACAAAATGAATGTAATATACGCAAAACACACCTCAACTATTTTAAATAACCTTGACACATTATAAAAATGTCATCTGCAAAGAAAAGATGGGATATGGGAGGCATTGACATAGAAAACCTACAAGGTTTTAGGTTCTTCTACCCCTAGTAGGACAAAAAGGCACAAGAAGCTCTCCATTAAAAATTAATTGGATGGAAGCCTGTGAAAGACCAGCTCAATTTATCATACACTTTCTCTAAGTCTATTTTTAATCCTAGATATCCTCTTATTCCTTTTTTATGTTTGAAATAGTGGAGGATCTCATGCATAAGGACAATGTTGCCTTGAATATTCCTCCCTAGAATGAAACCCATTTGGCTCTCAGAGATGATGTATGGCAGGAATGGTTTCATACAATTGACAATTATCTTGGTAACCACTTTGTAAATTGTTTACATAAACTTATAGGTCTGAATTGACCTACTTTCTCTGGAATAGCTTGTTTTGGGATCAAAGTAATCAAAGTTTGATTCAATTCCCTAAGAACTTCCCCAGTTTGGAATATTTCTATAATAACATTTATCGCATTATTTCCTATAATATTCCAATGTTTCTTATAAAAATTCCACAGTAAGAGTAAGATCAGAATGGGCAGTGATCTGAAACCGTACGAGGCAAGTACAATAAACTGGCTCTCTGAAATAGATGAATCCATTCCGCATTGTAGAGCACCCTATCCAGATGTGTCTGCATATATATATGTCTTCTACTTGACCACGTAAATCAATCTTGGACCATGGTAAGGCATACCCATAAGTTGACATATATTCATAGTTTCATGCAATGTAACTCATTTTCTGAGAATTAGGAGATCGACCACCTCTTTTCTCCTCCATATTAAGGACTGCATTAAAGTCTCCTAGTAAAACCCAACCCATAGTTGATGTAGTGCACCAGTGATTGTATTTCCATCCACGTTTCCCTATTTCTTTTGAGGCTCCGGATGGCCTTACACAGCTGAGAACACCCATTTTGGCTGAGAAAGATGCAAATGAATTACCGCATGAATACATCTGATCCACTTGAGATACGGGCAGCTTCAACACCAACCTCTTCATTAACATCCAAATACCACCTGAAAAACCTTGAGCATCCAGGAGAGAAGAAACAAAATCTTAAACAGAGATATAAATTAGTAGGGATTAGCTGAGGGGATTTGCTTTAAGAGCCGGATTAATACATTGTGTCATGCAAAGAGGAGGATTTGCAAAACATAACCTTAATTTGGAACATTGTGTCATATGTAGCTTTGTCATCCATGTAAATTGAATGAAGATTTGGCATTTCATTCCAGGTGAACAAAAGAAATCATTGAAAATCTTGGAGATTTTTCTAAAAATCTTGTTGATGATTTCCATTATGATGGTACCTAAGAAATTAATAACCAATTCATACATTTTCTGTACCTAAAATTGCTTTCTTTCTATGAAATTTCTAAAATTTCACCAAAATTAGAGAGGAATGAAGGGTGCACCGGTGGATATGCAACTTTGTGTCAGACGTGGCTAAATTTATGGCTACGTGGCAAATCAAAACCATTTCTATTGAGCCCACCTGGAGACTAGCACGTCATCCAAAATTTCCCAAAGTCTAGATTTACATCTCTATGGCCCTATTTGATGATTAAATACATGTTCAACTTAGAAGTACTTATTTTAACAATCACTTAAGGCTGTTTGGTAACCCATTTTTCAAATCACTTATTATGTTTTTAAGCACTTATTGGAGAGGGGATATTTGGTAAATTACATTCCGCATAAGTGTTAATATTGACACAAATGACAATTTTACCTTTCATTGTAGATTATTCAGATCTCTTCCTTTCCCTCTCATTTTCTTCACCGAAACTATTGGAACCGCCGGAACTGTAGATTGGCACTCTAGTTTCTAGGAGTCTAGTTTTAGAGGAACTGACCCTCCGTCTATGTCATATATTCCTCTCGGGTTTCTTTCAACTGTGAACCGAGTTTAAATTGTAAGCAATGGCATCAATAATGGGCGGCCAGTTTTTGTGGTCAATATATCTGCTCCCTGTTTGTTATCCTTCAGAACTCATGGGAGGCACATGCCACCACACTCTGTTAAGAATGCCAAACTTGGTTGATGCGACTATCAATATTGAACAACCCTTCGACTGTCTCAACTCTCAACTCTCGGGTTTTTGTGGTCAATATATCGGCTCCTCCTGATCCTGAACTCGACTGTCTCAACTCTCAAGCAGTTGGGTATGAGGGTGTCGATGATGATAATAAAAGAATTGCCTGCCTGGGATATTTTCCCTACAGAGATGTTGTCCAAACGTGAAGATATTCAAATTGGAAATGGACGAACCCCGGCATCTTGATTGGGTGGGCACCACTGCTAAAGACCAAGCATGTTTCACTCAATCTTCTCCTTCTTCTGTTTAATTTTAGTCCTTCATAAATGTGCTTGCTTTTTAGGAGCTGGTTGATACTGAGGAAATTGAGAGGGTATGTTTAGCTTCGAGGAAGAAGACTTCTGGAAATCACATATGATCTCTGGTTTCCCTCTCAGCACCCTCAAGAATGTAGAGCTCAACTGGCTCAGTAGAAGCAGAAACGAGGTCCTTAGATGGCCAAGCTCTTGTTAAAGAATGCTGAGGTGCTGACTGCTGCAAGCGATCGATGTCCATCCGTTCCATTCCAAATGCTCAACCAAAGGATTACTTTAGAGCTTCCAACTACACAACTACTTCGAGTTGAAATTTTCCAACAGCTTCTCCATATTTTCGTATAGTGTTCTTGTAAAATCTGATTGTCGTAGTAATGCTTTCAGAGTTCAGCGCTTAAAATTCTGGTGATGGTTTGTGATGAACCTGCTGTGCCTTACCTTTCAGTTCACCTTCGCTCGTCAATAATACAGACGGTAGTATTTCCTGCATCTCTGAAATTTGCCAACTTCCTCACAAAATCCTCTTCCTCTCTTTCAGAGAACTGAACCTGGACAGCCCTCTTGTTCAAAATATTTAAATTAGGAGAACCCAAATTTAGTACTCTGTTTCTCCCTAATATCCAAGAGCTGTGAACTTGGGTCGTCTCGGAGCTTCCGAAAGGCATTAATGGCAGAAATAAACTTGAATTTCCTTAGATATTCTTGGGCTAGAGGGATTACAACAAGCCAAATGAACGTAACTCCGGCCACAAAAAATGGGTTTCGGTTGAAGAAATCGTCAATTGAAATTAGAACTGATTCCAGGTTGATCTTATTCGACACCTGCTCAGCGGAAATACTGGTTTCAGTGGCATGCAGGGGAAAGAGCACAAACTACCATGAAAGCGAAGGGTAGTTGAAGTTTCAGAGAATTTCGCAAGAAAGAAACTGCTTTGCAGACTGAATAGCGGTTATCTAGGCGATTTAGAAGATGGGTAATCGTAATTTCGGCACCAAGTTCCATCTGTCTGATCAAAAGATGGTCTTCAGGAAAGGAAGAATGAGGGAGGCATGATTTGAGTTCAGGGGTGGTGGGGGAATGCAACCGACCTGCAACCAAACGTCGCCGGTGGACCTGCAACTAAATGCCGCCGCTGCCTGTTGCTGTAGGGTTTCGAATGAAAGGAGAAGATGATAAATTCGAGTGGGGGTACCTCTTTTTTACCAAACAGCCATAAATATTAAAAATCACTTAATGTGTGATCCCATGGAATACTTATTTAAGTGTTTTCAAACACTACCTACATCTTGGTTCTTAGTCAAATTACAACTCTACATCGATCTCCCCTCGGCCCTCCAGTCGCTAACTCGGGATCTGCTGCTGCTCATTTAAACAACCCATGAAAAATGGTTGCCAACAAAGCCTTACTTCTCCGTTAGTTCTCCCCTTACCGTATATGTATGTTTTCTGCTCCAATCGCTTTCACCCAAGTGTAGAAGTTCTCAGACGCCGAGCACCTAGTACTGCCTGCGATTTGTGACTTGTGAGTAGCCAAACCACTCAACCTAAATTTCGCTCCAATGTAGCTGGCATCACAACAACCGATTTCAAATAAGCATACTCTCTGCCTTCTCTCTTTTCTGTTTCTACAAAATCTCTTTAGTTTAGACTGTAGATTATTCTGTCTTTGTCTCTGGATTTAACTTATCAGAGAGAATTTTAGCTTCTTTCTTCTTCATCTCGTCCACACAATCAAGATGTGATGTATCTGGTAACATCTTTAGGCAGATATCATGGCATCTGTGCTGCTGGACCTAACAAACCCTAATAGTTCTTTCTCCACGGAGAGCATGAGAACTCATGATTGCTTTTAGCTCTCAATTTTCCTTTTGTTCCCCACACCCAATTGTTCATCTGTAGGAAGAAACGAAACGAGAATGGCTGCAAGTAGTTTGGTCACAGAAGCAGTGTGGAAGGAAATTGTATCGACCCGTTCAGGTCTACCTCTGTGCTTGTTTAAGCTCAATTCAATCAGCATCTCTGCTTCTATCCTACCGAATAATGTTTATTTGTTTCCTTTCTTATTTCTTATTGTTTTTGGATCGTTAAACCGCATTAAATGACGCAAAGGTGAACTAAAATGGTGCAGTGACAGACGATCAACTCTCAATGTCAGTAATTCTTCTCCATTCTAAAGGCTTGGATTAGTTGATAATAAAGATAAGAAAAATCTCTAAACCTAATTGGAATTTAATCCAGCTTGCACTTCCTGTTCGGAAAGAACTTTGAGAGAGCAACCAGGATAGTTGATCAGAGAGGTGTCAAGAGGATTTCTGGTGAACTCAGTGGTCGTTCTGTCTTCCAGGTTTGTAATATTATTCACTCTCTTCTATTCTTTCTTCCTCAACTTTGTATCTGTTCATTTGGGTTTTTAGTGGCCATTTATTTTACTGTTATTAGGTAACAGGAGAATCCAGGAAGAAGGAGGAGTATTTCTGTTTTCCCGAGCACTACTGTGCCTGCTATTCTTTCTTCTATGATGTTGTCAACAGGGGAGAACAGATTTGTGTAGGAAAATTCTTTCTTACTCATTATTAATGGGACATTTTACACTTTTTTGTGCTCAATCGAGTTCCCTATGTATTATTGCTTTGTCACCTGATGTTCCGTTTTATTCTCTTTCCTCCTTTCTCATTACAGTGTAAGCATCAATTAGCTGCACGGCTTGCTGTTTCAGTAGGAGCATGCGTGGAAGTCAAGGTGTCTGATGAGCAACTAGCACTACTGCTTTCCAAATTTTGATATCTTTGGACAGTACTGAAATTTTTAATTGAGAAGGTATTGAAAGACAAAGTTGACTTGTTTGTCTCTTGGGGATTCAAGACTCACTATGGATGTTTTTGGTTCAGAAGGTCAAATAAACAGAGGATTGAGTGCCATTAATCAGCAACCAATGCTGATTCGTGTCCCTTTCTCTGTCTTCTTAATGTATTCCGAGGAGAGTATGGATCAGTAGTCCAAATCTTTTTTAAGTTGTAGCTTGTATGTTTCAGTTAGGGCGTCTGATCTTTTGTACTAGTTGATACCAAACAAAAATGTTTCTTCATGGCTTTGGAGGTATTATGGAGTGTAAATGAAGCAAGGGTTCCAAGATGCTTGGTTTAAATACTCTGTGACACTGTATTATCTGCTCCTTATGAGTCTTTTATGGGATGTTCACAGTTGAACTTCATCTCATTCTTTATACCAGTTGAGAATAAAGGTCTGTTTTTTGGTTGATATACTTGCATGCAAAAGAGAAAAGAAGATGAAAAATAAAAGGGGTTTCTATAGTTCAGTCCACCCCTAGCATGGAGCTAGGATTCCTAGGGATGGACTGAATCCTGCCCGTGGATTGTTGCCAAATTCACAGGCAGGATGCGGTAAAAATGGATAGGTAAAATGACTTGTATTCATTTGCAGATAGGAAAAAGTTGCCGGTTGCTTCACTAAAGACTATACCATTTTCTTCCTCCAAAAGGTTCCAAATGTGACTCATATCTGGATTTCATTGATCATCTCATCTCCTGTCTTAGCAATATTTTGGTGCTGTGTATGGTATGAAAATGTTTACTTAAGGCTTGCTTGTTTTTATTGCTATATTAGCTACAGTTGAGGTTAGAGATGGAAACCACCACTGGGTAATTGGCTTTTGTTTTGACTGGAGAATATGTGGTTTGATGTTTTTTAACGAGTACCTGAGATATTTCTCCTAAAAGGTTGCATTGAGTTCTAAATGCATGTGTCAGAAATGTATGGTTTGATAGACATTCAAATCAAGGTCAAAGTATTGGAAATGCTATGCGGAAAGGTAAATTTAAGAGGCATATCGAGATACACCTTGGATACACATGGATATGGACAAAAAATTAAGATACACATGAAAACACTTGGAAATGCTATAAATACTCTAATAAATCATAAATAAATATCAATATCACTAAATATAAAACATAAATGAGCTATTTATGCATAAAAATAGCATGTTTTAGTGGGTTTTATGAAAAAAACATATTATAATCAATAAACGGGAAGTCGGGAACAGAAACATACTATCTAATTATGGACATAATAGATCAAGTAATTATTTTGCATGTTTTATTCTAAAAATTAAATTAAAATTAAGAAAAATAAATATATAACAAAAAAATTGAATGGATTTATGGATATAATAGATGAAATAATTATTTTGCATATTTTATTCTAAAAGTATACTAAAATTTAAAAAATAAATAAATATCAATTATTCAATGTTTTAAAACACAGAAGTGTTCCACTACCTAGAGGCGTGAAGCATAGTTCAAAATAAAAGAGGCATAAACTTCCTTAAGAGGAGGAAGGAGGAAGGAGGAAGGAGGAAGGAGGAAGGGGGGATTTCATTTTTTTTCTTTATCTTTAATAAAAATCTTTTATATTAAAAAAAATAAAAATGCATAACATTTGTTAAAAGGGGGGTCTTGTCGAAGCAAAGGCAAGCGAGAGAAGCGAGCTCATTGAAGCGGAGCAAGACCCCCCTAACTCTAAAAAATAAAATTGGGCTACATCGAAAAAGGGGACGGGGGGGTTGGGGCCAGCCGAAGGGGCAGGGGTAAACCACTTTCTTTCCCCTTATCTTTTCTAACATTGGCTGAAAATGTAAAAAAATAAAAAAAAAAAAAAAAATTGGAAAAACATATTTATTTTCACTTCTTTTTACACAACCTTGAAAAACTTATTGAATCTTGGCACCTTGCAAATTTATAAATGTTTTTTGTCAAATGTTTACAAGATTTGAGTCTTTAGAAAGGTTAAAAAGCTTTTTGGAGGGTTTGGGAAAGAAATAGAACTTCTGAAATGGGTTTAGAAGCCATCTTTCGAAATCATTTCTATTTGTGTGTTTAACAACAGTAAAATCGTTTTGTATCGGCCAATACACTACCGTATCAATTGCGTATCGACCAATACATGACCGAAACTCACCAATACAACACCGATACAGCGTCAATACACCTTCGGCACGACGAAAAGGAATGGTACGATTGATTTCAAACCGTTCCCCGTGCCGAAAGCCTTAAGATACAATACGTATCGACCGATACATGACAGAATTTTGAACCTTGATTCGAATAAATCTAGAATCACTCAGAATTGATTGAATGTTTACAAACTTTTCCAGAACCATAGTTGAACCCTTGTATTCTTTATGAGGAAAAAAATACAACAATATCAAATAGGTGATACTCGAAATTGATTATTAAAGGGCTCTGACAATTACTCAAGGATATAAAGTTCAAATTCCAGACATACCTAGAGCTATCAGAATTAACTAAGGGTAAGTTTGGTTTGCGGACAGGACCGGAATCGGAATCACCTATTCCTGGCATTTGTTGGTCCAGTCAGGAATCAGAATCAAATTCCGATTGTTACTGTTTGGTTCAACTAGAAGCTGGAATCGGAATCAGCCAAAATTTCCAATTCTTCCCCTGTTAAAAGAATCTCAAAAACATCTACTAATTATATATTTTCAACATATACACACATTGGAAACCTGCTACCAAGTGCATATGGAGAAAATATGAAAAAAAGAAAAGAAACACACAAACAAATAAAAATCACAAAAAATCATTCTCCATAAAATATGGAAAGAAAAATACATAAATAAACAAAAATCTCTCATAATGGTGGAAATATTACTGGTACAACATGAATGTTTAAAAACAAAAATCTCACATCTATAATACGATGTCACTCCTACATTTCATCTGCTACAATTAAACTTCAGCTCAAAAGGCTAGAACTTGGTCGTAATTTGGTGATTGATGAATAAATCCTAGTCTTCTGGCATCTGAACCCATATTTTTTACAGTGAGTTCCATCTGAACCATTTAACCTCATGAACCAATTATGGACTGAGATAAGTAAGTGCATAAACTGAAAAAAGCATGTGGGTTGCATGATTTTCACTTCTAAAATCCAAAAAAGGAACCAACCAATTAGACATGTATACATCAACCATCAAAGCAATAATTGAACGGATCATACAACCAACAGAACAAATAGATAAGCATCATGTAGTAAAGGGCATCTTACCTGCATGTCTGTAGCAATTTATCAAACAATTCAATCCTCTTCCATGGGAACCTCTGGAATATCAAACCTGTCTTCTTCAATTAACAGGAGATGGTAAGACTTTCAGGTCTTGGTTATTCATCCCCTGGATTCCCATGACAGCATCCATCAAAATTAAATATGATTTTTTCCAACTGCCAGTGCACTCCACTCAACCAAACTTTCAGGCTTCCCAACTGCCAGTGCACTCCATTCACAATGAAGCTTCCTGCTCCATCCAGTAACAAAATCTTAGACGGGTTCAAGCTTAGTCCAGAATTCAACTAGGTTGATCATTGGCTAACGTTACGCCTTTGATTGATAGGTTTATAAATTCAACTAGGCTGTTTGATTTTGAAGGTTCTATCTGGTTTTTGGTACATATAGGATAAAAGAGTAAACTAAATTACTGAAATACTGCTGGAAAGTGTGAACCATCCTTTTGGGTCTAAAAACATTCTCTCTCTCTGAAAGTTACTGTGAAAAAGTTGTAATGGTACAGGATAGCAGTGAACCAAGTCTATTGTACTGCATATTATTGATAGAACCAAGTCTATCGTATCATATTGAAATGAATGTAAAGCATTGAAAGAAGTCAAAGCAATGGTGCCCAAACTTCTATTTATAATATTTGATTATAAATATGCATGGCAGTTGGGGAGATTGCAAATGTGCATGAGTTGGCTGATATTTTGGGTTGCAAAGTAAGATGTTTGCCTTCAAAATACTTGGGTTTGCCATTAGGGACTAAGTTTACATCAAAAGCCATTTGGAACCCAATTCTAGAGAGGAAGGACTTGAAGCTGGCTGCTTGGAAGGCTTGGTATCTTTCTAAAGGAGTTAAGGTGACTTTAATAAAAAAATGTGTTGGCAAGCATTCCAGCTTATTATATGTCCATGTACGCAATCCCCTCATAGATTGAGTGGAAAATGAGTGTGGAATGGTTGGAAGGACTCAACCAAATATCATTTCATGAACTGGGATCAGGTTTGTAAACCACTATCACATGGAGGCTTAGGAATCAGGAAGGTAAATCTCTTTAACAAGGCACTTTTGGGAAGATGGTTTTGGAGGTTCTCTACAGAACCCAAAAATGTGAGGAAGATCATAGCTGAGAAGTATGGAATAAGCAGTAATGGCTGGGAGCCTGGGATGCAGAAAATTCTCAATTATCCTAAGGATGTGGGGTGTGGGGTGTGGGGTGTGGAGAGGTATTTCTAGAGCTTTTAGCAGTTTCAATGAAGGTTTAGAGATCAAACTGGGAGATAGAAGGAAGTTATGGTTCTGGATGGACCCTTGGCGTGGTGAATTGGCCAGGTTTCCGACCTTGTTTAATGTTGCTGAAAACAAAATGGCCTGGGTGGCTGAATCCTATGAGGTGTCTGGAAACATGATCACATAGACTCCTTCCTTCAGAAGGCACTTCAATGATTGGGAACTTGATTTGGTGATTTACCTCTTAGCTCTACTACAAAATTAGGACCCAAATCTAAATTTTCAAGATTCAAGATGCTGGAAGTGGATGTCCTCAGGGGAATTTTCAGTTAAATTCTTTTATAAAGGATTAGTTGGAGCTAAGGGATCAATGCCCTAGTTTGGCTGTTTGGGAAACTTCTATCCCGTCAAAAGTGAAATTCTTCACATGGGTAGCAACTTTGGAGAAGTGTTTGACTAAAGAAATGTTAGTAAGAAGGGGTTCAATGTTCAAGACAGCTTGTGAGTGCTTTGTAATGCTGAGGAAGAATCAATTAGCCATCTGTTCTTGCATTGCAGGTTTAGTAATGTTGCTTGGCTTCATTTTATCGGGGCACTCAATCTGCAATGGTGTTTCCCATTTTCATTTATCTCTTACAAGAATGAAGTCTCCCGGATATGTATAAAAAAGGGAAACTTTCTTGGCCAGTTATCCCCTAGCAATTATGTGAGCCATTTGGAATAAAAGAAACAATAGAATTTTTTAACAGAAGTCAACACCAGAAACAGGGGAGATAAATATGGTCAACATCCTCATCCATGCCTTATCCCTAAAAACAGTTGATACTTTCCAGAAATTTCCCAATTTAAGGGTTCCCAGAACATTTATCAATGAAATTCCTGCAACTATAAAATTTAGACACATACTTGCAATACTCTGCCAAAAGATTCCATATGTTGATAATAAGGGAAATATCAAAAAGGGAGATTTAGAAACTGAGAATTTAAATGTTCATGGAATTGAGAGAATTTTGACCCTAAGCACATTTGTTTGAATATTATTTTGCATGTCTATCCATTCTACATTACCACAATGAGCACTTTTATTCCTTGGTCTTTTTTGAGAGTATTTTTTTGTTAGTTTGTTAGTATTAACCATGTCTATGTAATCTTTCCTCATTTTTACTTCAAGGTTCCAATGTTCCAAGTCCATGATGCTTCCATCAAACTCAAAAACTTTATACCATTCTAAAATTTCCTCACAAACGTTCCATGAAATTTCTCATTTTTCAAGACTGAAATTTCCCTCAAAATCAAAATTGCAAACCTTGCACCAAGAGTGTCCAGATCCAAACTGTTCTCTTGTTGTAATTTAATGTGGCAAGAAAATCATTTACCTATCAGCATCTACACAAGACAAACAGAAATAAAATAAAAATCTATGAACTAGTTGGTACTTGTATTTCCTCAGTAATTGAGGTGCCAGGGCAACTGGATTTTGACAAAGCACTAGCGTTGGGACCATGAGATCCCTGGATAGAAGCTTAAGTGGCAAAATGCATGTTGTTGGAAATGTGGAATCAGCACTAGGAATATCAAGTGGGATTGGCTCTAGAAGTTGGTAACAGTATACAAAAGTGGATCTGAATGAAATATGAACGTTTGTACCTCATATCATAGTCTTAGTAACTCAAATTTGCCTTGAAATAAAAATATAAGTGGTGAAAGCTAGATTAACTAGTATATAGGATTCTATCGATATTAGTCCAGTAAGTCAGAAACATATTATACCATTAGTAAGAAAGACATTTTCCATCACTTTGACGCAACAATAAATATTTAATGTAAAATTGAGGCATCTCATGTAGCTACTTGGTTAACCATATTTGATTGGTTTAAATAACAAACTCTGCAACTATAACATAGACAATCAGTGAAATTATCTTAACAGAATATTCATTAATTTTATAGTCTTTCACCCAACAACAAATAATCAATATTATTTTTGGTAAAATTCCATATTGCACACTTTATTTGTTTTCATATTTTTATGAAAAATGTAAGGCAAGAAACAAACTATATTTCTGAAAAAAGGATAACAATATATAAGTATATCCAATAGAAAGATCATACCTTCTTTAACAAATATAGAAGATTATTTTTCTATTGAATGTATAAGTGAATACCTGAGTGAGAGATTTCCGGTCATTGTTAGCAGAGCCAATATAGACACCTTTATGATCTGATATCCAAACTTTTGCATGGACAGTGCCAGTCACGGTTAGCAGTGAACTGCAAATTATTACTCCTACATCATGTATACCACAGTGTCTTCTTCATTGGGTAGGGGAGATTTGGAAGAATAACGTTGTACAAGGAACTATCACAGATCGATTTAATCAAAACAACAAATTAATCAGTAGATTATCAACTATGAACTATACTCACCGATTGCCTGGATTGACTGGTGTGAAAAACTCGTTAATGGTAGCAGTGAAGAAGTAGATCGATCCCAAATAGAGTAGGAGCGGATCTGTAAAACATAAAACCATATTTCAGTTAGTGAAAAAAAAAGGAGGAAGAGGAGGCGAGGAAGAAGAAGAAGATTCAATCAGAGCATAGGCGGTGGATTAAGAAGAAGAAGAAGAAGAAGAAGATCCATGATGACTTACCTGGCCGGAGTAATTCAGGTCGGATCTTCAGAGTTCAACTGCCGAACTGCAGAAGGGTTTGAAGGAGGGAGTGACGAGAGAGGAGAAACAGGGTTGGAAACTTCGAATCGGGGGTTTTAAGGGTTTTCTGTCATTTTCATTTTTCTTGTTTTAACCGGCTGGAATGGGAATCCAATTCCAAGGGGGTGGGTCGGGAATGGCCATTCCCTCAAATGGGGGAATGCCATTCCACCCTGAATGGGAATCAGATTCCAATTCCACCCAACCAAATGGCTGGAATCAGAATGGACCATTCCGATTCCGATTCTGGACCTCTATTCCTGCGAACCAAACATACCCTAACTTCCTATTGGTTCTTGGAATTCTAATTATTAATCATAACAATACCTATTATTGGTGAAGTTGATCCATCATAGTTTTATTTATTGTGTTAGAGCTGTAGTAGAAATTTTCTGTATGAACTTGTATATGTTTAGCATCAGAAGAAGATTTTATATATGAAGTCTGTAATTTTAAATGTTCTGTTCACTTGTTTCATTATTTTCTTTTGATCGGTAACTGATCAGAAGTTTATTAGAAGCTAATGGGGAAAATTACAAATTCAGAAGAGTAGTCCTTCCCAAGTTAGAAAATGCAGAACTGAGAGCAAGCCCTCATACTACTTTCTCCCAACCAGTGTACAAACACAAAGTCCAAGGAATCTAGATATTAATCATGGAATTGAACCATCAAAAAGATTACCCCCACCTTTTACTAACTTATCTGCTGAAGCACTAGCAGATTTAGGTACCCACTACCCAGTGAAACGAAACCTGTAAGTTTTGTGCCAGCACAAAAGGTTCAAACTCATCCATCTTATAATTATAGTGACCCATGAATCTTCCTCTACTTTTAGGCACAAGTGACTCTGTGAAAATCATAAGGTGATCTTTGAAGCAGTGAAAGAAGTTCTTTGCGAGTGAAATCTCCCCTATGGGACTAGAATAGACGATCATGATGACACCAATATGATTTCTAAGGTCCCCTCCAATTCCATAGTCTTCATGTTTGCCAGAACCATTGATGTCACACTTAAACTTTATGCATCCAACTGGAAGAGTGGGGAGCCATGCGGCCCATGCCTGAACTATTTTCTTGATCAGTCAAGGCCTGCTGGAATCATGATTTGCAATAAATCATCAGTACTGAACATCATGAATTTTTCCATAGATCAGTCAATGCCTGCTGAGTCTGCATCTTTCAAAGGTTCCATAGTTCAATCCATCATCCACAAGCAAATATGGTATATTGATATTTAGAGGAATAGTAGATTTCAAATTCCATAATGATAAATCTGTGAAACAATGTAGAAGAAAACTAAAAAGAAAGAAGAAAGAAAAATGGAAGAGGGATCAAAGTGGGTAGTATGATTACTGAAATATTTGCACAGGGCCAAATGAATTCACAAACTCAATTTCATTCTTTTTTATATGGTAGCCATAATTATTAAATTGTCTCAAGTCAAAGTAACAGAAAAAATGTCTTAACCATAATTCAAAATTCAATTTCATCAGGTATTTTACAGTGTGCAAATGAGAATATTTCAGTAAAATTTCGTTCAAATATGTGTAACAACCAACTATATACCACAAATATAGAATTTTAAGGAGTGGAGATAATGGGGTGCACATGAGGTGGATTGATCTTTCTCACAGGGGATTAAGGAGTGGAGAGTAGATGGGGTACACGTGAGGTTGACTGATTATCACACAGAGCCTGCAGTTATACGGGTTTAATCCCACATCTTCATTTTTGGAGGAACACCGAGTGTGATCATCTTAGCTATTGGGTCATCGGTCTTCATTTTTGGAGGAACACCGAGCAACCATCTTAGCTATTGGGTCATCGGTGACGAGGAGTTTGGTTCAGTAGTCCTCCATGGTTTATGGACATGATCTAGCTTATTTGCTGCCTCAAGAAGTTAGTTTATTCATTAAAAAAAAGGTATTAATGAGAAAAAACAAAAAGAAAGGAAGATTATTTAGTGAGAAATGTTTTTCCTATTTATGGTAAATCTATGATGCAGAAAAGGTTTGAATTTTTTATGATGGAAGAGCTTTGACCAATCCTTACTGCCTCCTCACTTCAGGGTGTTTTAACTAATGCATATGATTTTATTTCTGAAAAAAAAAACTGCTAAATCGGCAAAATCTTATTTTTTCTCTAATGTGGCCATTGTATTTTTGTTTTCACAAGCAAAATCATACGCATTGGCCAACATCCTCTTAGTGCATGCCAGAAACAATACCGTCCCACCAACAGCAGCAGAAACTATTTTCTATTTAGACTTTATTGGTATAACCCTGATGAAGATTTTATTGAAAAGAACACAAAGGATATTTCAGAAGAGTTGATTCATCCATATAATTTGCTCTCTTTTTTGTCAGAAATGGTGTATTTAAAAGGGAAAGAGAAGCTCAACGCAAAAATCAATTGAGAAAACAGTGAGTATATGGAAAATCAGGAAGCAGAGCATAGAATTGGTCACTTTGTAAAGATACACTCCAACATATATCAGACAACACTCATACAACAAATAACATCACTATAGAGTATAGGAGAATTGGCCGTGTCCATCCATAGTCTAACCCTGATGAAGATTGAAGCCACCAGCAGAGAGCAGAGTCCTACTAGTCCTTCACAAACAAACCATTGTCCAATTCAGAGTTGAGAGTAGTACCTTTTTGGCAGAACAGAGTTGAGAGTAGTTGCATCTACAAACACTTATTCTGTATAATTTGTTCATTTATGTTGCAATGACTTCCACAAATTCAACTGGAAATACTTCCTTTTGCTTTATTCATGTGTGAATAGTGAACTCAGAGCTCAGTATTTAACAATAGCTTCATCGTCATTAGAAACAACAACAACAACAACAACAACAACAAAGCCCCACCTGTGTTTATCAACTGGAAACAAGAAGACTAAAAATCCTCTTCATCCTTAACGAGTTATTTCCTTCTCATTGTTCCTTGATAAATAAAAAACCAAACAATCGGCAAGGGAGAAATAAAGGACAGGGAAACAGAGAGAGAAAGAAAGGGGGGAAAATCAAGGCACGATCTTGAAAGCTTTCATCTTGTCAATCCAGGAAATGAAGGCATTGGTGGAATTCCTGAACCCCAAGAAGCCATGCTCTTTGCTCTTGTTCATGTTGTCCAAATAAGTGTCCTTGGCCCCAAGGACGATGTCCACAAACCACCAAAACCCGATCTCCTCCAGCTTGGACGGGACCAAGCCGTTATCATTCACGATCTCGTCCCACACCGCACCTTTATCCTTCATCATCTCCTCCAGGCTCAATCCCCTCTCCTCCTCGAATTCGGCGCATTCCACCCCAAATTGCTCCCCCAACACCTTCCACAGATGCTTCCACTTGAACACATCCCCGTTGCTACAATTGAAGGCCTCGTTCTTGGCATGAGGGTCCACCGACGCCCATATCTGATGCTCCGCGATCATATCAGCATCTGATGCATTCGAGTAGCCTTCCCAGACCTCTCTACTCCCCGGAAACCTGAGCAGTTTCCCCTCGTGCTTGCAGATAGTCGCGTACACGCAGAGCGTCCCCACTATGTTCATCTGGCTGTAAGGGGAGAACCCAAAGATCGTCCCTGGCCGGTGGATGGACCACGTCAGGTCTTCCTTCTTCTCCACCTCTTCGAAGAGGATGTCCTCGAGGGTGTAGTAGAAATTGGGGGCGTCTAATCGGGGGAGATCCTCGTGGTATGGGGGATCGTAGGTTTGAATCTTACCCAAGGACTCGAAGGAGCCGATGTAGTGCTTGCGGCCAGTCTGGAGGCAGATGTGCTGGAGATTTGGAGCGTTCGGGATGACAGCCCTAAGGACGTTGCGTAACATGGCGCCGTTGATTTCACAGTTAGCGGACTCGCTCTGTCGATTGGTCCAGGTTACGTAGAACAGATGGGTGACGTCGGTGAGAGGGGAGAGCTTGGCTAGGGTTTCGTCGGGGTCGGAGACGTCGCATTGGATGTACTCGATGGGGTAATCGACATGCCAGGAGGGGCGGGGCCGCCGGGCAACGCCGTAGACTTTCCATGGGCCGCCGGGTGTGTCGTTCAGCGGTAGTATTTCAGCCAAGCTGTTACCGACGATGCCAGTTACTCCAATCACCAGTCCGACGCTCTGGTGCTTGGGAGGTCCAACATCTTCGTCGGGTTTCTTCTGTTATATTAAATGGAAAGGAATCAATCAATAAAAGATGGTAGATTGGTAGAGAATAGAGATGCTGTAAAAATGTATACACCATCAAAGAACAAATGGGAAAGCTGGAAAAAGAAAAGAAAACAAAAACAACAAAAGTATTTGCCTTTGCAGCGCCAATTGCTCCTGCCCACCACCAACTCATATTCACTCACTGATTCAGATTATGCAGATTAGCGAGCGAGCGAGCGAGCGATAAAAGATGGAATAGAAGAGAAGCAGATGAGTGGAGCACCGGATTGGACTGGCTGTTGAGGAAGACAGGAAAATGAAGAAGGCGATGAGTGGATCTCGTGCCTTTTTTGTCCTTGCCTCTGTTTTGTACCCTTCTATTCTATAACTAATATAATATCCATCTATCTAATAATAAGTTTGTGAACTATAAGTATACAACACAATGAATAAGTATTAAGTAGTGGTCTAGACAGCATAGGTAAGAATATCCGTCCGTTGGCGTTTGGGGCAGGCGCCAGGCGGAAGAAGAACCACGTGCAGCTTTGGTTTTGGAAACATTCGGGCTGGGGACTAGTGACCAGACCGGACCGGACCGGGTTTTAGTCATTGAATTGAACTTGAACAGTTGAACATTGCTGGAGCGCAAGTGACGGACTGACGGTGAAGCCAGCCACAGCTCCCCCATTGGGTTCACAGTAAACCGGGCTAAACCGGCAAATCCGCTCCCTTCCAAGTTCCACCCTGTTTAGTCAACCTCCTAATATCTAAAACAATACATAGTTTAGGATTGGATTTCTTGCAAGCAAGATATATAACATTACCCCTTGAAGCATCTGTGAACGAATCAAATACATTCAAAGAATCCCAGGTTTTCCTCTTACTGTTTCCCACTACTAGTAAAATCACTTTCTTTGGTCTTTCACATGAATAATTGACCCAATTACTCTGTTCCTCTGGCTCAGTTTGGGAAAAATACAAATTAGGGGTGGTAATTTTTGTAACCCAATCCAACCCAACCATTAATTGATGGGTTGGTTTGTATCCATTTAATCTGGGTGATTTGCGGGTTGGATAATCCAATAAAAGAAAATTTGATGGTTTGGGTGGATTGGTTCATAGTTATCCAACGGGTGGCCCATTAGCCTCTTGTTTTAGTTCAACATCGATAAGGAAGATCTTCAAACTTTTAACTTTTGCTGGAGATTAGGTTAAGTGGTCATGAATCTCAATCTCAAATACTCAAAGAAATCAAAGAAGCCAACTATTGTCAGAGAAGACCCGCTTGAAGCTGCAAAAAAAGTATTGTGTCTCGATTAAGCACCGCCACTCTGTTGTCAATTCTAGTAAGCTTCAAAGGTGGAAAGCTAAGCTACCGCCTGTGCAACGCCTGGTTTGATCTCTCAATTCTTTCCGTTTATTTACAGGATTGTGAAACTATTTTGTCCCCCTACTAGCTGGGTCATCAACTGCCAGTCACCCACTCAATAGTTGAACTTGAAACAAAAGATGGACCTCTCTCTCATGCAATCATGGTTTGGCAGTTAAGTAGACAACATGCAATACAAGTACATCAAGACGTTTGATCATCCTAATTTAATTTTCCTTACACCATAAGGGGAAAGAAAGTTGGTAGGTTTTTTTGTTGATCATACTGTACTGATTGTTATACGTTACAGGTAGGTCTATATATTCGAAAATCCACGGCTGGACATCGAATCCAATTATTTCAAATTCGGTTGATGTATTTGTATAATTGGATTGGATCGGATTCGGGTTTTACTTTATTCAAACTAATTAAAATCTAAATTCGATTAAATTATAATATTTATTGATTCTAATATATAAATTTTATATAATTATATTTAAAATTGTAAGAAATATGTTTTTATATATTATATCTCATATGAATTGATAAATTAACGCTATTGTTTAGTTAATTGATAAATTATACATTTTACTGTTTAACTATTGCCTTAAACCATTCCTATTATTTCTAACAATTGACTAGCTCTACCCTATACATTAATGTCCTTAATGTTCCATCAAAATCTGTACACATTTGACAGCACATGACATATAAAACTTTTTTAAAACCCAATAATATTCTTCATCCCTTAGCCCAACCAGAATCACATGCTCGTTCAAAACCCTTCTCTTTTCCCTCTTTCTCCCCTCCCTCTTCTCTACCGTATCAAGGTGCCAAATATAAATATGAATCTATCACCGCCTCCATCTTCTACATCATCATCTTCTTCCGAATGGGAAAGAAGTTGCAGTTAAACAGCTCAAAGCTAGTAGTGGGCAGGGGGAGCGTGATTCAGATCATATTTTTCAAGGAGTTCACCCATCTTCTGCCTCCATGCCTACGGTCTTGCTCCCATTCCCAGTGCCCTAAAACACTGGATTATGTTCTCAGAGGGGCCTCAACAACGTTAGGTAACTCTAGAACCAGTAGCCTCAACGAAGTGGGTTCAAGCTCCAAGGATTTTCAACAAGATAAAAAAGACAAGTGTTGGCTTCAGCTGCGAATTGATGATTATGTGATGGGATGAATCGATTTTTAACCATTTTCTCCTACACAGATGAAATGGTCACTGAACGCAGAGTGAGAAAATAATACCTCAGGATGCTTTTACACAAGAGAACTATACCTCTACTTAATTAATCCAAAGACCTATGTCCTTTTCTTCTCTTTTCTTCTGCGGAACCCTAAAATGCTCAACAGATTAAACTTCTAACTCCAATTGATTCTGTAGCACTGTGCCTCATAAAGTTGAATAGGTTAACAGAAATGAAAATTGTTAGAAAAGATAGGCACATAATAGCAAGGTAGTTGTAACAGAAAAAGATCCAAACATGTGGCCATCTTGTTAGGCCCACTTGTCCACTTGATTGAAGTTGGTTAGGACTTGTATATATATGTATCAACTAATAAAATATTTGCAAGTGCATTCTTCTCTCATCCGATACCATTTACATGATATTAGAGCCAACCAGTTCTGATCTACAGATTTCTCTCCTTTTGTTGATCCTACTCTGCATCAACACTCTGTTAATGGCGATGATAGAGGCAAAATCAAGCTCGCTGCGCATAAACAACTCTGTTGACATTAGGTTAGATTCGCTGAGCTCACCATATTATCTTCATCCTTCCAACAATCCAAAACTGATTCTTGTGTTAAATCCACTCATCGGTGATAACTTCCATACCTCGAGGCGTGCGATGAAGATTGCACTTCTTGCAAAGAATAAGTATAAGTTTGTTGATGGTTCTTTACCGCAACAGTCGTTTTCTTCGCCGGAAGAGGAGATTTAGAGCAAATGTAACTCCATGGTCGCCTCTTGGATTCTCAATTCATTGACAAAAGAGATCCATCACAATGTCACCTTCATTGAATCTACGGCAGAAATATGGCGTGCACTTGAAGAACGATTTGGTCAAGGCAACATTCCATGTATCTATCAGCTTGAACAGGATCTCGCCTTACTTTGACAAGGAGATCTCTCTTTTGCTGCTTATTTTACTCGTCTAAAAATTCTATGGGATGAGCTCGGCATTCTCACAAATCTACCTGAATGTACCTATGTTGCGATGAAATCCGTCCTTGTTGATCAAGAACAGAGAAATATCCATCAATTTCTTATGGGACTCCGAGATCCTTTCAACATGCTCCATTCACAAATTCTTGGATCTTATCCTATGCCACCTTTGAATCGAGTTTATGCATTGGTTATACAAGAGGAACGCCATCAATTAACTATCTCCTTGCGGAGTCCATTCAATCTTGATGCCATGGCTCTCCACATTGCCTCCAAACTACTTGGTCATCCATCTGGTCAGAATAGACCCTACTGTGATCATTGTAAGCATCCAGGCCACATAAGAGATAAGTGTTATGAGCTCGTTGGGTATCCTCCTGGCTGGACCCGCCGAACTACTGGTTCTAACAAAAATACACGTCCTCCAACTGGATCTGATAAACCCAATCAAGATTTCCTTGTTATTGGACCTTCACTCCAGCAGTATAACCAACTAATTTCTCTTCTCAACAAAGACTCAACAAAGACTTCAACTAATCTCTCCGATAAGACCATCCCTCTTGAATGGATTCTTGATAGTGGTGCATCCGACCACATTATATCAGATACATCTCTATTTCTTACCATTCTCCAATGCCTAATCCAAAATTGGTACATCTACCCAATGGTGCTACTGTTTCTATCTCACACCATGGCATAGTCTCTTTGACTTGTTTCTCTAGGCACCTTAGCCATGCCTCTAGATCTTGCTTATCCTTATTCCTTGTGATTGCTCTCTCTCCACCTGATGTATGTTGCAATGCCTATCAACGTGCAAATAAGGTTCAAAGTATCGACACGTATCAGCTCGTATTGACTGATACGTATCATTCTGGGACCCCTCCGATACGCCCCTATAGTGGGTGTATTGGAGGTTTGACCGGTTCAGGGGGTAGAAGAGCCCTAAACCAGCCCCCCTGAACCGATTGCGAAAAAAATAAAAAAAAAAAGCAATAAAAATGAGTATCGATTCACCCGATACGCCCCTACTGGCATATCGGGCGTATCGATATTTTGAACTTTGCGTGCCAAGCAGACATAGTCTCGATTTCCAATCAGCCATGTTAGTAACACTTCTCCATTTCAATTGTTACATTGTGATATATGGGGCGGTTACAAAACCCCTTCTCATACCAATGCACATTTCTTTCTTATTGTAGTAGATGATTTTACTAGGTATACATGGACATTTCTCATGAAACAGAAGTTTGAGGTTTTCCACTTTCTCACAAATTTTTGTATAATGGTTGAAACACAATATAAGTGCTCAGTTCAACAGGTTCGATCTGACAATGGTCTTGAATTTTTATATGGGCCCTTACAAAGGTTCTTTCAACAAAAGGGTATTATCCACCAACGGTCGTGTGTAGATACACCACAACAAAATGGCGTTGCCAAGTGCAAGCATCGGCACTTATTGGAGGTTGTACATGCTCTTCGTCTTCAAGCAAATCTCCCAGTTTCATTTTGGGGTGAATGTCTTCTTACAACAACCTATCTTATCAACATTGCACCCACGCCAATGTTGGGTGGCAAGTCCCCATATGAGAAGTTTCATCTTGGCCCACCCAATTATAGCCATCTCCAAGTATTTGGGTGCCTCTGCTATGCACAAATATAGTCAGCTCCCCATGACAAATTTGCATCCCTCTCTAACGATGCGTGTTCATTGGCTATCCATATGGTTAGAAAGGGTATAGGGTGTTCAACTTGGACACCAAACAGATATTCACTTCTCAAGACGTGTCTTTTTATGAAATTAAGTTCTTGTTTGCAATTGTATCAACTACCAGTTCCACTGGTACTGTCATTCCATTAGCCCAACCAGATGATAGGTGTGATCTTGTTCTATGCAATAATGAGCCTCTTAATGGGTCTCATGGTCACAATAATGTTGCCTTTGATGGCAATTATAATCATGAGGTTACAAGACCATAATCAGTCCTGCTGCAAATAGTGGACCAAGCCTTGAACCACCAAATGAGCCTAACTCTATGCATGATACTTTACACCAATCTGAAACTATTATTTCACATCCCACTCGCTCACGCCACCTTCCATCTAATCTACATGATTTTGTATGTGATTTTCCCACCTCTCTCACAAACAACCATGCCTTACTTGCTACCACTCCTCATCATCCCCCTGAACCCACAACTTACTCTCAAGCTACTCAATCTCCTCATTGGCAAACTGCCATGGCCGATGAACTTACAACTCTAAATCATAACAATACTTGGACACTCATGGATTTTTTCCCTAGCCAAAGGGCTATAAGTTGCAAATGGGCCTACAAGCTTAAGTTAAAGGCTGATGGCTCTATAGATCGTTATAAAGCCCAACTTGTAGCAAAGGGTTACAATCAAGTTGAAGGGTTGGATTATCATGACACTTTTGCTCCTGTTGCAAAATCAGTTACCATGTGTTGCCTACTTGCAATAGTTGCTATGAAACATTAGGAGTTACATCAGCTAGTTGTTAACAATGCCTTCTTACATGGTGATCTTCATGAAGAAGCCTACATGAAACCACCCCCATGCCTTCTTGCCAATAATGGTTGTCGTGTTTTCAAGTTAAACAAATCCCTCTATAGTCTCAAACAAGCTTCTCGACAGTGGTTCACCAAATTCATGCAAGCTCTTATTACCATTGGCTTCACACAATCCTCTGCTAACTATTCTTTGTTCACTTCTCAACAGTCCAACTCATATGTTGCTATCCTCGTGTATGTTGATGATTTAATCATCACAGGAGATGATCCTGCCCATATTGCTTCTCTTAAGGACTACATCAATGATTGCTTCAAGACAAGAGACCTTGGGCCCTTACGATACTTCTTGGGGATCTAGGTATGTTGAATTAATGATGGTATTTTTCTGTATCAACACAAATACATCCTCAATATCCTCACTGAATCAGGCATGCTTGAATACAATCCTTGTCCAACCCCTATGAAGCAGCAAAAACATTTCACTAATGCATCCAGCCCACCTATTTCCGATCCTACTCGTTATAGGCGCTTGGTGGGCCGATTGGTCTACCTCACTACTACCAAGCCCAAGTTAAGCTTTGCGGTCTACTCCCTTAGTCAATTCATGCAAGACCCCCATCAAGAAAATCTTGATGCTACTCTTCGAGTGGTATGCTACCTTCAACCTACACCCACACAATGGTTATTTCTCCTAACCAAGAGTGATCTACAACTCCGAGGTTTTCGTGACTCCAATTGGGTCAGTTAACTTCTTACCCGAAGATTAACCACATGCTACACCACCTTCCTAGGTGACTCACCTCTTTCATGGAAAAACAAGAAGCAACATACTATTTCACATTCTTCTACAAAGGAGTATCGCGTTGTGGCAATTCCCACCTCCGAACTTTTATGGCTTAAAAAGCTTCGTGCTGAACTTACGAATACCATTTGTAAACCCATGGAGTTTCATTGTGATAGTAAGGTTTCCATTCACATTGTGACCAACCCTATTTTTCATGAAAGTATAAAACACATAGACATTGACTATCATTTTGTACGTGAGTACATCCAAAAGTAGGCGATCTAAAATGTACACATATCTAGCACCATTCAGCCTGCTGACCTACTTAGAAAGGCTTTCAGTGCAGACCATTTTCAGCAACTACTATTCAAGTTGGGCATTGCTTCTCATGTCCAACTTGAAGGGGGGTGTTAGCCAAGACAAGCACGTAACAGCAATGCAGTTGTAATAGAAAAAGATCCAAACACATGACCATCTTGTTAGGCCCACTTGTCCACTTGATTGAAGTCAATTTAAACTTGTATATATATATATGTATCAACTAATAAAATATTTGCGAGTGCATTCTTCTCCCATCCGATACCATTTACAAAAACCAATATCTACTTGCTATATTTACACATCTTTTTGTAACCGGAAACAAATCGACCAATGATGAACGAAGTTATTTTTGAAGAAAAAAAGAAAAATAAATATGACAATATGTTGGTTTACGGAGTTTAGGATGAGAGCCATTATAGAACTCTGTTTTATTTTGATTTTTTAATAAAAAAGGTCAAAAAAATTTTAACCTTATAAAGATTAATGCGAGAATCTTTTTTGATTTTGTTTCTTTTCTCTTTTCTGATTTTTTTTTTTTTTTGCATGTAGACATTGCAATCTTAAGGGATCATTATGGAAATATGGGAAGTATGGATTTCTCCTATAGTTTGCAGCAGCCAAATGTGCTTCCTCATGGTTAAAGTTCAAGTTCTAGGATGTCATATTACCTTAATCAACACCTTAGGTTTAAGTGTCCAAGTTTTAGTTTTAGGTTTATTGGAAATCCAAGGGTTCTTTCAATAAGATGCACATAAAATAAGATGAAGAGAGCTTGAGAGCAATACCAAAAGCGTTAGAACAAGAGATCTATTGCTGTTTTGATCACCGTACATTTCTGAAATGGAAATGGAAAATAGAGACGGAGACGGAAACGAAGACGGAGATGGAAACTGAAATGGAGATGGAGCAACGATATGATTCCTATCTTCTTGAAAATTTTCATAAGTAGGGTTTTATTTTGAAAATTTGAAGAATAGTTGAGGGAAAATTTGACATTTCTTTTTTTTTCCATTAGCATTTAACGACGATGCCAATTGTAGAAATAGTAGGGATGGTGCAAGACAATAGTTAAACAATAATGATAGAGTTAGTTAATTAGATAAACCATAAGGGTAGTTTAAGAAAATTTCCCTATTATATATAGAAGTTAAAAAGTAATTAACTTTTAAATTTATTTTTTGTATTTTAAAAATTAAAATGGAGTTGGATTAAATTCGAATATGATCCGAGTTTGTTAGGATTCAAATTCAAATCTAAGGTTTTTAATCCAATTGGATTTTGGATCAGATTTGGATTTTGTTGAATCTGATCCGGTTACAACCCTAATTATAGAATTCTCATGGAATCATTGATCATCGTTAAGATTTTTCTTCCGTTTTTAAGCCCCAACTAACTCCAACAAACATAGAAGATGAATAATATCAGCAAATTGGATTAGTTTCCCAAAATGATGAATCTTAGAATGTTAGGCTTGGGGAAGTTAAAGTCTTAGGCCTTCCACCTATGATTAGACTTGCCCACGGGTCAGGCCAGGCTAGGGTTCGGGCTAGACTTTGCCTTTTTATAAAAAGAACATTACTAAACCCAAGCCCAAGCCCAACCCGACCATCAGGCCTAGATCTTGATCCCAAACTTGGCCCTATATAAGGCTCGAAACCCACGTCTAAGCTCAAAGCCCAATCTAGACAGATATTTTACAATATATTAATAATATTTTACAAATAATATATACATTATAGAATATTATATTATATATATATAATATTATGAGGTCATCAAGCCCGAGCTTGAACCCAAGCCTGCAAGCAAACCTTGTCCAAGCCTAATATAGAATGGGTCGAGCCAAGCCAGCATGTCAAGCTACCTAGCCCATGAACAAATTTTCCTAAGGTTTAAAGTATCGATAGAATACTCTTGATATGTGATGTATCATATCCATATCTATGGCGATTACCAAACAAAAATCCATATCTATGGCCATGGCTATAGGATAAACCACAACTAGGTGCATATCCCACAAGTCATGCGTATCAGTAAAATATGCCTTCATATCGAGCTATATCGGTGGATACAGTCCAATATGCATTGATACAAAAGTATAGCAGTGCCTAGTTTGACAAAAATATATATTGATTGCTTTTGGATTCTTTTTAGTAAAAATTGAAAATTATAAGTATAAAAACCAAAATAGAATTATAATTTTAAAAACTAAAATAAATAATTTAAGATTTAATTTTCCTTTAAAATTTTAATAAGAACTGAAAGTTATGAAAATAATTTATTATATATACCTTAAATAATTTATATGTTTTATTTTAGATATAAATTATATGTTAAAAATGAGAAAATATTTTTTTATTTGAAAAGGTAGAGTTCTTAATTATATAAAAATATTAAATAAATAAAATTTCCCAAAAACTTAACAAAAATTGAAAATTATAAATATAAAATCTAAAATAAATAATATAAGAATGAATTTTTCCCAAAATTTAATAAAAACTAAAAATTATAAAACCAATTTATTTTTTATCTACCTTAACTGATTTATGTGTTAAAACAATTATATTCTAAAAACGAAAACATATTTATTATTTGACAAAATAGCTATTATTTATATAAAAATACTAAATAAATATTTTTTAAAAATTTAATAAAAATTAAAAATCATAAATGATAATTATTGTTTGATTATACAAGTTTGAGTTCCAATATTGTTGATTGCAATGTTCATTTTCATATATCCTATTAAAGTATGGATTTCTCGTGTGTTTATACCTTATTCAAAAACAATTCAACTTTAAATTTAATATTATTAATATATTTATATAATGAGTATACTATACATTTCATCGCATATCACCTCGTTGTAATTAGGTAAATTTGATTCAATGTCGAATCCCAAAGCCTAGGTAACACATCCAACACAAAAAACTAGGGATCTATTCAACAAACAGGTCCTCGACACCTCATCCGACCCCCTAAAATTATTTGAAAGACATCACTTAAAGCATTTTTGAAATGACAAGTCTTTCCAGACAAATTATAAATCCATAATCCTTAAATACTGCAAAGCGCAAACTGTTCACCCCTAGATAGCTAGATTTAATCTCATCATATATATTAAAGTCTTACAAAATAGTTAGACGATTAGAATATAGAATACCAGCAGTACATTCTCTTAGCCCAGTTGGATTCCACTATTGTACTCTATAAATATTCAACATACAATGAATCAATGTTTTAAAAATAGTAAAGAGAGCATATGGAACTTATCGGTAATCGCTTTCTAAACCTAAGTTGCAGTGATGTGAAGTTGTTGTAGGAACTCGAAACTGGGAATTGCAAGAAGATGGAGGGCTAAGTCATGCCACTTGGCCACTCTCCTTAAAACCGTATTTGCCCCCTATGGTGCAGCCGAGTGATTGCAAACCGATTGTCAAGAAAAAACAGCCCACAGGCCACTGGTAGGTGTGCACTTGCTTACCAGACCTCCGCGAACCACTAAAGATTGATGCTCAGATTTCTCAAAGAAAAGAATGTCGAAAATGGTATGTGTGTGTGTGTAAAGACTAGGTCAGCCAGCACTCTTCTTATAGAGTGCTCTCAGACCCGAATGGACATAGATGTGTCCTTTTAGATAGGAGCCTCTTCAGAACAATGCACATGTTCGAAGAGGCACAAGGAGGAAGAAGAGACACGAAAAAAAGAAAACAATTTATTTAAAATTTAAATTTGAATTTGAAGAGACGCGTTTTAAAATTGAAAAAGTGTAATTTGGATAAACAAAATTGATGAAGGAAGATTTGGCCCGACCTCGTAACCACTCAACACGTGGCAAAGGCAACAGTTCGGCACAACAACTCGCCAAGGCGCGAGCTCCGAAAGGAGGAACCAGTGGTCCGAACTCCCTGCAAAGAACCCGAACTCCCAGTAAGGAGCCCGAGCTCTCCCTTAGGTCCCGAGCCGTACGAACACAAAGGGCAACAACCCAAACTGGCCTGCCCCACGGCAATTCGGGCCACACCACTATCTGAACTCAAGACTTCACCTCGCACACCACTCCAGCACTTCGCCCCTAGGACACCGAACTGAACAAACCGTACCTGACACCGAAGGAGTCCGTATCCAGGGGCGGCGCACCTGACTG